>OZ010794.1:398855823-399380855 GCA_963932465.1 Maratus speciosus
ATTGAAGATAGCCAGCATCTGATTATGGAAATATTGAAAGCCTTAAATCTTTCGTTCGAGAAATATGATAGTTTTGAATGAAACATATAAATCGTAGTTAGATAAGAAAGAAATTCTTTATCGAAAATTACATGTATCGTTTCATGCTGTATGTGCCAATTGCAGGATTTTTTTTTTCCTGCTGGCAAGGATATTGGTACAGAAAATGCAATGGAAATGTAATGGGAAAATACACACAAAGAAAAGCTATGCGGTGCAGCATAGATTATGAAAAACTTTCCAGCGCATTCAGAATACTATAAAGAAACTTTGCCGTTTAGTAAGTTGAATAAATATCTAAACAATATAGAAAACGAATACCGTGTTTAACTGTTTGGATGTGCTAATACCAAAACTTTCTTCTGTCTCATCCATTTTAGTTCTTCAAAATTGGCTATCACTACCCCAAAATTAAATGACAATGTATGATCATCATGAGGATTCTAAAGAACTGTGTGTATTTCAAAAGGAGATCGTGCAGTAGTTCTTGGGATGGAGCTATTGCGGAAATCGTGAAAAATATATCATAACGGTGCCACATGTCCTGCGATTTACACTGGAAACTAATAAGCTCCTATTTATGTGAAGGTAAAACTGGATCTAAAGTTTTATTAAATTCTGTAAATTAGTGTTTAAGATAGAACTCCCACAAAAACAATTTTTAAAAACATTTAAAAAAATTTTAATGAACAATTTTTAATTGACATTTTGACGCTTTCTTTTTTTTTTCTTTTATATTAAAAAAATATCTATATTTTTTTAGATTACTATTGCATTTTACAATTTTTGTTCACCTTTTTCGATTATTTATTGAATGAGACTTCCTTTCTATTCTCTCTGCCATATGTCACACAAATAAACTTTTACATATAAAACAATTTATGGTTATATACAAATCTGACTCTCTTGATTACACTTAACATTTAAGAAAATTAAAACATATAAACTTCATACTACCACGTTTATCTATAGCTATGGCACTTATCTATGACTTTAGTGCAGGCCTCCTCCCATATAGTAAATAAATATGTCACATTTTATATTTTAAAATCAGATACTATGCTGCTTTTACTAAAATGAATTATAAAGTGCGTGAATGTTTTCAATGTTAATGGTAAATGTGGGTCTCTTCAGGAATTTTGTCAAAATAAAAATGCGGTGTATGAAATACATTTGTCTAACACTGAGGTAAGTTTCAAACAGACAAGAAAACAATTTTTGGCATAAAGGCGAGGGTGCATAGCCATATGTCATTTATAGAATTATACAAAAAACTCATTTGGGACAAAAAATTCCATTCATTTGATAAGTTATAAAATGTGTCATAAATATTTTTTAAGGCGATGTTAGGCATCCTCCATGTAAATAGAGTTAACTATTAAGTAATAAGATATACGAGTATATATCACAGACTGTGTTGAGGCTAAGGGATTTTTCCGATCTTTCGGTGGGGCGTAGCCAATAATAGGTTGAGAACCACTGCTTTATATGATCTATATAATTTATATATACCAAATAATATGCGAAAAAATAGTTACATTTAGAAACGCAAAGCACAACTTAAAACTTATCTAATTACCAATTATAGCTTTAAGACTACTGTAACTGAATTCTTTTGTGTGTACATGTAAATTAATTGTAAATGCTGCATACTGAATATTCTACATTAAGTATCTTGTAGTACACATCAGTGCTGTTTATTAAATTCAATGTGCCTGAAATCGTGAACATCATTGAAACGAATTTTTCCCTTATACGGAATTATTTTGAGTGTTTTTTAAACGAATTATAAATGCTACTCATTTAATTTTCAATACCGAATATGCTGGGATGAAACTCAATATCATATGTTAATTACATGTTATTGGCGTTGATGACTTGGAAATTCTAAAGAGTCCACGGATTTTGATATAATTTGCAATTCGAATCCGAAATTATGGGAGTGCGTGCAAAGATAAAGGGCAAATTTAAGACCCGAATATCCATTAAGTGCATATGTAACTTTAGAAAGACTGTAACTGGCCTTCATTCATTTCATGCAAAATAAACGACATTTCGGGCAGTGGTTTAAATATATTCTAGAATATGGTGTGTGTATTTCTAATTTAAATAGTTTCAAATGATTTAAATAATATTTAGATATCGGAAAATGTGGTAAAACTTTACAGTCGAAGGCAAGCGCATATCTCAATTTTGACAAACTTCGCGAAACCCTCTAGCGGTGAATGGTTGAAATACTTAGTTTTAGGCCGGAAAGACAAGCGGGCATTACTGTATTCACAAACTGACATTTGTGTGACTTTATGGAGATATAAAGAATATTTGAAACATTCTATCACATACAATAAAGAGAAGGTTTGACAGCTTGGCAAATAAAACTAGTATGTTGTAGCCATCACAAAACTTTCTTCTATATAAATCACGTCAATTAAATCATTTAAATAGTACAAGAAATTACATGAATTTAGCACCAATTCATATCAAAGTATATCTGAATTTGAAGTTTGATTAAAATTCGTGCATTAGTTATTGAGATAGAGCTACAGCGGGAATTCTGAAAAATGTAGCATAGCAGCGCCACCTGTTGAGCGATTTACACTAAAAATAAACAGCACTAAATGATATCAAGGTATACCTGAATCTGAAGTTTGTTGAAAATCTAAGCGTTAGTTCTTGAGATAAAGCTATTGCGGAAATCGCAAAAAATACAGCATAGCAGCGCCACCTGTTGAGCGATTTACACCAAAAATTAAACAGCACTAATTTACACGTCAATTCATGTCAAGGACTAACTAAATCTGAAGTTTGGTGAAAATCCGTGCAATAGTTCTTGAGATACAGCTCTTGCGAAAATCGTGAAAATGCAGCACAGCAGCGCCACCTGTTGGGCGATTTACACCAAAAATTAAACAGCACTAATTTATATCAAGGACTAACGAAATCTGAAGTTTGATGAAAATTCGTGCATTTTTTCTTGAGTTAGAGATATTGCGATAATCATGAATAATGCAGCATAGCAGCGCCACCTGTTGGGCGATTTTCACAAAAAAGTAATCAGCACCAAACTATATCCTGGACTAACTGAATCTGAAGTTTTATGAAAATCCGTGCAGTAGTTCTTGAGATATAGCTATTGCAGAAATCGTGAAAAATGCCACATAGCAGCGCCACCTTTTGGGCAATTTTCACCAAAAACTAATCAGGTCTAGTTTATATCAAGGTATAACTAAATAATAAGTTTTGTGAAATTCTGTGCATTAGTTCTTGAGATAGAGCACCCACAAAATTTTTGTCACAGACAGAGTGACAGAGTGACAGAGTGCCAGAGTGACGGATTGACAGACAGACTCACAGACAGACATTTTCTAAAAACCATCAAATCGTGTTCTGGGCATTCTAAAACGTGTAAATCCGTTGAAAACCGGGAGTCGAAAATTTTCACGAATCCAATACTTTCTTCTTGTAAAGATAGAAGAAAGTAAAAATCAGTCATAAGGACATTATAATTTTTAATATTAGCTCGACTATAAATTTATTCAAAAAAGATACCGGATATTTCTAAAAATCAAAGCAAAATACAGCTGTTTCTTCATATGGTTAAATGTTTTAATAAAAGAAGAGGAGTGATATTTGAGGTGAATAAAACATTTTATACTGATTATGTTTCAATATGCGAAGAAAGAAATAATTTTTTTTTAAGATTTTTCATTATGAATTTTGAAATTATTTGATTTTTATTATAAATCATCATACTGTCTGTTTATATTCGTACAATTTAAGCAAATAAATAATTTCAGAATTGCAAAATTATGGTAACTAAGTAAAAATATATTAGGTGCCAATGCTTGCCTGTTTATTTTCTACTAGTTTCTAACATGTTTAAAATTTTCTTTTTAAAATATAGCAGCGCAATTTCATGTTTCTTTCTAATGCGTGTTTTTGTTTCATTTTTACAGAGAAAAATAATTATAATCATAAGTAATCTTTAAATTTTTCTATTGAAAATACAAGGTCTTTTTTTTTTTCTTTCTTTCTTTTTTTTTTTTTTTTTAGAAAGTATGTTTTCTTGAAATAATATTTGTGGCATATATTATCTACAGTGTACATTATTTTTCACATAAAAATGCTTTTCTAATGCGGAGCCATTGGCGTTCATAATTTTTACTTCAAATGTTTTTAATGATGCGATTTAGGCAATTTAAATTTAATAAGAACCACGGACTTTTACTAACTTATATTGAATATAAAATAGCCAGTTAGCAAATACGAATCTGAATCACTTGTTTAAGAATAATGATGCATCCTTCAGAATTTTAAAACAAACTCTATTGTTATTTTGAGAAAGGAAATTTTTGATGGGTAAAATAAATTTCACTTTTTCTTCCAAATGGCCTTTCTGAAAAAAAAATCCTTTATTTCTTCTAAGAATGAAATAAACCTAGTTCTCCAAGTATAAATAACGAGGAATAATTATTTTTTACATAAGTTTGAAAACGTGTTTCGAAATTTAAAAAAGTATTTAAAAATTTTTGAAAAATGTAAACTTATTTGAAAACGTGTACCTGGAAGATAATTCTCAGTTGAAACCTCTCAAAAATTCTCCCATGAACTAACAAGGTTATTGTTACTTTTAGATTTTTACAAAATATATCTTAAAATTCTGAAATTCAAGTGAAACTGTTATTATTTGAATGTCTTTCGAAGTTTTAAACTGAAAAAAAAAAATTCAAAGCAAAGATGAATTAAATACAGTTATTTAAACAGGATAATCAATTCGTCGTATTATCCTAAATCGTTTTAAATATTTATTCGTAGATAGAAATGATGATTTATAATCAAATATAATGTTACGTGGGAAGAGGTTTTTTTTTTAATGTGTTGTTAAGTATTTTAAACATGTTACAAAAAGTATCTTGTTTCGTAAGTCGCTAATTTAAAAATATTATATACTGTTTAATTACATGCATCGAAGAGTAAATGAATAACACAGACAATTATACAATGAAACTCTAAAAAAGACATTTATTAGTTGATGTATGAACAAAGTAAGGAAAATATATAACTACGAAGGTAAAGATATAATAACCTCTTTTGAGTTGCCTACGTTTTCAAGAAAAAGTTCGGTATCTTTATAAATCTGGAATAAGAAAATATTTTCTAGATTTAAAAATATCATTAAAAAATGATTTTTTGCCACTATCTTTTTTCGGAAACGTTTCCGAGTTATTTTTATAATATACTTATTAAACAGTTTACCCCACCAGGAATACAGGTTTCTCGGATTCTATCAATTTTCAAATAAACACTTTATAAATTACTGTTGCAATTCTAGCGCTAAATTCACCTGGAGTAAATAATTAAAATAAATATAAAGCACACGGAATACAACTTTTTTTGGATACTATCAATTCTCAACCAAATATTTTGATATTCAGAAAACATGTTTTTGTAAATTCTTTTTTAAATTTCGAAAATAAATTGTTTTCTGAGATTGCTAAAGATAAAGGGACACTTTTCGGAATCTTGGGTAACTCGGAACCGGTTATTATATTTTTGCGTTCTTGATTATTGAACATTTTCGCATATTAAGAAACATCTGCCTTTTTTACAATGTAAATATAACATAACAATTATATATTAAAAAAAAAAAAAAACCTTTAAAAATCCATTTAAATTACAAAAAGTTTCCAGCTAAATTCACACGGCCATCTTCAGTGTTTATTTCTCTCTGAGCTTACTCGTTAAGGTCTGCCGCAGAATTCGTGTAGCGCGGCGTTCCGTGTGACCGTACTAGATCCTTCCACTTCCTTCCTAACACTGACTGCTTACAGACACTTCGCCGGAACGAACAGAAAAATTAAATCACGCACCGGACAAATTTAAAAGAAAAATTCTTTGCGGACGAGCAACCTGTATATGTACCGCATAAGTTGCTCAGAATCGTTGATTATTCTCACAGGTAAATTTTGCCTCATTTAATCTGATCATGCTAGTGATTCAATTACGCAAAAATTTCTGTTTTGCAAAACCGGTGAAAAAAGAATAAAAATTCTGTAGAAGGTGCTCGTCCTAAAGGGGTTAAGTAAGAGACATCACTATCGTTGCAGCTTCGAGCGTAATGTTCGTCTCGACAACCATGACGAAGAAGCTCAATGAGAAATCACAACATTTAAATAACCACTGAAGACTGCTGTGTTAATTTGGCTTAAAATGTTTTAGGATTTTAATGGATTTTTAAGCAATTTATAGATTATGGGTTAAATAGTTTTATATTATATGTATGCACTTAAAAGCAATTTCAGTACATTTTATCTGTACTTTATTGAATTTGAAACATTTTTATGTTTAACAAATATTTTTTAGAGACAAACATGATACATTGGCAGCATTAACGTTAACATTAGCATTAAAATTAAAATTTTTCGGTACTCTTGGATGTATAATTTCAATTACGCACAGCTGAAATTTTTTAATTGAGAATTAGTAGTTTCCTAGAAACGATATCACGATTTAAGAAAACTTTTTAACACGCTATAAAATGTTTTTGAAGCGTTTTCGAAAAGAAACTTTGTTTTTATTAATTCTCTATTTAATTTCAAAAATATGTTTCCGGAGGTTTTTTTTTTTTTTAATAAAGAATGCTTTTCAGAATCATGGGTAACTCGGAAATGGTTATTGTGCATTCTCGTCCTTCGTTATATGACAGTGTCGTAGATTAAGAATATTTTGTCTTTATTTACTGTGTGTACACTCAGAAATGAATACTCAGATTTCATGAAATTTTCTTTGTTTTTGACGAAAGGGTTTCCTGGAATATGCTCCGAGCGAACATTTCGTCAAATTGATGAAATTACTTTCTTCACTTGTTTGACGATATAAATTTCCTCAAAAGTTTCGTCAAAAAAGGGCTGGTGGCGCCATCTATTGAACAGTTTGGAAGCTCCTCTACCAAGGAAAGAAAAAAATTACTTCTCGTTTTCCTCGGGGGGGATTTGAATCCGCGGGCTTTGTTGTGGGAGACACTTGCTCTACCGACCAGGCTATTGGGGACTTATATGAATGTGCTTTTAGACTGATCTAATGAAAGCTGCCGCGTGATTATATTTTTATAAGATAGATTGTAATTTTATCGGTGCTGAAAGTTTTAAGGAAGGCTAATTTATTATTATGTTTTTCTCATGGTCAATGAATAATTATAATATGGCTTGATTAAATCATTTATTAGCGAAATTTTCTTTGCTCAATGAATGGTTAGAATATGGTCTGGTTAATTTGTTGCACACAAATAACGAACTGTGAAGTGCATATTGCGTGAGATTTTATCACGTTGAATAGATGGATAAGATTTTAACACTTTACTGTTTATAAAAGGGAGTGGGATCAATTATGTTTATTTTTAATCTGATTAAAAACAGAATATACTTCTTAAATGAATTTTAAAAAAAGATATCCGGATCTTTGAAATTTTATTGATTAAATTTTCTTTTTGGATGTTTTTCAACACAGGAAATATATTCTTTTCGAATTAAAACATAACGAACAACAACATAAGTAATAAATAATAATAATAATAAGCATTCCTAAAAATTTTAACAGCTAAAAAAATAACTTATGAAGAAACAATAACTACCTATATTTCAGTATTTTCTGAAAAGCACTAAAAAGTGCTGTTTTAAAAATAAATTATTACGGGACTAATACAAACAAGCAAATATCTGCTTGCTAAAATCGCAGGATTTGAGGAGGTACAGCAACGGTTTCCTTAAAATGCATTGAGTCTGACCGTGATTGAGGAAAAACTTTCATCAAATATCTGAGAGTTTACCTTTCCTTAATTTCTGTGAGTGTGATTTTCTGTGAGTGTGTAAAACGTAAAAAACTCTCTACTTGGCAATACAGAATTCTGAAAAATTTTATATAGTTAGTGTCATTTATTAGTTTTGCAAGCTTCTTACTTTTTGAAACTAATGGTTGATATAAATAGATAGATTTTTATATAAAACATACATATATATGAATTTATAGATACCCTATATGTCTCTTTATTTTTATATAAAACAGAATAATTTATATTTAATGAGTTTAATATACGAATAAAAATATAATTTCTAAATAAATACATTTTATGCACAGAAATGTAGTGTATTTTGATAAGTTAATAAATAGTTCTATGTGTTTTTAAAATTCATTCATTGTACCACTGGTTACAAACTCCTTTTGCCAAGTGTATTGCGTAATTAACTTTGTAATTTTGAATGTTGCTAAAGGTGTTCGGAATTTTGTTGATTTCCTATAAAACCTGTCATTTCATTGTAAAATATCCACTTCATAAATCAAAGTGTACCTTTAAATTTTATTAATATGAAGTCATGTCCAAATTAGGTGTAATTAAGGATATAGTAACTCTAGGTTTCGTTTTATTATAATATAAAGCCTCTGTCAATGTGAATTCAGTAATATATTAATTTGATATAATTCAAATATTATTCAAGTAATATATCTCTTAATAATATATTACTGTCTACAAACGAAATATTAAAAACCTTTACTAATATACCAGCAATTTGTGTTATCGACTTTTTTTTCATACTAAATACATTGAAAATTTGGGTTACTCTATGGCTTACACCAAGTTCATGCGATAAGTTGTTAATTTCAAATTACTATCGGAACTTCAGTCTATTTATCTAACATTCCTTCTCTTAAAGTTTAAAGAGGTAAACTGATATAGGATATGATTTTTGCCATAAAAGCGTTTCATTTCACAAAATTAAGCTGTTAGTATTTGGAGTGACACATTTTTCAGTTTACTGACTGAAAAATGTAGTATACATAAAAACATTGTTTAGGAAAGAAATAAAGAAAATCAATAAAAATCTTGTATCTTATAGCGTTAACAATACTCTTATTACGAAAGTTAATAAATAAATGGTGTATTTTATTTTTAAATTTTAACCTTTCGTTCTTCGATATACTTTTTTTTTTATATCTGTATGTTACCTTGAAAGAAAATGTGAAGATTTATTGCTAAAATATTACATTCTAATTAAAGCTAGTAACAACGGAATAACACTTTCTGGTAATATATGAATATATTAATTTTAATTTACTAAAAATGGAAAAAATGCTTATAGCATTTTCTAAGATTTTTTATTACTCAATTTATTTATATGAAATATTTCCTATTTTTAAATAGAATTAATTATGAATTAGTGGTATACTACTTTCTGATAATATATGAGTATATTAAAAAAGAAATGTGCATTTTGATGTAAAATAATTTTCATCTCACATTAAAGATTAGTGGCAGGTACATACTTATTTTTAGAGATTACATCAAAGTCTATTTAATTAAAAGTGTATATCAATTTAATAATATAAGGCAGTTATTAGTGAAAATAGATAGAGATATTTCTTTTTGTTTTCTAAGTACTGGATGAATAATGCTACACAAATTATGGTCTTTTCCAATTATTATTATTTTATATAAGCGTAATCTGTTGTGTTTTATTTGTAAATATTAATTTAAAAATATGAAATAGTGTCCCTAAAGAGCTAAATGTTTTTAATATAGCTTATGAAAATATTGTTGCTTAATGCAATAACTACCACTAAAATGTGGATTTTAATTTAAAAATATTTCTGATTATATTAGATATAACTGAATGTTTACTTTTGCATTAGTATTTAATCAACCAAATTGATATTGCGCTATTTAGAAAAGTAAAGCAAAATCACTTGTGATGACAATGATGCATAAAAAACATATTGGTTGCTACTGCTTTTAGTAAAGCGAAAAATCAGATTTATAATAATTTTGATTTTCGAATATAATTTATGAGCGTTATAAAATAAAAGGCTGCATTTAATGCTATTAAAACATAATTTCAAAAATAATTTATCCTATAATTGAAATGAATAAATACTTATACACATGTTCGTTTCAAGATAAATGTTTGTTTATAATCCGGCCTTTCTTTACTTAAATTTAACAGCTGCCAAATACTACAATTTCAGTAACATAAATATTTTAAACAGGTAATATGTAAAAATATGGTTTAATTTTTAAATATTTATTTCATACTAATGATTAGTGATGCATGTCTGTTTTCAGCGATCCCTTTAATGTTGTTTATAACAGTATTAATTCAGTACTTTCATTTACTTATTGTACGTACTGTACTATTAATGTACTTATAAAATAAATGCTCATAATTTATTTTAGTTCTTAATTACGTAAATGATTATTTTTATTTTTAAATAAAACGTTGCACAAATTATATGCTTTTATAACACTTTACAGCATTGTTGAAAAGTGGCTATAAATTCAATTCATCTGTCTATCTGTGTGAGCATTAACTCGCTTAAATAAACTCAGATTGCTACGTAATTAATGTATGTTATTGAATAAATTTGTGGTATGTTGAAAATAAAATAAAATTAGTTGTATTTTTAAAAATATATTTAAAAGAATTCCGTTATGTCTTCTAAAGAATTGTTTGCAATGTAGTTTAATGACTATTTCAAATTATTAAGAGGCTACTATTAGACTACTTCAAACATACTGAAATTGATATATATCACTGTGGAGCAGTACAAGGAGATATTTACCGGGGAATAAGGTGTGGAAAACATTTATCGTTCATTTACAGGACCACAGAAAAGAATCCAATTACAGTGCTGTCTATGAGCGATATTTGCTGGAAGTACGTTTTCAATTGTGGTATGACTTTTTAAATTTAAATAATATTTTGAATTATTGTTAGTGTATATAAATACTGTAAATGATTTACAAGGGATCACAAAAGAATTCAATTCGCGTACATTTTTGTTTATTGACAGGAATTGATGAAATGGTATTTTCAACAATGTTATGCGTTTCCTAAAGTAATTTAATTTTCTCTAACTGTGTAGTTGTAGTATATATATAGTATCTTAGATTATATGAAAAGTTTTACAAAATTATTTGAGTAATTTTCTGATTATATATTTTATCTGCAGAAATTTATTTTGAAATGGGTTATGCGTTTTCCAAACTGTTTACTTAGATATCTGTCACTTTGTAGACAGGGAAATTTTGTTACAATATTCTAAATGTGTTCAAAAGTGTTTCATAATCTAAAATTGATGCATGATTTTTCTTTCGTCTATATTCCTAGAATTAGCTCTAAATGATACAATGATAAAAACATACATTGTTGCCTTTGGATTGTAAATGTTAACTTAAATATATAGAACATTAAAATGAAAAAAGTTTTAAAGAATATTATGAAAACATTATCACTTAATTAATAACTGCCACTGAAATATAAACCATAGTTAACTGACGTGAAATATATTACGTTGATTTACCTTACAACAAAAAAATGCAAAATTAATAAATGTCTATATTTTATCTATGCAGAAACTGCCGTGAAAGGGCTACAAGTGCGAACGAAATATGCTCTAACATATTTTATGTTGCGCCTAAAAAATAATATCTGATTTAGGGATTACTTATAAGACTTAAATGCTCGCTAAGAACGCTTGTCAAAATATTCGAGATTTTAAAATATAAAATGATTTCAAAACACTTTAAAATAGCTATTAAACAAAACATTTTGGACTAAAAATTTAAAATTTTACAGGGAGTTTTCAAGTATGATGTGATTCTCGCAAAGAAAAGTTTTGAAAAAAAAGTTCGCGTTTCAAATGTGCGAAATGAGAGAAAATGTTCTACAGTTACATTTTTCCTATCATTTTTCTGTAACATTAAAAGCCTAAAAATGTTTAATTCGTCATAGGTATAAATATATAGGACCTAGAAGTTCACAATCAGTATTATCCTTTTAATTTAAATTTTCAAAACATGAAAAATCATTGATTTCTCATACCAGTGTTAGATAAAACTTTTCAATATGATATAATATTTCAACTTAACAATGAGATGAAATGCAAATATCAGTAACTGTTATAAGGAACTACTAACTGTTATAATTATACTACTAAAGAAACATAATTGCAAACTGGGTAAGGAAGTGCTTTATATCCAGCCTGTTTGATGCACAAAAATTACGGTTAAATACATAAAACCAGTGTTCCCCCAATTACTGAACCTATTTTAAAACTACGTTTTCTGGACAATAGCTGATAAATATAGTTCCACGTAAACTTCATTATATATGTGTTTTGGAAGGGGTAGTTGGATGGAATTAGTGGAATGGAAGTTTTCGCTTTAATCCATGTCTCACTTTTGTTTCTCACTTCAAGAGCGAAGCTCCTTCAAATTATGACTAAATTAGTAATATTTAAATTATCTGGAGCTAAATAAATTGCTTCAAATGCTAGTAGGTTTAGACCCACCACTTGCAATATTTCAATAACCACCGGTGCAATGCTTCGGATTTTGCAAGTATAAAATATTTAGATCGTTCTTAGAATGAAAAATGTCCAAATGCACACCATATAAAAACTATACCATATTAAACATTAAATTACAAATTTCATGTTGAAGCAGAGGAAGACCATCATCCTTCTAATCAAGTTACCTAACTATGCCTTTTCGGCACGTTAGAGTTCATGAAATGGAAAATGGAATGGTCCTACTCGTGTTATGCTGCTACATTTATTGAAATTAATGTCGAAGATTCTAATTGTCCCTTATTCGATTACATTCAACTTTACCGTTAATGAAGTATTCATTCTTCTTTTCTTTTTACCAGATTTCTGACAAACTAAGTAATACAGTTTATTGCTATATATTATTTTTCTATGTATGACCAAGCATAACTTTTCCGCGGATGGTCCGAGTTTAATACTTCTTTTTTTGTTGCAAATGTCTCTTTTTGCAGATTTTTTCAATATTATAAGTATTTCAATAAAATTATATTCAACCTAATATTGTTTATATCAGACACGTCAGACCTCGTACCACATTTGATTCCACTGACAATTTATGCGTAGCGAGGCCTTTGACTTTTCCCTTTGTTTCATACAGTTCATCTTTGATCAATAAAATACACTTTGCACAAACAAACTTGCACTTACCGTGGCTGCCGTGTTATAAGGTTTTTAAGGATACTTTTTAACTTCCAAAATATCCAACACTAATTGAGAATAATAATCTTCGCTTTATTTAAGTATTCATTCTTCTTTTCTTTTTAACAGATTTCTGACAAACTAAGTAATACAATTTATTGCTATATATTATTTTTCTATGTATGACCAAGCATATCTTTTCAGCGGATGGTCCGAGTTTTATACTTCTTTTATCGTTGCAAATGTCTCTTTTTGCAATTTTGTTTTCTATATTATAAGTATCTCAATAAAAATTATCTTAAATCTAATATTGTTTATATCAGACACGTCAGACCTCGTGACAGTTTTGATCCACTGTCAATTTATGCATCGTCTGCCAAGCCTTTGACTTTTTCCCTTTGTTTCATACAGCTCCCCTTTGATGAATAAAATACACTTTGCACAAACAAACTTGCACATACCGTGGCTGCTGTGTGGCAAAGTTTTTAAGCAGATATTTTAACTTCCAAAATATCCAACAATATTTGAAAATTCTTCATCTTCGCTTTTTTTAGTGACAGGAATTCCATGACTAAATAAAAAAGATAACTAGTAAAATAATTAGTTGCTACTTTTATTTAATAGATTCCACAATCTGTGCAACATTGACATGGTGTTAGTAAAGTCAAACATAAAAAGGGAGACCATTTGTAAATGCTCAGATTTAATTCATTTGAAAATTCCAATTCCAAGAGATTGTGATTGTAAAAATAACTAATCGGAAAGCTACAAATGGGCGTTCTTGAATTTGAAAGATAAATTTTATAAAAGTGTATAGTAGTTTTTTAATAAATAGTTAAGAGGTTTTATGCTGAAATATATAGAGAAGATTGGTGAAGGTTGACCATAAGGGAGTCTTTACACACCTTTTATCCTTATAATATTATAAATGTCAATGTGTGTCCGAATGTTTGAATGAAGTCAGCCTCTAAACGAATGAATTAATGCTTTTGTGTTTTCGGATGTAGATGGATTACAACCCGGAAATGAACATAGGCTATGTTTAATTTGTTTTATTCAAATCCTTATAATATTATAAATGTCAATGTGTGTCCGAATGTTTGAATGAAGTCAGCCTCTAAACGAATGAATTAATGCTTTTGTATTTTCGGATATAGATGGATTACAACCCGAAAATGAACATAGGCTATGTTTAATTTGTTTTATTCAAATTATTTGCTTAATAATCCAAAATTTCATTATTTTTCATACATAATGAATTGACATTTTTCCGATAAAATTTAACCATCTCCCTTTTTTCGTTGCCAAAAAATAAAAACTTAGAATAATAATTTAATTTCTAATTGAAAGATTAAAAAGGAAATTTTCAAGTATTTTTAATTATACAAGGAGTATGAATTTTGAGTAAGTGCAGAAAGAAGGCAAATGTGACGTCACATATGGAAAATATAAAACGGATATGCTTTGATGTTGAAATAAAATGAGATTGTGTTATGATATTAATTCTTATTATTTAAAGAAAATTGTTATCAAGGATTACGGTTTATCGTCTGCGCACGGTTAACACAAAGATTTCAATTTCAATTTAAAATAAAATTAAAAAAAAAAAACTTTTGAAGAGCAAATGGACAGCAAATGTCAATAATATGCACAGTAAAATTAACAAATTCGAAAATGACGTAATGATTAACATGAATTATGTATTTTCATTCTTAAAAAGTAAAAAAGTAAGTAGATAGAAAGGCTATGTTCTGTAATCGGGTTCGTAATCAATTTGCTTTTTTAGAGAAAGAAATTAGGTGCAAAAGTAAATACATTGTTGTAAACAGGTTTGTTTTTGTGTCGTAAAGACTTAATAATATTCCAGATGACCAATTCTTCGCCCATTTTTGATGACAAGTATGATTGTAAAGCATGTAAAACAGTATCATCCGATAATTTTCTTGACACAGATGCCATATACGCACTTGGTTTGGCGCGATCTCTTTTTGATACCAATTTGGAGAAAACATCGTTTTCGAATACCAGTTACATGTATATTTTTAAATTATGTTCTATTACTAAAAAAAGGAAATAACAATAAATAAATAAAATCTTCATGAAGAACTATAGAACAAAGCAATTTATATAATTTTAAAAGAAAATTAAAGTAAATAAACTATGTATTAATACATAAACAACAATAGCTGGGTTACCATATCAAGCAAAATAATCTATATTGGCGACAATTAGGTTCCCGGTGCTTATATGACATCTTTGCCATTTTCTTATTACTTCATGATATAAACAGACATTCTGGTTCAGCGTATAAACCTAAGTTATGTCAATGACCTTATAATAAAGAAATACCTTAAATTACTCATACTAGCCGCCCTTGGCGACCAGTTTGGTCTCCCTTAAAATTTATGTTTGGGAAAGCATGCTAAGCATTGTATCATGTTACTTTTATTCATAATTTAATTTACTTGGACTCCCTTAACCCACTCGCTGCGCAACCCGAGATTTTCTCGGGCAACGTAAAAGTAGCAAAATTTGCGCAATCCGAGATTTCCTCGGGGATTATTTTTTTTCCACTGGCGACTATTTTTTTTTTCAACTCGGACCGCTTTTTAAAAACAAACAAAAAAAAATCATATAGACTTTAACAACATCTACAAGAGAAATATATTGCAAAATTGATTTTCTTACAATAGTGGTGCGAGACTATAAAAATAGTCTCCATTGACAGTCCTGATTTCGCCTAATTTCTAATATCATATCCCATTTATGATCTCGAACTCTTTTGCAAAAAATGTTTACATATTTGAACTCTAAGCTATATATAGAGATGAAATATTTAATAAAACAATGCGTGTTTTTGAACCTATTTTGATAATTAAAAAAATACGAGAGGGTTAAATATAAATAATATAATGCCTTAAGCTAATATTAGTTTTTCTTGCATTAAAATATCTGAATTTGTTGATTTTCTGTAAGCAAGTAAACCCTATTGGTTTACAATGGAAGTCTATGGGAATTTTGCGAATTATTAGAGATATCGCCAAGTTCGCGTCACTTTTGGTGGCAGAATACGGTCCCCTACGGATACCCCCTTATAGGTATAGCGATGCATTAAATGCTGTTCAATAACCAATGAGACACGTTTCATTTGGGCGTTGCCATTAAACAATTAACAAATAACTGCGATTTATGTGCCACGTACGATAGCGTAATATATATTTATATATATAGATTGTCTCTTATAAAATGTGATAAACAATTGGTTTATTATATATTTTTTTAATTATCGGAAGGGAAATGTTTTGCTTAATTAATTCATTTCTTCTTTTTATGTTACGTGAACGACGTCACGGGTAACAGCTAGTTTTTCATATTTAAAAGAATTTTAGAGTTTAGTCAATAGGTAGCATCCAAAGCTAATGAAATACTCAAACAATAGTCTTTGTTTCATGAACATAATTGAAACAGATGTGGAAAAATCAATGGTGAAGGGTTTTCAGCTTAAAAAGTCTATTTCTTAGAAACATTTTGTAAAATTTTCTGAGATAAAATGCATCATAGAAATTTAATAAGTAGGTTTTAAGTAATGTAGAATTATTGAGCTTTCATTCCAGTCATAAAGATTGTACAGTAATTTAGGCTAAACATAACCATGTGCTATACTTTAAAAGGAGGCTGTGTGGGGAGGATTGGGCCAATCAATGTGGGAAAGCTTGGCCAGATGGTTAAAGCTCTTTAATTAGGTGTTTTTGAAATATTTTTAATACTCTACATAATGAAGGGTTAATGGTATATTTGTAAAATAATGTAAATTTATTCTGTAAAGATACAGTAAAATGCGGTGGAGGAAAGGAAAATTTTTAAAGCTGATAAATGAAGTTGAGAAAAATTCCTATATGAAGTAAGGAAAGATTTAATGAAATATTAATCGGAAAGATGATAAGAACTTTTATGTCATTTAAATAGTACCCATAGTACATAAATAAAAAGAATGAAAATTACTAAAAAGGGTGAAAGCAGCAGCCTTAAGAGATGTTAGGTATACTTTACTCTGCAAAAGAACATATGATAGATCAAAATGCTTTAGGAAGGTATGTAAACAAATTTCACCAAGATAAACACAATGGAATGAACTCAAACTATGTGGCAACTAGTGTTAGCAGGTCGAGAGTAAAAACGAAAGTGGGTGTTTAAAATGGAATTTTTCTCCTGTGCCTTGAATTCCGTCTAAGCAGGTTTGTTTACACGTCACATTTTCCTAAATATATATATATATATATTTATAATAATTAAATCTTGTAGACTAAAATTATTTTGTCTTTTTCCAAACTGATTTTATTTATCTTAACAAATATTTCAATAGAAAACAAAGTGCGTCAACCTTGCATATGTGGGGAACCTTGACCCATTATTTTCTCATGTACAAAATCAATCATTTTACAAGTTTCTTATATAGTACACTTATGTCGCAATTTTATTTTGATAACTGGTTGTATAACGAATGAAATGATATATGAAACTTTATTCTAAATTCAAAATTTAAAAAAAAGGAAAAAATCATTTTGTAAAAAATGGGTCAACATTCCACAGTCTCCCCTCCTTTTTTTTACTTTGTTGGTACTATATATATAGGATTATCATTGCAGTACGTAATAGGTACCAGAAAAAGTGCAGAAAAAATATTAAAATACGGCGCTAATTAACGTAAAGTAATAGATTTTTTAAAATAATAAACATGTAGTTGATAACTGATACGAATTGTCGTTTTGTGTTCGTGAAAAAAAGTTATCCTGGCCCTTCACTTGAAGCATAAATAGTCGAACATGAGGATCTTAGATTTGCATTTATTAATTATTCCCATTATTTGGGTTAGTAAACGAGCCATTGCTTAATGAACCCTGTATGAGCTTTATCTTTATTTTATTTTTTCATTTTATACAGGCATATTCGTACAGAATTTTTAAAAGTTGTGTTAAAACTCTCCACTAGCGTGAATAAACACAATTAGTATATTAAGTAGTTCTATAATAAGCTATTCAACATTCAGTTTTATGTATTTCCACAATTTATTAAATACCGTATATACTCGCGTATAAGTTGAGAACTTTCTGACAATTTTCGGTAAGCAAATTTGGGGGGTCGACTTATACGCGAGTCAGTTAAAAAAGCAAAAACAAAAACTTCGAATACTGCAAAATTATGTTTTTTTATGTGTATGAATAAAATAAGAATATATAAATTATACAAATAATAATAATTTAACATTTAAAAAATTTCAATGATTTGTTTTTGTTTACTTACTACCTTTTCGCATTGGCAAGTGAAATCTTTGATTGATTTTGAACAAAATTGAAATAAAAAGTTAGGGGGTCGACTTATACGCGGGTTTTTGATTTTTTCCTGAATTTGCATTCAAACGTTAGGGGGTCGACTTATACGCGAGTCGACCTATACGCGAGTATATACGGTAATTCAAAACATTCATAGCAAGTAAATGAATATTTTAAGATGAATTTACATGTTTAAAACGCAGTGTCACATTTACGATTTTGGAAGACTCATTTAACTATCGTACGACTTTTAACTATCGTAAATGCGGCAAAAATGGCCATAATGCGACAATGGTATATTTTTAGCTTATATCGCAGATAATGATTCATTTTCTCACAAAATAAATTAGTTTTGAACTAAAAACACAGTACTCAATAATTTTATGCGTAATAACATATATATTTATTTAATAAAATGCCAAATAAATCCTAAATGAGACAAAACTATAGAGAATAGCATTGCATTTAGGCACAATGACATTACATGAAATACTCAAATAAAAAAGTAGTATACAGTTTGAATTATTTTTTTACCTAAGAAAAAAAAAACACTTTCGCTAAAACAATTTCATACACTAGAATATTATAAAAAAATTCCCATTTGCACCACGAATGATATACACTTTTATATGCCTTTAAAACAATCCATAAAAAAGAGGATTAACATTTTTAGCTTTTTTGGTAAAACATAAAATATTTTTCTGAGATATTCTTAGAATGTTACCTTTTAAAACACAGTTTGCATTGTTATGAAATGTTATGACAGCATTTTGCATGATTTTATTCTCAAAATGTGTAAATGTTGACGCACTTTACTAGATAAATAAAAGACTCTCATAAAGCTCTCCGACAAAGGAAAAAGAGTTGTTGTTAAGAGTTCTTATTTCCTTTTTTAAGTGAGAAATATTATTTATGACCCATTAAGCTCTGAAAGAAATGGCCTGTTCGGGATATGTTATATTATGGTCATGTTTATAAATGAAACAATATCTCAAAATATCAAATTTTTGAATTATCCTCTATTACAGGCATTTTTTCATAAATGAAAACTTTTGCAATTTTTATTGCCACTATTTCATATTTGTAAAATTTGCTTTATTTATCCGAGAAAATCTATGATTAAATAAGATACTTTTTTCTTCTTAATACTTTATAACAGAGGTGAAAAATGTATATAAATCCGGTTTTCTTCTAATTTGCCTGTCCGTGCTCTTAATCGCCTAAATGTTTCCTTATTGCCATGTAATTGATATATATCATTGAAATTTACCATGACATGTTCGGTATTGAAAATGAAGTGTATTTTGTAGTCTGTTTACAAGGGTACTCAAAAGAATTCTGTTGCATTGTGGCCTACGGCGGAAATCGCTAGTAGTGTATTTATTGATGTTACACAATTTTAAACATTTCACAAGTAAAAATGATTTACATCGCTACAAGATTCTTATACCTGAAAATGTGCACATATTTTATAGTCCATCTACAGGGACACACAAAAAAACTTCATTCCAGTACTGTCTATGACCGATAATTGCTGGAAATACGTTTTCAATTATGATAAGTGTTTCTATATTTAACATTTTTTTAAAAACATTTTTGGTTTTTATAAGTTCTGCAGCATGATACTATAATTCGGGTACATATCTATTACGGAAATTGCTGAAGTGGAATTTTGAACTGTGTATGCGTTTTGTAACTGAAATAATTTTTAGCATACTATGTACACTATATGGTCAATGATGATTGGTCACTTGCGATTTTAGACGTTTTGTTAAATATTTAGAAAAATACATCAGGAATTATCCTGAAACTCCAGGTGTGTTAACAGTATAGTATAGGTCATATATTTCTGAGAAGATTGTTTTTTCGAAACCCCATAGGGGGATGTCAACAAATTTAAAAAGAACGAATATATTTTGGATAATCCTGTAAAAATTAATGTATCAAAAGTGTTCAAACTGTAGAACATGATTAAGTGACTTATTATAATAAACTGTGTTTATTTTTATGAGGATAGCATGTATACTAGTAGAGAAATTAAGGTTTTTTATAAAAAACAGTCCCAAATTTCGCCAAGTTTTTTCTTATAATTTGCAGAGTTCATAAAATAAAATAAAAAAATTCTTTTCAGAAATATGACAAAGAACATTGTACACAACACCTTGCAATCAGAATTAAAAAATAATAAAAATTGGATGAAAAATGAGCAGGTTTACTAAAAAATGCTTTACGGCGTATGCGCGAATACAATCAAAATATAATGTACATAATGTATTAGCTAAGTGTATGGAGCAACTTTTGTGAAAGTCTAAAAAACATAGCTTGAAAAGTCTGAAAATTATCGTCGATAGAATAAGCTTTAAATCCGTTGTTCCAAAAAGTAAGCAAAATGATGAGGGTTTGTATCCCAATATAGTAGTATGTGCAATATTGTGTACGCCACCTTGGAACTAATCAACAGATTATTGGACCGGTGAATAATTAGAGCGGTGAATATAATTTTTTTACGTTATTTCGAAAATAATGAGATTGATATGCGTCATTGAGATGTACTGAAAGTGCTTTCTGCAGAGTATAGAATAAGTAGAATTTGTAGTTCATTTCTAGCAACTGGTAGACTCTACATTATATGTCTCCTGCTCTTTATTCATAACTCCATTGTGTGACATGACAATCAATGAGTGATAATACGAAAAAAATCTATACACTCTTACGGTAATTTGAAGATATCTTTCTGTAGATCAGGACTCTGCAATTTTCGGTTTGCATAGCTCTTTATTAATAACAGTCCTTTATATCATCATAAATTCCATTCCAATATTGAGATTTTAATGTACTTTGTATTTTGGTTGATTGCTGAAGGGATGGTGGATGTTAAAAAAATAAATGCTTCATGCGTCTGAATTTTTGAGATATTTCCTCTATTTTACAGTTTAATCACTTAAATCTCTATTACAAACAATTCTGTGAATATAATTTTTAATCCCTTGAATAGATAATTTTTTAGAGATTTTTTCCTGAATTCCATATCGATTTTCATCAAAATTTTGCCTTTTAATAAGTTAATTATCTTAATGAAGTGGAATCTAAAATGCATACACAGTTTCTTTGTAAACTATATCAGGATTCTTACTTATCAATTTCATGAATTTTGATAAAAAAGTAAGACGCATGGAACATTTCAAAAATCTTAAAATGTTAAAAAATCAGTTTTGAGAAAAAGAGACTTAAAATATATTAAAAAGCGAAAAAAATGTTTCTGTATAAAATGAAACACCTGTAACTGTACGTAATATCATCGAACCTGCATGCGGGTTTTCACAAATGACTCTGTAGAAACTGAATGATAATAATACACCCAAAATGTAATTTCGATTTTTGAGTCGATTTTAGCTAAAATAAAGTTCGACGGTCCACTTAAAATGTTTCAAAAATTATTCACAGAAGGTGATAGGAAAATAAAATTATTGCAAATAGAATGCGTTGATCATACTTTTTAAATTACACTGATTAACTGAAACATTACTACAAAAAATCTGATTTTAGCTGACATATTTCGGAAGTAACACATTAGCAATGGTACTTAAATATTACCGAGACAAAAGCGTTATGTTATCATTTTTCAATTCTTTTTGGCGGAAGAGGGATTAATTGGGGCACAAAACTGCTTTTGTGTGTTCTTATGCACATCTGAAAATTAATTAAAACTGTTTTATTCTCATATATTTTTTCTAAATCAGCCAAATTACCACTGATGTGTCATTTTGAGAATGTTGCTGTGTAGTCGAGAATAACTTCGTTTTAACAATTATTATTGTTATTATTCTACTGATTTCTGTTTCTAAAATATTCATTTAATGACAATGTTTCTACTTTAGTCTAATCTGGCACGTTATTTAAGATTGTATGTAATTTTGGAAAATATACTTTTAAGCCTTATCTGTGATGATTGATTTATTTTGGAAAATCAAATTCCTTGGGGGTGATGCAACTGACTTTCCTTAGATTTCTTTGCTGTTGACTCTGCATACGTGTTGAGAAGTAAATTCGTGGTTTTATTGGTTTTGTTAAACAGAATATTTTAACTTTTTCGTTACTGAGTAGTAATGCAGTATTATTAATTATTACCGAATTATTTCTTCTTCCATTTGACTCCAGAGCAAGATTTTTAATTTATTTCCATTAGCTCGAATCTTAGACTTCGAAACATATCATTCTGATAACGAAACTGTAATTATGTTTGAATACCATTAATAAAATGCGACACAACCTAGGTCCCCATCTGGGGACCCAGGGAGCGAAGAGGTTAAGATATTCATCTACTACTGTATCTATAAATTTTTGAAATTCAAATAATTATCATGACGTAAAATAATTACCGTCCGAAAATTATAAAATTTGTGAATTCGCCTTCTCTCTTACTAAAGTTGTTAATTTTCGTGAGTTCCGCTACATTAATGTATGACCCTTCAATATTTTTTTCTTATTGTATTATAAGAGTAGGTAAGGAAAATCAGCTTAACTTTAGACAGCGTAAATTCAATCTCTTCTCGATCGCACAAGATCATTGATGGAAAATACTGATGTAATAAATTTTATTGAATTTTGAGTCTTGAGTGGTTGAGGAAACACCATAAGCTTCACTATGACTACTTTCAAGTTTAAGGATACAATTTTAGGTAAATTATTAATATCATACAGAAATCTTGAATATATATTTATAAAGTGAATAAAAATAAATTTGACATGTTGTTTCGCAGAGGTCATAGCTTTCATAGGAGAGAATTTTACGCTTCCTAAATAAAATACAGACACAAATCTAATTCAGGTCCTTATAACGTGACCGCTATTGACCATCTACGGGTTTTAAAAAGTAAGTTAAATGTTTGTATATTCACAGTTCAATCAGTGTTTATGTTTATTTCACAATGTGTGTGTTTATGTCTATTTCAGAAAGAGAAAATATTTATTCAGCAGTTCTTGCCATTGTCTTTCTGCTAAGCGTTCTGTTCCATTAAAGTTTTAGAGTTTTTATTGTCACCATCTAGCGTGTTTAGATCGAGATAAAAGTAACAAGGCAAACTCGGACTCTGTAAATACCTCTTGTACGCTGATGTCGGCTAGTGGCGTCACATGTTGATAGCATTCACGAGTACGCAATATTTCACAAAAATTGATTACGAAAGATGAAACACTGTATAATTGTCAAAAGGACTTTTAGTATGCTCCTGTCAGAGTAGATGACAGCAATACAAAAGCTCAAAAACTGCTTTTTTTTGATCGAGCTATTGACTTCTTTTAAAAATAGACTTGCAATCAATTCTAATTCATATTCTTTTAGCTCATTTTTAATTTCAAAATTCTTATTATCATTTTCTGTGTTATGTGTGTATTAATCATTGGTTTTTTTTCACTTTATTAGATAATTTTATTTTGTATTTTTGTACACTTCTGTGAGACTGCCATCGAATTATAGATCGTTTTGATTCGAAATCTGAAGTTAACAAAATTTCTAAATATTCTTCTATGCTATTAAAATTCTGAAAGACAAGTGAAAACGTCGTTACTCCAGTGAATGTTTTATTCTTTTAAGTAATACGTCTATAGTCAAGTCGAATAGCTTCAATATGTTTAAATCTGTTCAACAATTGCTTCACCTATTCTGTACGATATTCTTTCCAAGTTTGTTTGGAATTCGGCGATGAAGAATCCCGCAGACGAAAAAAAAAGGGTAGTCTTTCATTCTGTTTAATTCAGATCAATAAATTTAAAATCTTACTCTAAGACGTTTTTTAAACTTTACAGACACTTTATAAGGCTATTTCCTACAAAAATGAAGTAGGTAATAATCTATGCCTCAATTGTCCACCGATAATATTAAATGTCAAGATGTTTGAGGTTAGAATTAATCTATTCTTCTTGTTTTCGATATGCGCGAGCTGGAAGATGTCGAATACAGGGTTCGTACGGGTTCTTGAATTTCCAGACTAAGAAATTCTTTCGTTCCAGTATTTTCTTATAGAAAATATATCCATAACCCATTAAGCGCCATTGCTCCCATTTTGGGAACATTACTTTAAGATTTTTTTCTAAAATGAGTATATTATATATTGGCAAAAAGTTTATGTTATTTGTATTAAGAATATACGAGATAATTTCTGTATTTTTTTTTTAAAGTTTCATTTGTATTTTCCATTTTTTAAAACGGGTTTAAAAAGACGAAATTTAGCTTTTTGACCTCTTTCGCAAGAATTTTTTTTAGAAAAATAACTTACTAATAAAAATTAAATTTTTTATTCAAAATATGTTTATAACTGTCTATTGTCTAATACTACATAAATCCGTTGTAATAAGTATAATAGATTCATCACAAGTCATGAAAGAACGAGTTGTTCCCGTAACGGGAGCAACGGCGCTTTCGTTAGTTTTCAAGACCAGACGGAATGCCGCAAATTAGGAAGACCTAATACGGTGCTTTTATTATGCGCGTGAAAACAGTCTGAATAGAAACTTTGGAAATGCTTTTTATTCGTTCCTAGCAAACTTTATTTGGAAGTGTTACCCTTATAATCCGTTTCTTACCTATTAGATATCTTCTTTTTTTCTAAAAGCTATATTTTTAGCAGGCTTTTCTATTTTTTCGTATCGCAGATTTCAATTTTAAGGAAAAGATGCCTGTGAAAGTTTTAACTGTGTATCAAACTTTGTATTATTTTGAACAGATGATTATTCGGATGATACGGAAATCGTTTGTTTTCCACTTGATCCCGGAATTATATATTGATAATTTTTTTATGTCCTTATCAGTATTATTAGAAATGAGGGACAGGCATTTTCGGAACACTGGAACAATTCGAGAGAGTACAAAATTGTCCTTTGATAGATTCCAAAGCTTTGAAGAAAACAGACAGAGGAACATTTGATTCTATTTCTACGGAATTATTTAGCATTGTGAAATAGAAAGACAATCAGGTTGTTTGTCTGGCTTCAAATATTGACCCTATTTAACCAGTAGGTTCGGCAAAAACATTGAGCATAGCAGATAAGAAAAATATTGATATACCGCAGCCATATCTTATAGCATCTTATAACAAAAACATGGGAGGTGTCGATTTGCTTGATCGGTTTTTGAGTATTTATCGCCCAAAAATAAGAGGGAAGAAATGGTGGCGGCCATTTTTCATCAACATGCTAAATATGGGAGTTGTAGCAGCTTGGCGAATGCATAAGGAATGTAAAGTAAACTTACTCAGATAGAATTCTCCGTGAAATTGTTTCGTCATTGATAAAAGTAGAACAGAAAATGGAAGAATATCCACGTTCGGGCCCTTCTGGATGTCTGTCAAATGACGTGCCTTTTGATGGCGTGAAACATTTTCTAGAAAATACTTGGAAACAATCTTGGTGAAAAGTATGTTAAAAAATGTTCGTGTTTCCTGCAAAAGGTCCAATGTAACGCTGCATAAAAATTGTTCAGTCTTCTTTCATGTAAAATAGAGAGAAAAGATAATGTAATGGTGAAAAATAAAGAAATATAATGAAAATGCTTATGAACAACTAAATTGATTTTTCAAAATTTATTATAAAATTACATGTTTATTATAATTCAGAATGATGTAGTCCTTTTTATTCCTAAAGAATTGAAAAATAACTGTTATAACTACACGGAGTCAAAAGTTTATTTTTGTAAAAAATTTACCGCCATTGCTCCCATTTCGGGAACATACTGTTTTTCATAAATAATCAATTTTTTTTCAGAAGTACTTTAATGGCATCCTGTTCATTAAGAAAAAAGAATGATTCCATGAAAATATCGGTTAATGTATATAGCGGCGCTTACTGGGTTAAAAAAAGACGAGATTTCGCGCGTTTAAACTAGATTCATTGTTCTGTAAAAAAAATAAAATATTGATACTTAGCCTTGAAAATAACGGTACCCGTACGAACCCTGGAATATGTGAAATAAAGGCAGGTGTCGCTACTATTTGATATCCCCCACTTGTGAAGTGAAACGAAGTGAGAACACTTTAGTGTGTGCTTATGCCTGAACCACCTATGTAGCATGTGTTACATATTTTAAGTGCGAGCTTCGAAACGAAGCTATGAAGGAGAGATCATAATAATATCTTACAGCGCTCATGATGAAGATGTGCGGATAAATATCCTGTTAAGTGTTTTAAGAAGCTACTATATTAAATATATATAGAAAACTATATGTAAGAGAAACGACACATTCACCTTAATACTTTAAGTTAAAACATGAATACATTAAAATGATTCTCAGTTTTTATTACTAAAATAGGTGCTAAAAAATATAATTTACAGGTTTTAAAACATTAAAACCAATAATCAGATGGTAAAAAACTTCCCGAGCGCTTTCGACCAAACATTATTGGTTTCACATTTATTGGTAAATCATTATTGGTTTTAATGTTTTAAAACCTGTAAATTATATTTTTTAGCACCTATTTTAGTAATAAAAACTGAGAATCATTTTAATGTATTCATGTTTTAACTTAAAGCTACTATATTATTTAGAAATTAATATCCCTTGAAATATTTACACAAGGCAAAATTTTGGAATGAAGCCAAACGGTTTCTAAATGGTGCATCAACCTGGAAGTGAGATCCTTTTTTATTATTTTTTGATTGGAAACATTTTATTCGCAATAACTAGCCAAAAGTAAATTTGATGATTAATAGAATAAAAAATATGCTGTTTGTTTTGAAGATAATTTCTTATTCGGATTCATTTTATTTTGAAAACGAAAGTGAACATTCGAATTTTATAATGTAATATAAGAAAGAAATACTGTATAATTTAATGATTAGAAACTTATTTATTTATTTGATTGATGCGCAGTATAAGTAAATAAACATGAATGATTTGGTGAAACTTAAGAAAGAAAGGGCTGTTTTGAGAACAGCTGTAACTAAGTATATGAATAAATTTGAAAGTGACGATTTGAAAAAATGTACAGAGCTCGCTAGAGGAATATTTTTGTTATTTAGATCAAATGAGTAAAGAATTAAAAACCCTTCATAATGAAATTAAAAAATCAGTTAATGAAGATAAAGAAATCGAGAATGAAGTGCAGAATGCTATTTAATATAATAAAAAAAATAACGACTTGTTTTGGCAGAATCGACGTGACGAAATAAATTATTAAAGAATCGAAACAAATTACGCTTTCCAGTCCTAATAGTACACCGCAAAGGGTTGTATCTAATAATCCTTGCGAATCATCTGAAAATGCAGGAAATAATAGTTTAAACTTTAATAATGTAACAGTGAAATTGACTAAAATCGCGATTGCAAAATATCATGGTGATCCATGTTTGTGGATGGAGTTTTGGAATCAGTTTCAAATCTCTATTGATAAAAACGAAACTTTGTCTAAAATAGATAAATTTTCATATTTAAAAACTTTTTTAGGAGGTGTCAAGTTCACTGTTGTAAACTGATTTGCTTTGTCGGAGGAAAATTATGAAAAAGCAATGAAGTCACTGAAATAAAGATTTGGGGGACAAGAATTAGTTGTTAAAAGGCAAATGTCAGAATTGTTAAACCTTAATCCCGTTAAAGACTCAACTAATATATTTGGGTTAAGAAAATTGTATGACATAGTTGAAATTAAAATTCGAAGTTTAGAATCGTTAAATGCAACGACTGAAATGAACGGTCATCTTTTCTATCCTATTCTGATTACATTAATCCCAGATGACCTCGCTCTAAATTTTAATAGAAACCGTTTAGAAAAATCAGATGAAAATGAATTTAATGTTTTGGAACTATTGAGATATTTAAAAATCGAAACTGAGTGTCAGGAATCTTCTCTTACGCAAAATCCTTTTAAAGATACTAAACGAAATTATGCAGGTCCCCCCGATAAGCAAGATAGTAAAAATTATTTTAAGGGTTCGAGATCTGCTAGCGCTCTTAATGTACAAATTCTATCATGCATATTTTGTTCTTCTCCCTATGTTTCATTCAAGTAAAGCTTGCCCCCTCAAGATAAGTTTAGGATATTGAAAAATTCTAATCGCTGTTTTAAATGCTTTAACCTTTTTCACAACAGAAAAAGGTGCAGAAGTAAATTGCCTTGCTTTAAATGAAAAAATCAATATAACCATGTTTCTATCTGCACAAAAGACAGCAGAGGGTTAAATACCGCTCGAGATGATAAAATAAGCAATACGCGGCAAAACTCTGAATCCCTTAATTATGGATTTCAGGCGACAGTAAATGCAGGCAATTCTAGTTCTGAAATTGTTAGTTCTGTTTCGTATTGTAATAATAATATGACGTATTCTAAAAATATATATTTGTAGACATGTAAAGTAGTCGCCAGTTCTCATCTCGATTCAAAAGTACCTGGAATACTTTTAGATAATGGGAGTCAGCAGTCATTTGTTAGTGAAGATTTAGTGAATGCTTTGAGTTTAAATCCAGTAGGTCAGGAGATTTTGTTAGTGTATTTTTTCGGAATGCAAAGTGAGGTAGAAAAGGTATATTCTATAGTAGAGGTCAAAATTAAACGCTTAGATCAATCTTTCAAAGCGAAAGTAATCCTCAGTTATCTGGCTCCGAGATATCTGCACAAATTAGGTAATTTATGAGGGAAATTAAAATGGAAATGGCTGACGCTTGAGTAGGAAAATATTTGTTGAATGTTGAAATGCTAATTGGATCAGGCTTGTTTTGGGAGCTTATTTCAAACGAACGAATATCCATTAATAATGACTCAGGAGCTATAAAAATGGTTTTTGGGTGGGTAATTATGGGACAGTATTTGAGAAAAGGAAATAGTTGTTCCCAAAATATTGCAGTAATGAAAAATGCAGCTGAATTAAATGATTTAAGAATATTTTAGGAAATTGATTATATCGGTATTTCGGACGACAGTCACAGATTATCCCAAAAAGATAAATTGTTAATAGAAGATTTTGAGAGGAAATTGCAATACAAAAGTAATAGGTACACAAATAATCTAACTTGGGATTCGGGTCCACATAAAATTAATAATAATTTTTGCACTGCTAAAAAGTGGTTCGATAATTGGAGAAAAAAATGAATAAAAATAAAGCAGTATGCGCTGAGTACGAGAAAGTTATCGATGAGCAGTTTCGCGCGAGGGAATTGTAGAAGAATCTAAAAATGATGCGTTATTCTCTGGATACTATACTCCTCATAAGGCTATTTTAAGGTCTGATAAAGAAGCTACGCACGTGAGTATATTTTTTGATGCGTCATTAAAGGAAAAACATTCGAAATCTTTAAATGATGTTTTGGTATCAGGTCCAAATTTAAATCCTAATTTATTAGATATGATACTTCAATTTCGAACATATGAATTTGCTTTTTCTTCCGACATTGAGAAAGCATACTTAATGATAGAAATATCAAAAGAAGATAGAAAATACTTAAAATTTCTTTGGTTTAATAATGGTGACTCGATCTTCTTTAGGGTAATGGATATGACACGTTTATCTTTTGGAATTAGGTATAGCGCTTTTGTATTAGCGGCCACAATTAAGTCACACATTAAAAAATATAAAGAATTTTATCCTGAGTTTTTTGAAATGTTAAATAACTCCATGTCGGTTGATGATCTTTATTCGGTGGCGGATGCAGCTGAAAATGCTTATAACCTTTCATCCAGTGCTAACACTACACTTAAGGACGATAGCATGAACTTTCGTAAATTTAATTCAAATTCAAAAGAGTTAAAATAATTGTGGAAACAAAACGGTATGTTAGATAAAGATATTGGTATTAAGATTGGTATAAAGATATTGGCGATCTATGTTATTGGTACTGGAATGGGATACTAATAAAGATATTATAAAAATGATTTATTGGAATTGCACAATGTTACAACTAATACTAGTTCTGTCATTAAAAGATCAGTCCTTCGCGCTGCAGAAAAAAAAATCTATGATCCCGCTGGATATATACCCCTCTTTATAATCAGAATTAAGCAGTTAATGCAGAAAATATGGCTAAAAAGGCTAGGTTACGAAGGCCTTCCCGAAGATCTAGATATTGAATTTAGAAACTGGTTAGTGGACGTGCAAGAATTGAAAAACATATCAGTCGATAGAAATTATTTTCTGGGAGGTGCAAATCCTACAGAAGTGAATGTACATATCTTTTGCGATGCTAGTGACAAAGCATATGGAGCTGTTGCGTACTTCAGATGCATAAACAAAACCAGAAAAATTAAAACTTCTCTTATAATGTCAAAATCATGTATTGCTCCTGTTAAGGGTCTAACGCTGCCTCGTCTGGAGTTGATGGGAGCAGTTACAGCAGTGAGATACTATAAATATTTGAATAAAATATTCAATGACTATTGCACTAATACATTTTTTGGACCGATTCACAAACCGTTTTGAGTTGTATCAAGAGTTCAGCTAAAGAGTATAAACCATTCGTTTGCAACCGAGTGACAGAAATCCAAAACATATCGGATCCTAAAAATTGGAACCATTACTCAGGTAAAGAAAACCCAACAGACTTGTTGAGGAGAGGATTACAATTGAGATCTTTAAAGGAAAATTCGTTATGGTGGCTAGGACCACCTTGGTTAACGAATTTCACAAACTGGTCTGTACAATCGAAAAATTTGTCAGGTAATGACAACGTGTTAGAACGTCGACAAATATTGTGGTTAATAAATGCATTATTGAAAACAATGTGCTAATGGAAAATTAAAAAAAAAACTTTAGTAATATGCTAAATCTACTTCGAACAATTGCATGGGTTAAACGCTTTATAAAGAAAGTTAGAAAATTACCTGGGAACGATGGTCCCTTATCTGCCGATGAAATTCTGCATTAAGCCACTCCAGAAACAGCTTTATAAACCAGAAATGGATTACTTTAATCGACGAGTGAGCTTCTAAAACAGTCTAGCTTACTATCATTGACACCGTTTCTTGATGAAAATGATTTATTAAGAATAAAGGGAAGACTAGACGAGAGTAAATATACTTATGCAGAAAAGCATCCAGTTCTCCTCCCAAACGACTCTTGATTTACACTATATTACGCTAATATTACGCGATCGCAACAAAATGCTTCATAGTGGAGTTGCTGCTACACTATTTAAATTGCGTGAAAATTACTGGATTCCCAAAGGGAGGCAAGCGGTTAAAAAGGCCATCAAAATGCCTGGTATGTCCAAAATATGCTGTGAAGCCAGCAAAACAAATGACGGCGCACCTTCCCATAGATCGAGTCTCAGAAACCCCGGTATTTTCTATCTCTGGAGCTGATTTCACCTGTCCTGTTTATATAAAAAATGAAGATACCACCAATAAGGCTTACTTAGTATTTGAAAACAAATTTATTTGTAAATAAGAAAAAGCTATATTTCACACATATAATAAACCGAATTTTTTTAACCAAAATTCCGGTGCCAATCATTAATTTCAACACTTTAGCAATGGAACTGCTTTGCCTCTGAAAGGGTTATGCCATTTTACAAATGCGACTCTAGCCTTCCTATTCTTAGTAGATAATAAACGTGTTTTTGCTGGTCTACTGCCATATAAACCACAGAGGTTTAGGCGTCGTTTGACGGATGAAACGTGTATGTCTCTGCCGTAATTTTCTTTCAATTCATTTTTTTATTATTACAGCGGACTTACGACAATCACTTGTAGATATCATTTTTATAATACAGTCAACATTGCAAATTGTTATTTTCGGCTGGCCACTTTGAGGCTTATTTTCGATGTATTTCTGTTTATTAATAATTTTATTCCATGTAATAATAAGTTGTCGAGACCCGTTAAAAGAACGAGCTAATTCTGCTCGCAGTCTACCTTTCTTAAGTGCATTTACAGCGGCTTTTCTAGAATCACTTCAATATTTTTTACATTTCGGCATTTAAAAATAATCACAATAAGTCGATATAAACACTAATCGAAGCTATAGCGCCACTGACACCTTCAACAATTAAATGCAAACTAATTGTCAAAATACTTTTGAGCTAAGGAGGAGTCACATTTCTTCGGTGGCACCGAATGTAAACAAACAAGTTGAAACTTGGTACATTTGAATAACTGCAGTCATAGTGTTCTCAATTATAGGGAATATATTTTCTTTTACATTCTTATATTAAATAAAATAAGAGAGAATATAAGGTTGTCAAAATACTTTTGAGCGCTACTGTATCTTAGAGTGCTCATGTTGAAGATGTGCCGAATAAATATCTTGTTAAGTTTTTAAGAAGCTACTATATTATATAGAAGTTAATATCACTTGAAATATTTACACCCGGCAAAATTTTGGAATGAAGCCAAGCTGTGCTATAGCCAAGAGAGACGGCTTTTACTTAAGGACTAAGAATAGGGAATCTTAAATATACTTTTGTCTTTTAAAAATTCATTTGGAAGCGTACACTGTTTAAAATATCGTGAAAAATTACCTCTGCTTATAAAGGCTATCTATTTTTTGACCAATGAGGACGCTACATAAACACCTATGGACCTCATTGGTCAGAAGATAGCCTTTAAAAACAGATGTAATTTTCCACGATATTTTTAACAGTGTAGTAACGGACCTTTAAGTCCATTTTGGTTCCCTTATTTCTCTCTACGATATCTTACTAAGAACATCTATATTTGCATACTTTCTTATTATACCTGCTTTCGTGTAATAGCAAGTGCCAGGAATTATATTTACCTTGGTGATTTGAGTTAAGTTCTAATCTAAGCCAAAATATTTATACTGTGTAACTGTATACTTTTATTGGTTAAAACATTTATTGTTATTTTTCGTATGCTATTCTTGTTTAGGGGTTATGATAAAAAAATCTGACTGTATTAGCACCTATAACCAAATCCTCGATAACGTGTTATTTTATGCTCAGTAGACAGTTCGTATTTTATTTTCTATTTGATAATTATCATAATTTTGATTAATGACTTATATCATACGCATTATCTATCCTATTATTGAAAAGTAAATTATACATTACAAGAACATTATATACTACACACATACTCACTCATGCATACAGGATTCTCATAAAAAATATCTATGTATTTCCCTATCAACTAACTATACAGTCAAAAAAAAAAAAAAAAAAAAAAAAAAAAAAACAGAATTCCTGTGGGATTTTGTTTTTTAAGGCATACGCTCAAAAATTAGGTGAAGTACAATCTGTGTCTCATAGTCAAGGTTACACTGCCAAAATTTTTTAAATTGCAACACTATTTTCTTTTCGTTGCAAAATGATATTCGGGAGTAAAAACATAAAAGCATTGAAAAGCAACCTGTCCAGTTTTAATATAAAGGTTAAACCCTATGTCAAAATGTACAATTATAAAGGACGTTCTGTGTGTTAAAATGACAGTTAAATATATATATATATATATATATATATATATATATATATATTCTTCTATGAATAAGAATTATATTTATGTCTCAAGTTGAAGCTATAATTATTGTTCTTTTAGTGTATTGTAAATTATGTAATTTTCCTTTATGATTAAAACAATCCCTTAAAAGAAATCGGAATATTTGATGAGTGATTCCTTTAAAGTGAATGTCTGGAATCACTGGAATCACATCAAAACGTAATAAATTCATAAAACGAAATATCCTGTTTATCTTTCATTCCTCCACAACATTTATACACAGAAAGAATTGCATTCGGTATAAAAACATATATTGAAATATTTATTATATAATTTTTTCAAATATATAATATTTTCATTAGTCGTTCCGTAGTCGTTTTCTGTAATAAGAAAACATATTTATATTTTACATGTATCTGCGAAACTAAAAACTTAGAATTTATCGTCTATATAATATGGTTGGAAATAATAATTATTTATTTTATTCGGAATGACTGTGCTATTGCTATATTGCAAATGTTTATGTGATTTGAATATTAAACTAAGACTTTCGTTTAATTTTTTAGATAAAAATTTTTGATATATTGATGTCGTTGCAGTGCTTTGAATAATAATATGTAAAACAATATATATTACTAATACATATTTATACGTTTGGGATGTATATATTTCTCCATAAGCGTAGTAGATGTTAAAAATGCATAGTAGTTCTTTTGAAATGTGCAGATTAATGCAGTGAAATGTTGTGCAATGCAAAACAATGTATTGACAAATTTTATGAACGCTAAAAGAATAATTATGTGAAAATTAATCTGATTAATTGATATGAAATTACTTTTCTTCATTTTTTAGTCATATATTTTCCAATACTGAAGTTGCAATGCATTTTAGCATTGAAGTAAATACACTTTAATATCCTCTCTTGATAAATGGAAAATATTTTTCCATTTTAATTGGTTTATACTAATCGCGGAAATAAGAACAAGGCTTCAAAAATTTCAGCAATGCTTTATTTATAATCAGCAGCGACAAAATTGTTTAACAATATTAAATTTACCCCACTAACACGTAACCTATGTGCTGGTACTTTTTTAAGACACAAAAAGAGGAAAACAAAATTTCAAGTTTCGTTTGAGCAAAATTTATGACTAAAATTTTTAAATATTTATTAATAACCTAAAAAAAACACAAATATTTTTTAGCTTGGTATGTCTCTAAATTCTATTATGTGAAAAATTTATTTACATAAATTAAAACATTATCTTGAAAAGCTGTACCATAAGACGAGATACATCCTACAAAAGCTGTCCCATAAAATAGACAAATAAAATTCAAATACACTGAAAAAAATGTTGATTTTATGATATAATACTGCCAGCTGGAGTGCCAGTTTATGACGATTAAGGATAAGGAACCGTAAAATAAGCAAGTAATATAACGTTAAGCAGTAAGTAATATTTGGTTTAATTCTTTTATAAGACGTACATTACTGCTACTTTTACGGCTATAAACTGGCGCTGTCAGTATTATAACTTAAAAATAACATTTTTTTTCAGTATGGTCTCAAGTAGAAGGGAGGTTAGGAACAAAAGAATCATAAAGTAATAATTTCTTTGTTGTCACAATTTCGACAATAGCCCTTTTTTTGACCGTCAGCAACTACATGTTTGATATTACCATTAAGACCTAATCGGGGACTTGAAGTTCATGACCACATATATCTAATTCAATTTTCTCTCCAAAAAAGAGGTTAGAAGAAAGAGAAGTAACAGATGAAGCCCCACACACAGCTCACACCATCGACTGTCGAATATTCTATTCTGTCTGTCCAAGCCATTATGAAGTGAGAGCGATCTGGAATCTGGAAGGTGCTGACACACACGCTAGCTGTTAGGCATTTTCACAGGAATTATGAAAATAAAATTTTAAGAGAAAACTGCCGGTGCCATTTGACAAATTGGAAGATAAGAGGTATATATCATGTACCATTGCCAATCTAAGAGTTTGAAACTCATTTTAAGAAGCTCTAGACAACTGAACTAATGTTAAATCGCGCAAATGCAATGACGTAATTCTGTTGTACGTAAAATTATATTTAAAATTTTATAAAAACAAAAGTTTACAGTTTTAAAAGATGAAAGATGGTGTTTAAATAAACAAGATTAAACTATGTGAGGAGGCCTATGAAGGGCTAAAGCTGTAGTTGCCTCACTTATGTCGAAATAAACAAACTTGAAAACTCATAAAGCATTTGAAAACTTAATTCAAGTAAATACCATCAATAGACGAAAAATATCTGAATTCTTTTGTGTAGCCTATATCTGGTCTATTGTTTTGTATATATACTACATTTTATGCTAAAATGCAGTTAACATAAATGCACTCAAGGTCTTTTGTGCAGCCCTCTCTAGAATTTATACTCACCAAGAAGTTTGAAAGATTTTTTTTTAATTTAAAAATGGAAATGAAAACGCACTTTTCCCAATTATTGTTCATAGACAGAACTGCAACAGAATATTTTTGCGTGTCTCTTAAAATGAACGATGACTGCTATACACACTATGTTATCTAGCAAGCATCCAGTGGTGCACTTTACTGATATATATTAATTTGAATATGTTTAAAATAGCACAACATTAAAGTATACCGCAAATAATTTTTCTCCATCAACTGTAATGTAACGGAAATATTTTGAATGTTCTTGTAAATGGACTGTAAACGCTACACACGTCATTTTCAATACCGAATATGTCACAGTAAAACCTTATAACATTTTTAAATCGCATATCAACCCTAATATATTTACGCGTGTCAGAAATACAGACAGAAAAACTGAATTCATAAACAATTTTCAATTGTGTTGGAAATTGTTAAAAATGCTATAGTTACAGGTTGAGGTATAAGTCTGTTCACATTTTAAAAAATCATAAAAACAAAATTAGCACATTATCATATTAGCGTACGGTTTGCAGTTTGCACAACAAAGCTTGTCTCAGAATCGTGTTTTTGTTACGAAAGAAAAAGGATCTTTTAAAGTCCGCATAAATCCGTCCACATTTCAAGAATTCACAAAAATAAAATCAATTGTCGCATCGAAGTGCGGTTTGCACCATAAGACTTCGCCAATAGTCTGTTAGTAAGTGGAAAAATGTACTTCAATGGATGTTGTAAATGCTTTTTTTCTTTTGACGCAAACAGAAAAAAACACAATTACTTTGACAGTCTCAAAATGTAAACCGTACTCCTATATGACAATTTGTTAAATTTCTTTTATGCTAATAAACATATGGATGGACTTGTGAGACACATCTTATTAAAAAAAATCAGCAAAATATATATTTTAAGATGCGTTTCGAGCAGCTCTTATTCATCAAACCGTAATAATGTGTAACACAGTTATCATTCCGTTCAGTTAAAAACAAGATATTTCATACCTCATAAAGTAATACTTACTATATCTAGACAGTAGGTATGATACTAGATATATTCGGGGTCTTTTTTAACGTCCGAGCGCTCCCGAACTTGAACAATTTTGTAGTACCAGAGCCCAAACCTTCCCAAGTCCGATATTAAAAATACGCTGCAAAAAAAAAAAAAAAAAAAAAAAAAGAAAGAAACAAAAACATTGAAACATTTTTTAGAATCAATTTTCTCATTTAAGAATCTTTTCATACAATATCAAGAGAAATCGATATAGAATTGTTAAACTTAAACGAGGTGGAATTTGTCGAATTTTAACAAAAGTAAATTTTTAAAAAGGAACTGTTACATTGAAATTTATTAAACCTGCAAAATTATTTACAATAAAATAACCATCTTACAATGGTTAGTCTAAGTATTAAAACAAAAATTTGTTTCGGCTAAAAGTTACCAAAATACTATTTTCATAAACTTCAATTGTTAACTTTATCGACACAATTATAGAATATTTTATTACCTGTGCAATCTAAAATTAACGTCGATTTCACCGTCTCTGCATTTATATACGCACATCCATATCCATAATCACCATTTAAAAAATATGTTAGCGAGCAACAGGTTATTAATAAATATAAGGACTGTTTCCTAGAAATTCGCAAAAACTTTTCTTTACTCGAAATCTATTAAAAAGGGGACAAAGAACACAAATGGACACTTTAAGGTAACTTTGATAACCACATTACTTTTTAAAAGTGTTATCGGGTTTCAATTTAACAGTTTCGTCGGACATTATCGATTTTACTTTTCGCAGAAATTACTAGACGTTGTAGAGAATTTAGGTCATAATTTGAAGATAGTACTTGATTAATTAATTAATTTCTGGATGTTATCTGCTTTGCAGCCTGTAGTATACCTTTGGACAGAGGATATTCTCAGAACTCCTCAACATGTCGAATTTTTGAAATGTTAGGCGGCTTCTCGGACTTCTCTAAGAAAGTGATTTTTTTCTTGCGGAAGTGGCTGTGAACCATTTTACAATAATAACTGCTAGCCAAGTCTAGCCAGAATACGGAATCACCACTTTGTAATTGCTACGGATGTAGGGGATGAGATGACAGCGAATGTACTTGTTCAAATGTCGTTGCCCAATGACTGCAAACACTGACTTTTGGATGAAAGGACGACTCAAGCCTTTCGGAACCATCACAATCTAAACGAGAATCTTATCTTCGAATTTTGCGTTAGTAGAGAATTTGATGATATATTGTGTTGTGCAGACATCAGATGTGTAGCAGCCACTATTTTCGTTAAAAGTAGTGTGAGTGAGTGTGTGATATGACTCTTCGTCCAAGAAGAATGCTCGATCAGACAATTTTCTGAGCAAGCGACCACACTACGCATTAACCATTTGCATTTCTGTTCGTTTATATATGTCCCATTTCTTGTAATATTTGGTGTGAAGTTTCTTGGTGATTGTCTTATGTAGGCCGCCGGGAAAAACACTGAATTCGCCAGCCGTAGGGTGGATTAATACTCGGCTGCTTTTGCCAAAAAGTCGTTTAAACTGCTGTAACTTTGACTTGGGGAATTTTTGGGCCTTCCAATCCGATCACGGTTAAACTTTTGACCGGGTGTTCTTTCTAGTAACGTTGTAGAACATCGTATATAATTCGTTTTGAGATATTTTCGTCAAAAAATAATTAACGATGAACTTGTTCCTCTGATGGATATTGCCTTCGTAAAACGTCTACTCAGCGTACACAGACACTCCTCTTTCAACACCATTCTCAGAAAACATAGATCATATAATGATTTCTCGGCTAACGGGTGTGCTCTTATATACAACAACGGAACACTTCACGCGCAGATTTCTCCTGATTCGAATTTATTTGCTATTTTGCATAACTGCAAAGTGTGTGCGGAGTTTTAGAAAACACTCCTTATTTCGAAATTTGAAGTCACGTTTGACAGCTACAAATTCCCATGCGAACATTCGCACTCGTGACTGGAAGCTCTAATCTCCTTAATGCGATTAAAAAGTACAGAAATTTATGTTTTTTAAACACTTTCATTATAAAATATTTTACTTATCGAAGAAAATGGTCATTTTATAAAAATTATGTCGTCATTTTCCTTTAGTGAAGCGTTTTGCATAGCTTCTCAAACTCTTTATCAGCCATTATCGTCCAAAGTCAAAAACATGTATATGACGTTTGATTCAATTCTATACATAAATTCGTACACTTTATGATGATATAATAATGCAAATGGTACAAAAAAAGCTACTATAGCACCTTCTTCGGATGAAACAATCTCAAATTCACCTGGGATCTGCTGCCCGTAGCAAGAAAACATATACATGAAACTTTGTACAACCCTATGAATATCTTCTTACATTTTTCGATGACACAAAATAGGACACACATATACATGGATGCGTGAGCACACGGTCACGCACACGGCTATACAGACATTTTGTAAAAACATGTTTTTCGGGATCTCTGTGCCCTAAAGCTCCTAAATCTGTCGAAAACCGAAAATCGAAGCAAATTTTGATTATAATCCTTTCTTCTATTATAGATAGAAAAAATAAAAATAGAGCACGACCCGGTTTCAAGCCCCGTCTGAGGCCGTCTCATCTCTACTATACACACATTCATCGGCGTAGCGTGATTCTCCGATTATTGAATTATGACTGAATTATGACACCGATTATGACTTAAAGAATCATTCTATATAAAAACTTTGAAAACATCTCATTTTTTTATACACATATCGAAGTCATTCCAAAAATGAAACTTACTAATACTTGACTAATAAATAATATGGTGCTTTTAAAGTACCTGTTACGTATGCAGCAGATACTTTCCGAAAATAATGCAGTGAATTTATAAAGAACGAACGTGCGTTATTTTCGAAACCAAAGTTTATTGTATTTTTGAAGCGCAATTTAAATGCAACACAAAACGTTTTATAGGATAACATATTATTCACGTATGGCACACTGAGAGAAAATGTTAACGTATACCGCATGTATATTGTAATAAATGCATGTCTGTAAGCATAAACAGCATATATTACAGGTGTCGATTAAAATATTTTGAACAATGTTAGTTTTTGAATTTACACTAGAGTAATAAATTAATTTTTAAGATATTACTATTTTCTTGTTTCTGACAAATACAATTAATGTAATAATGAGTGGAAATATTAGTATTAAAATTGGATTAATATTAAGAGGTCTCAGGACTCTTAAAGTTTCTAAAATTTCGAATTTATATATTTTTTAGATGTTAATCTTCTACCTTTTCTGAACATTTTGATATGATTGTTTCCTTGAAATTCCCATTAAAACATAAGTTACGGATATCAGAATTATATCCGCTCAATAGCTGAAGTGTCATTTGCGAAACTTTGTTGTCATTTTTCTACAAATGACGTTTTTGTGCATAACGTGCAGGATATCTCAGAAACTTCTAAATATTTTTTCATGAATTTTTCGAAACATATGTTTCATGTTATTCTGTATAAACTGAACCTAAAACTTCATTTTTATTGTTCAAAAAATATTTTTTTGTTGATTATGCTGTTGAAATTCTCAAAATTTTGTAATAGCTAAATACAATTTCGTATTAAAAATATAAAAATGTTTTAAATGCAAATGCATGTACTTTCAGGGTTATTATTATAATGTGAATTATAATAAGGTGCAAAAGCTTTCATTCTAGTTGCAAAATTTATTTTGTAATCGTGCGCGTAAGCTGTTATATCAGTTTTCTTCTCGACAAACGTCTGATAGTTTGGAGCCCCCTGTAAATACTAATTCTGCATCTTACAATTTTATAAATACATGTAACGAAAGAAAATACTTATATCTTTCAATCCCAATGAAATTTGTGTGTTTAAATCATACAATATTTAAGATATTAAATGTTAAAAATTTGATTTTTGTTCATTTTTTTCAATTTTAAGAGTATTGAGACCCTTAAAATTGCATTTAATTTTCCGTGATGTTGGCAAAAGTCATAGGATTTAACTTTGTTTTTCTTAATATTGTAATATTTTATTTATGTAACTTATTTTTATCATAAGATTTTCTCGCCAAATTTATATCCACTCTGTACATTTTTCCTTTGTTTTCCGTATTTAATTAAAACAAAGGGCGTTCGAAATTTTAAGTATTTTTAAATATGATGTTTGATATTTTGACCTATCTATTTAATTTATTTCTTATGCGTTAAGATGAAATTTTGTAATGGACTGTTATTTCACTTCCTGAAATGCTAGAATTATAAAAGTTATGTAGGTGTGTTTTGGGTTACACTGTTAAAAATTTTGTCGTAGGTTGAGCAACTTTTGGTGCTCTAGTAGCTGCAACTATACGGTGGTGGAATCTTGTTCCAACGTTTACAGGTGTGCTTCAGCAGGAGTTCCAAATCTTGCTGCGAGATTTCAGAATAGTTGTTTTGGAGCTCCCAGGAGCCATTTTTCACAAGCGTACCTCCGACACATTACCACCCTTCCCTGGCCTGCTCGATCCCCAGATTTGTCACCAATCGAGCATATCTGGGATCATTTGGGACGGCAATTTGGACATCCTACGAGTTTGGTTGAACTCGAGGCGCGTTTGCAGCAACTGTGGAACGAGATGTCTCAGAACATCATACGGAACTTGTATGCCTCAATGTCCGTTCGTATCGCATCGTGCATTCGCGCTAGAAGGGGTACAACAGAGTACTAAAATTTCGGTTCATTTGTACTTTTTTCTGCAATAAATGATCCTTTTTCTTTGGTTTTCTACTCACTTACTTATTTCACAGTAGTTCTTACACGTGTAAAATTTCGTTTCATTTAGACGTCTTTTTCTTGGTGCGCAAATTTTTATGGCAATGAGTCTCTCTCTCTATATATATATAAACATTGGAATATACATATGTTTATATATACATATACATATAAACATACATATATACATATATATAAACATTGGAATTGTTCGATGATGGTGATATGTCGATACGTGTTTCCTGTCGAAAATAGCTTAGCAGTGAGGATATTCACGGATTTCATTTGAAGGCTTTGGGTTAGTTTGTCGTTTTCATTTTTCAATTTATATTTGTTTGGTCTTGGCAAGTGAGGGGGAATGTTGTGCACGTAAAACATGTTTAACCCCGCAGAGCAAGTCATAAGCCTTGCCACTTGTCTTCATATTTAGTTTTTTCTTAGTTACTCTTGGTTTTGTTAATTATTGTTTTAGTTACAGTTTGTTATTTTTTTTTTTGTGTGTACTAAATTATATGAATGTGGATTTTTCAATATACCGGGTGTCCCAAAAAGGACTGACTGATTTTAAAATTCAATAACTTGCAAACGGTGACAGATATTAAAAAAATTCTTGCAGGAGGGTTATGCATAAGGTCAAAAGTTTTATTACAGTGATTTTCAATTTTAGTTCGATTTACAAACAATAGATGGCGCTGTAAGCAATAGTCGCTAAATACAGGCTCGATTTCTAGTCCTTTCTCTTGTTCCATGCTGAAAAAGGAGATGGAAATGTATTATCCGGGCCACGAAGAACCAAAAATCGAGCCTGTATTTGGCGACTATTGCTTAGAGCGCCATCTATTGTTTGTAATTCGAACTAAAATTGAAAATCACTGTAAAAAAACTTTTGACCTTATACATAACCCTCCTGCAAGAATTTTTTAAATATCTGTCACCGTTTGCAAGTTATTGAATTTTAAAATCAGTCAGTCCTTTTTGGGACACCCGGTATATATATATATCTTACAAATAGCGATAATTCGAAAATGTTACTTAGAGACGTTGGATTTTAAAGGCCTTTTTTCAATACTTTTATAATCCTTTAGATATTTTGAAATTATTACTACTGCACAGCAAATATATCTACTACACTGACATTTATCTCTAAAATATAATTGAGTTAAAAATCTTTAGCTAAATTTAAATAATGAATTTTGTTTTATGCATTTCAAATATTTTGTAAACATGTCTCTTATCTCCTCTTCACATTTAATTATATATATATATATATATATAAATACAGTCTTTTCTTGTCTGGCGTATGGTTTTTATATCTGCTAAAAGATTTAAAAAAAAAATCCAAATAGTGTTAAATTTAGATATTTTTCTCCGGTAAGGTGTGTGTGTGTGGTGGTGAGGGTGGTGTGTGTGGTGGTGAGGGTGGTGTGTGTGTGTGTGGGGGGGGGTTACGCTTGAATTCTTCACAGCTTTCCAGATCAATTTCAAGAACATTAAAAAAAACTTCAGAAATTACTTTTCCTATATTAGGGAGTATACAAAAAATTAATTTAATTTAAAGTAAGAATCTTTTGAAATTGTTCCAATTATTTATTAATTTGTTAACTAACTGTTATATTTATTTTTATAGATGTTCAAAATTGCATGTCTTAGACTAGATATTTCTTTTACGTTTTGAGAAATGATGTAGATTACAATCATTAAAAATTTGCTGTTTAATGTATTACAGAATAATTCAAAATTATTTTCTGACTAGCAAAATAATTTGTAAGTCACAAGATTAGTATCGGGTACAGAATAATGTATAAAAATAGTAAATAAAAATGGTTTTAATAATTTTTATAGAGTTGATTATACGTTTCCTATAATATATATATGCATATATATATATATATATATATATATATATATATATATATATATATTGTTGCAATTGCAATGCAATTTTCATCTTTTCCTCTTCCGTGCTGTAATAATTAAAATCTGGGATGCATTTTCTAATATTTTTCAAAAAGGCATTTTCCAGTTAAAATTTCTGCATTATAAATATGATTTTAAATTGTAGTTTACATAATATACTTAGTGTAGTCATAAAAAAATTAAATGATAATACCTTTTAAGATAAACAAAATAAAAAAAAAACATAAAATGATGCATCATTTCTTTTAGTAAGAAAACATTTTTTTTTAATCAACAAATTTTATGATTAAATCTTATTCGAAAATATGGCAATTTTGATACAAAATTATGTTTTCCGCTATGAACTTAAATTTAAAAAGAAAAACAAAACCTATATCTTTATATACCAGCTGTTTTTCTTAATTTCATTCATATTTATTGTCATTATGCTCGAATTTTTTGAAACTCAAAAAGAAACTAATAAAATACTCAATGTTAGTTGATGCTGCCATTCAATCAATCACGAATTGAAACTGCATCCAATCAATCACGTAAGCAGAAGCCTGGGAGTACTAGCGCCAAGAACCCAATTCTGTGAGGAAAAGCCAATATTCGTTGTTCCCCTGTGCTCTATCTGCATGGTTGTATCACAATTTGTGCAGTGTTGTGGCTTCTTCGAAATGGGGGTTGTATAAGGTGATGGTAGATTTCTGTACCGAAGCACTTACTTCCTGAGGCGTAGCATGTTGTTTATTAAAGACAATTGGAACATCCTGTAGGTGAGCATGATTTTCAAAAAGCATGACAAATTTCGGTTTGCCCTGCCAAGAAAATGCTGATATACAATCACAGCCCCTAAAAGCCTGCAGGAATAGGAAGTTCTTCTTAACAATCTGCAAGTACTTGAAACTTAGTGTTGAAAGCAAAACATTGCATGACTGTCCTTTCCCAAGTTTGAGAGGTATATCTGGGATGGGTGGGAGAAAATACAGTCAAAAGCTAAAGCAGATCAATAAATTAACCAACAATGATGACACGTTCTGGTTGCTGATCAAGTTGGAAATCTTTCATCACGATGGTAGTATCTGCATCTTTGGCACCATACTTTAGAGTAAAATTGCCTTGCTCCAGTTTTTCAATGAGCATTTTTAGTGAACGGCGTTTATTGCCTTTATTAGCAAGGAAAAGCTGTTTTTGCATTGTGAGCCACATAGTTTCGTCAAAGTCAACACTTGCTGCAATTTATTTATTTTCAGTGTTGGGTACGCTCACAAAAATAACGAACATATTCAAACTCAAACTCAATTTCTCAAAAATGAGTAAAGTTCACGCTTAAGTTTAATTTTTTTCAAACGAGCTCGCTCAACACAAACTCATCTATGAAAGTTGTAACATCCTGTTAACTCAGGTGTTATAAATAATAAGAGAGTTACAAAATACCAACTGACCATAACGAAACCATTAATTTATTGGAACACACAAGTTAAAGTAGAAGTACATATAACTGTTACGTGAAAGTAGAAATATACAAACTGTTCACGTGACATCTTCCCTTACAATAAAAAAAAGAATAAGAGTTCTTTTATAAGTTCAACCGTTCTAGACGGCGTATAACTCTTCCGGAGCGGGTAAACACTGTTTTAGATTTGGGCGGAGTAAAAGCTGGAGCAGAAAGACGAGAAACATCGAGAGGGTCAAGTGATGTACTATTATCATTCTCCGATCGAACAAAACCTGAAGAGTTAACAGCAACCTGGCGGTCTGGTACAATTTCAGACTTTGTTGGACGTAGATGTGCGCTATTTCCACGGAGAATCTTGCCTGTAGGAGTGGTAACAATGTAAGAACGGGGAGTATTATCAACATCTGACACAGTAGCAGGAATCCAAGTACGATGAACAGTTTGGAGCTTAACAGATTGGCCTTTAGTCAGTAATGGAGATTCGTTTCGTGAGTTAGTGGTCGAAGCTGCACGTTGGTTTTCTCTACTTTATTGAAGAGGAGCGGTCGATGACGTTCGAGGCAAACGTAAAGACAGATGTATAGGTATTAAACATCGAGATGGTCTTCTAAAGAGACGTTGAGTTGGAGAAGGCAAATTTTCACGAGGTGTATTCCTCCAATTCAGAAGTGCCAATCTGACATCTGTATGATCTATAGAGCATCATCTTAAAATCAATTTTGCTATTTGAAGATAGCGTTCTGCTAGGCCATTAGATTTAGGATAACGCGGGCTAGACGGAATATGCTGTATTTTCCAATCTTTAGTAAATTTGTGAAATGCATCTGATGAGTATTGTGGACCGTTATCAGATTCCAAATTGTATAGTATTCCATGAATTGCGAAAGAATCTTTCAAATATTCTATTACCGAATGTGATGAAGGATGCACTAGTTTTTTTAAAATCGAAATATTTCGAGTAACTGTCAACAATAAGACAGTATTGATTTCCAGAAAATTCAAACATATCAGTAGCCACTCGTTCCCACGGGAATTGAGGAACAGGTTTCATTTGCAATAGCTCTGTATTCGGTGAACGAGCTGCTTGTTGACAAACAGGACATTTTTTGTATAAAGAGCTCAATATCACGGGTCATTCCATGCCAAAATACAATTTCTCGAGCACGATGTAAAGACAAATTAATTCCTAGATGACTTTGGTGAATTAAATTAAAATACTTTAACTTTAATGCAGATGGAACTATTAAACGTTCTGATTTGAATAACAAATTCTCATAAACTGCCAATTCTTCTCTAAAGTTCCAGTATTTACGAAGTTGTGGAGAAACTGAGTTAGAAACTGAGTACTAGGTGGCCAACCATCAAGAATTAAACGTTTTAATTCTTGCAATTCAGAATCTTCGTTAACCGCATTTAACAGTTCTGAAAAAGTCAATAATGGAAGAGGAACATCGCATAAAACTTCAAAAGTTTCTATCTCTTCATCTTCTACAAGATCAATAATGCAATCACGACTTAATGCATCTGGAATAGGTATACATTTACCTTTTTTGTATACTATCTTGGGCGAGTATTGAAGAACGTCAAAAAGTATTCTTTGAAGATGTGCAAGAGCTGCCTATAAGGATTTCTTTGCAATAGTCTCTAAAGGTTTATGATCAGTTTCAATTGTAACTGGTTTTCCATAAATATAATCGTGGAACTTTTTACACCCAAAACGAATAGCAAAGCATTCCTTTTCGATTTGAGGATATCTTCGTTGTGAATCTGTTAATGCTTTAGTCGCATACGCAATTGGTCTACCATTTTGAAGAAGCACTGCACCAACAGCGTGTGAGCTGGCATCAACAGAAACTATCGTAGGTTTATTAACATCAAAGTAGGCCAACTTTGGCGTATTTTTAAGAGCCTCTTTCAGTTTAAAGAAAGAATTTTCTTGATCTTCGGACCATTCCCACATTAGATTTTTGTGCAATAGTCTACGTATAGCTTCTGTAATTTCAGAGAAATTAGGTATAAATTTCGACACATAGTTCACCATTCCAAGAAATCTTTGCAATTCAGCTAAACAAGTTGGTTTTTTCAGTTGTTCAATAGCTTTCACTTTTGCAGGATCAATCTCGATTCCATTTGATGTAAACAGGTGACCCAAGAATTTGATTTTTGTTTTTTCAAATTCACACTTTTCTTTATTTAGACGAAGTCCGGCATCAAAAAGACATTTAATTACTTTAACAGTTATTTTTCGTAGTTCTTGTTTTGTGTCTGCCCATAATACTATGTCATCCATAGAACATTCAGTATTTTCATATTCTCTTAAGAGCGAATGCATTACTTGCTGAAATATTTCTGGTGCTGATGCAAGCCCAAATGGTATTCTTAGGAACGAATACCTTCGCCAAGGTGTATTAACTGTTAAATAATCTGATGTTCGTCGAGACACAGGAAGCTGCCAAAATCCTTTTTTAGCATCTAATATAGTAAAATACTTTGCTGAACCAATGCGAGCTGCTATCTCTTCAACTGTTTTGAGAGGAAAATGACGCCGTTTTATAACTTTATTAATATCAGTTGGATCTAAACACAAACGTATTCTATCACCTTTTTTTACAATTACTAATGGGCTGACAGCAGCAGTAGGATGTGTTACCGGTTTTAAAATTTTCATTTTAACCATAAGGTCAATTTCTTTTTTGACAGTATCACGAATTGCATACGGAATTCGTCGAGGTGGATGTATTTTCAAATCTACACCATCTTCAATTTCAATATCATATTCGAAATCTTTCAAACAACCTATACCGTGAAAAATTGCATATCCTATATTGCATATTTCAGTTCCTATTTCATTATCCTGTACATACTCAGGAGTACGTTGGATTAAGCAAAGTTTTTCACATGTAGAACATCCCAATATACAATTAAAATTTCCATTAACTACTAAAACTCTCAGAGTAACTGGCGTATTTTGAACAATACACTTAATATCGGTTTTGCCAATTACCGGTGTAAACTCATTATTAAAAGATTTTAAGCGTTTTACTTTAGTCGCACGTATAAGTGCTTTAAGCTTTTTAGCTAAACTTTCTCTTATAATATTGGCTTCAGCGTCGGTATCTAATTTAAATTTCACAGATACTCTATTTTGAAATGTTACAGTTGTTAACCAAGCATTATTCTGTGAGCTCAAAAGTTCTCCGACATGCAATGTATTGCTAAAATCTTATACTATAATGCGAGCAAAAATTGTATGTGTGTGTAAGTAAATTTTATCTTAAAAACGGCTCTAACGATTTTGACGAAATTTTGTATTTTACCATTTTCGGGCACGATAAGACCTTTAGGCTAGGTCGAGTGTTCGAGAAAATTCGATTTGTGGGTCATTTTGGGTCATAATAGGTCAACGTCAAACTAATTATATCTAAAAAACGGCTCAATCGATTTTGACTAAATTTTATCTCCAACCGTTTTTCGGCACGAGAAAACTATTGGGCTAGGTCACATGTTCGAGAAATTTCGATTAGTGGATCATTTTGGGGTCACTATGGGTCAAGTCAATTTTATCTAAAAAACGGCTCTAACGATTTTGACTAAATTTTGTATTCTGTCGTTTTGGATTACGAGAAGGACCTATTATGGGCAAAGTCACATATTAGAGAAAATTCGATTAGTGGGTCATTTTTCGGTCACTGTGGGTCAAGCAAAATTTATCTAGAAAATGGCTCTAACGATTTTATCAAAATTTTGAAATTTACCATTTTTGGGCACGAAAATACCATTGGGCTGCGTCACGTGTTCAAGAAAATTCGATTAGCGGGTCATAATGGGTCATAATGTGTCAAGATCAAGCTAATTATATCTAAAAAACGGCTCAATTGATTTTGACTAAATTTTATATCCAGCTGTTTTTCGGCACGAGAAAACTATTGTGCAAGGTCACATGTTATAGAAATTTCGATTAGTGGGTCATTTTTGGGTCACTATGGGTCAGGCCATTTTTATCTAAAAGACGGCTCTAACGATTTTGACTAAATTTTGAATTCTGTAGTTTTGAATTACGAGAAGATCAAAGGGCTGAGTCACATATTAGAGGAAATTCGATTAGTGGATATTTTTGGGTCACTGTGGGTCAAGCAAAGTTTATCTAGAAAACGGCTCTGATTTTTGACGAAATTTTGTATTTTACCATTTTCGGGCACGAGAATACCATTGGGCAAGTTCACGTGTTCGAGAAAGTTCGATTAGTAGGAAATTTTGGGTCATGATGGGTAAAGGTCAGGCTTATTATATGTAAAAAACGGCTCAATCGATTTTGACTAAATTTCATACCCAACCATTTTTTGACACGAGAAAACTATTGGGCTAGGTCACATGTTCGAGAAATTTCGATTAGTGGGTCATTTTTGGGTCATAATGGGTTAAGGTCAAGCTAATTATATCAAAAAAAGGCTCAATTGATTTTGACTAAATTTTATATCCAACCGTTTTTCGGCACGAGAAAACTAGTTTTTTATTCTATCGTTTTCGGGCACGAGAATACCATTGCGCTTGATGGCATGTTCAAGAAAATTTGATAGGTGGGTCATTTTGGGTCATAATGGGTTAAGGTCAAGCTAATTATATCAAAAAAGGCTCAATCGATTTTGACTAAATTTTATATCCAACCGTTTTTCGGCACGAGAAAACTATTGGGCAAGGTCATATGTTCGAGAAGTTTCGATTAGTGGATCATTTTTGGGTCATTATATGTCAAGCCAATTTTATCTAAAAAACGGCTGAAACGATTTTGACTAAATTTTGATTTCTGTCGTTTTGGATTACGAGAAGACCAATGGGCTAAGTCACATATTAGAAAAAATTCGATTAGTGGGTCATTTTTGGGTCACTGTGGGTCAAACAAAGTTTATCTAGAAACGGCTCTGATTTTGGCGAAATTTTGTATTTTACCATTTTCGGGCACGAGAATACCATTGGGTAAGATCACATGTTCGAGAAAATTCGATTAGTTGAACATTTTGGGTCATATAATAGGTCAAGGTCATGCTAATTATATCTAAAAAACGGCTCAATCGATTTTGACTAAATTTTATACCCAACCGGATTTCGGCACGAGAAAAGTATTGGGCTAGGTCACATGTTCGAGATATTTCGATTAGTTGGTCATTTTTGGGTCACTGTGTGTCAAGCAAAGTTTATCTAGAAAACGGCTCTAACGATTTTGACGAAATTTTGTAATCTATCATTTTCGGGGACAAGCATACCATTGCGCTTGATCGCATGTTCAAGAAAATTCGATTATTGGGTCATTTCTGGTCACAATGGGTCAGAGTCAAGCTAACTGAATCCAAAAAAAAGGCCAAAATCATTTCGACAAAATTTTGTAATATGCCGTTTCCGGGCATGAGATGACCATTGGACTATGTCACATGTACAAGAAAAATCGATTAGTGGATCATTTTGGGTCAAATGGGTTGTTCAAGCTAATTATATCTAAAAAGTGGCTCAATCGATTTCGACTAAATTTTATATCCAACCGTTTTTCGGCACGAGAAAACTATTGGTGTAGGTCACATGTTCGAGAAATTTCGATTAGTGGGTCAGTTTTGGGTCCCTCTGGGTCAAGCCAATTTTATCTAAAAAAACGACTCTAACGATTTAGACTAAATTTTGTATTCTGTCGTTTTGGATTACGAGAAGACCATTGGGCTTGGTAGCATGTTCAAGAAAATTTGATTAGTGGGTCATTTTGGGTCACAATGGGTCAGGCTCAAGCTAATTGAACCTAAAAAAAGACCCAAAACATTTTGACAAAATTCTGTAATCTACCGATTCCGGGCCTGTGATTACCATTGGGCTAAGTCACATGTTCAAGAAAAATCGATTAGTAGGTCATTTTTGGGTCACTGTAAGCCAAGCTATTTGTATCTAAAAAAATGACTCAAACGATTTTGTCAAAATTTTGTATTATACAGTTTCTGGGCATGAAAAGACCATTGGGCTAAGTCACATGTTCAAGAAAATTCAATTAGTGGGTCATTTTTGTGTCACTATGGGTCAAGCAAAGTGTATCTAGAATAACGGCTCAAAATATGTGGCAAAATTTTGTATTATATCGTTTCTGAGCATGAGAATTCCATTGAGCTAACTGACATGTTCGGGAAAATTCGATTAGTCGGTCATTTTGGGGTCTGTGTGGGGTTAAGTTAATTGTATCTTAAAAAAAAGCTCAAGCTATTTTGACAATTTTGTATTATATGGTTTTCGGGCACGAGACGATCATTGGGTTAGGTCATATGTTCGAGAAAATTCGATTAATGGGCCAGTTTTGGGTCACTATGGATCAAGTTAATTTTATGTTGAAAACAGCTTTAATGATATTGATTAAATTTTGTTTTCTATCGTTTTCAGTTTCGAGAAGACCATTGGTCTAGGTCGCGTGCTCAAGAAAATTCGATTAACCAGTCATTTTGGGTCACTGTGGGTCAAGGTTTAGCTAAATTTATCTAAAAAAAGGCTCAAACGATTTTGACAAAATTTCTTATTACACCTTTTCCTAACACGAGAAGACCATTGGAATAGGTCAGATGTTTGATAAATTTAGATTAGTAGGTCCTTTTTGGGTTAGCGTGAGTCAAGCTAATTTTATCTATAAAATGACTTAGCTATTTTGACTAAATTTTGTATTCTATCGTTTTCGGGTTCGAGAAGAGCATTGGTTAGGTCGGTTGTTCGAAGAATTTCGGTCAGTGGGTCCCTATGGCTTAGGATTATGCAAATTTTATCTAAACAGCAAGAATTATACAGTGAGAATGAAATATCGAATTGAACACAAGGCTAATTTTGACCGAGCTTAGCTCGGTCATGCCCACAAGTGACTATTAATCTCATCATCACTATCATTAGAAACTTCTGTAAGTTCCTGTACGGCTCGATTCTTTGATCGGTATTTCTTTTTAAATTTACATTGGCAAGCATAATGCCATTTTAACGGGCAAAGATTGCAAGTAACATTAAAAGCTGGACAATTACGATAATCATGCGTTAAACCACATCGCCAACATATCTTATTTGCTTTATTGAGCTTTGGCTTATTTTTATGTGAATAAACCATATCAGATTTAGTATCGGATTTCAGTTTTGATTTCCGAATCATCATAATATCGTTTTCTGTATTATCAACAACTGAATGCATTTCTTTTAATTGAAAAGTAGCTTGTTCACTAGCTCTACCAATATCAATAGCTTTATTGACCGTAATGTCTTTTTCAGCCATAAGTAATTCACGTACTTTATCAGAATTAATACCACGAACTAGTTGATCACGTAATAAACTATCTTGCAAATCGCCAAAAGCGCAATCTTTAATTTTTGTACGCAACTTAGTAATATAAGAATGAAAAGTTTCTTGCTTACCTTCAATGCATGTAAAGAATACATACCGAGTGTAGGACTCATTAATCTGAGGTGAAAAATATTCATTAAATTTCTGCTTGATTACATCGACATTCTGCTGCTCTTGATCCTTCAAATTAAATGTATTAAATATAAAATATTGCAGCAGATCCTATAGCTGACAAAAAGGAGCAGCCTGAACTTCAGCTGGTTTAGTATTTAACTGCGTAGCAATTGAATAAAATTCAAATCCCTGTCTCCAAACCTTCCATTTAATGGCCATATTATCTTCAGTGACTTCCAATTCTGCCGGAAGGCGAGTGTTTGTAGCTTCTTGCTGTATTTTAATAAATGCCAATAACAAATTTAATTTAACTTAATTCCACCACTTCTGACGCCATGTAACATCCTGTTAACTCAGGGGTTATAAGAGAGTTAAAAATACCAACTGACCATAACGAAACCATTAATTTATTGGAACACGCAAGTTAAAGTAGAAGTACATAAAACTGTTACGTGAAAGTAGAAATATACAAACTGTTCACGTGAGCGAAGTTCACCGAAAATTCATTTAAATATATATATATATATATATATATATATATATATTAGAACTTTATCGTAAAAATTTACAAAATTTTATTAAGTTAGTTATTAGATGTAAGGGTCTTCATGGGCCCGACACAATTTTCTTCCCAACACTCGTGCCGAGCTTCGTTTGGGGATTACTTTTTCTAGAGCTTAAGATGAGATGGTTTAAAATTTTAAAAAAATCTCTCGCTTAAATATGCTAAGTAAAAATATGTATACATTTTTTGAAAATTATAACTTAAGTACTGAGCTTGCTATTTTAGAATCACACGGTTATATAGGTGTTAATAAAACGGGTCTAGGCAGGACATTATTACTTTCGGAGATATGCCTTACACGTTTGACGATTTGCCTCAGACAGTAAAGAAATCTAGAAATTACTTCTACAATAATTTCGAAGCTGTCAAGAAAGACAGTTTCGTAACAAGATTGAATCTGTTTCCACAGATGAAGCGTAGTACTTTAGAATTATTATTAACTTATAAAATAATTCTTTAAAAATATTCCGGAGTTAAAAAAGGCATTTTTAACCATTTTCCAAAAATATTTAATACTCGTATTTTGGTGTTCATAAAAAATTATTCTTTAAAGATGTGGCAATAATAGTTTAGCAGAATCTTCCAGCATTTTGCTCAAAACTATATTTTCTACAGCTTTGTTCCAAACTATAAATTGCAGATTTTTTCCCTTACGTTCTTCGTATCTGAAATGAGATATAACAAGTATTTCTTTGAATAAATGGATCACAAACTGCCATTTTCAAAAAAGAATATACCAAAATATACAGTGTTAGAAACTTTCAAGCCAATCTTCAACTTCATTAAGAATGATAAAGATAGGTTTTTCTTTGAATTCACAAGTGCGTTTACTTTACTTTATTTTCTATGTACTCACTTGAAGAAGAAGAAAAAAACGAAACCTTGCGCTATTATTAAACAGAAGAAAAGCTGGTAAAAACACATTATTTCGTATCTCATATATTCTAAAATTAATTACTAAAAAAATATTCATGAAGTAAAATCTCTACAAGAATTGGCATCACCCTACAAGTATATGTATATATGGGGCATTCTCACAATCTTTTGACTTTCATGTCCCTGTATAATAATTTTTATTTTAATACACTTTTTTGTGTTTTTTTTTTTTATTATTTCATATACTGGGGAACATCCCATTGCATGATTGCATAACAATATTAACGAGATAAATAAATTTGGACGATGTTGGGGGTCCAAATACCAGGAAAACCCATGTGCCGTCAAGTGTCCCTAATGCTGATTTTTAAGTTTGGAGCTGTCTGTATAAAATTGTTTCAATAAAAGTAATTCAATATAATTTTTTTCCGAAACAGAGACAATTTTTTTGTATAAATATGTAGCAAAAAATTAACCTGCACACATTTTTACGGTCGATATTATTTTTTGAACTTTGTCCCTGGGTTTTTCATCCTTACCGTCCCTCTTGCTAAACTTATACATAAAATCACTTCAAATGGAGCAACAGAATTTTTTTCAAGTTTTTTCTCATGCAGAAGTATTCTAGAGAAAGAATGTCTGAAATTCTTTGACGGGAAATTGACTGCAGAATTTAAATCAGCATTTAAATATAAATTTCACGATCGTGGTTTTATGTGTAGTCTTACCGTCCGCAAGGTTTATTCCTACAGTTTTCGAGGTAAATTAAAAAAAAATAATAATAATTTAATCCAATGTAAAAAAACTGTTTGTAAAAATCAATGAACATTGTGGCTATCACTTAGTCTTAACATCATTTGCCTAAACATATGTGGTAATTTTCCTTACCGCTCCATCCATACCGTCCCTTTTTTACTCATTTTGTCCGTTTTTTCCTATACCATCCCCTTTTTACTTTCTTCTATCTTTACAAGAAGAAAGTATTGGTTTCATGAAAATTTTCGAATTCCAGTTTTCGACGGATTTACACGTTTTATGGGTCAGAGATTCCAAAAACATGTTTTTACAAAATGTCTGTCTGTGAGTCTGTCTGTATGTGACACAAATTTTGTGGGCGCTCTATCTCAAGAACTAATGCACGGAATTTAATAAAAAAACATATTCAGGTAGTCCCTATTATAGATTGGTGATGATTAGTTTTTGGTGCAAATCGCCCTGCAGGTGACGCTGCTATGTAGCATTTTGCAGGATTTACGCAAAAGCTCTTTCTCAAGAACTAATGCACGGTTTTTATAAAACTTCAGATTCCGTTAGTCCTTGTCATGAATGGATGCTGTTTACGTTTTGGTGTAAATCGCCGTACAGGTGGCGCTGCTATGCTGTATTTTGCAGGATTTACACAATTTTCGCAGTAGCTCTATCTCAAGAACTAATGCACACATTTTCATCAAACGTCGGATTTAGTTAGTCCTTCATATGAAATTATGCTGATTACGTGTTGGTGTAAATCGTCATATAGGTGGCGCTGCTGTGCTGCATTTTGAACTATTTCCTCAATAGCTCTAACTCAAGAACTAATGCACGAATTTTCATCAAACTTCAGATTTAAGTATAACTTGATTAATATTGCTGCTGATTATGTGTTGTTGCAAATCGCTCAACAGGTGGCTCTCCTATGCTGTATTTGTTATGATTTGTGCAATACCTCTATCTCAAGAGCTAATGCACGAATTTTCTTCAAACTTCATTTTCAGTTAGACATTGACATAAGTTTGTGATAATTAGATTCTGGTGTAAATAACCCAATAGGTAGTGCTGCTATGCTGCATTTTGCTGGATTTACACGATTACAGCAGCAGTAATACCTTGGAATTTCATATTTTTAGAATTCTCATGATGAACACTGATTGCCATTTAATTTGGCACTGAGATAGTGAATTTTGAAGTATTGACATGTACGAGATAGAAGAAAGTTTTGTGATGGCCACAACATACTAGTTTTACCTTACCGTCCCTTTTTAACATCCCTTTAAGACAATGTTATTCCAAAATGTTGTACTAAAAATACTACATTTTTATTGTTTCTTATTTGAATGTCATCTGGATGTTATGTAAATTCATTATAAGTCAAAATTTAGCAGAAAATAAAAAGTTATAGTGGTAAAATGGTAAGGAAAATTAAACTCGCAAGTTTAACTTAAACCTAGTTAAATAAAAAAAAATTTAGCTGCTGACCATTTTTTCATTATATTGAATCACTAAGGCATTCGTCTATCAGATAAAAATGTTATTTTAGCAAGTTTATTTTCACCAGATTTTTATTCCCGAACGTCAAAAGATTGTGAGAATGCCCCATATATACATATATGTTACCGTGAAAGACCGAAATCCGGAGAATGTCGACTTTCACCCGTGAATGTCAACATTCACAGAGTTTCTTGGTGTATGTCCGAAATATTTGCAAAATATCCTTATTCCTCGCTTACACTGGCAAATGTCTCCATGCTCTAACGTGAATATTTAATAAGTAGGAGAGTTGCATTTCATTTCCGTATTTCAGGCGCGATAAAATGTCACAAGGGGGACGTAACTTTTCCCCTTCTCTTGAGGAGTGACCAACCACTGTGAGGAGAGGAGTTCGTCACTCTGTAGAGTAATATTCACATGAAGGACTAACCCCAGAGAACTTAAATGCTATTGTAGGTTTAAAGAACAGTCCAGTATTGTTTTTTTTAGGTATGCAGCTATAGATTCTACTGTGAGAAGAAGAACGGATGGTCGATATTACTTGCTTAATGAATAATGATAGCAATTGTACTAGGATAAATATTAAGCATTAAGATTTTAGTTTTTCGTTTAACCAATAAAGAACTTAACATTTATAACATAGTGGACTTTTCTTCTATAAACCACACTTTATTATTAACCCTTTCGAGGGCGGTGTCCTTAAAAAAAGACACCTAATTTTAATTCCAAATCTGAAAAACGGTACCAAGAATATTTAATTAAAATTTTCCTATTGTAATGTACGTGAAAATAAGCAAGTTCGTATTTTCTAATAAATTCGTTTAGAAATTTCGGTGTCAGTCCATTATTTCATCAGTTTATAAACAGAATTACACCGCGCCGGTAAGGGTTAAAACACATTACGATATATGTCAAAATAGGAGAAAGCACATAAGTAACAGCACACCTTATATTATAATACGAGAAAAAATTTTGTGTGTGTGTGTATGTAAATTTAATCTTAAAAACAGCTCTAACGATTTTGACTAAATTTTGCACCCTACCGTTTTCGGGCACGAAAAGACCATTGGACTGAATCACATATTTTGGGTCATTATGGGACAGAGTCAAATTAATTATATCTAAAAAACGCACAATCGATTTTGAGTAAATTTTGTATCCAACCGTTTTCGGGTTCGAGAAATGTATTGGGCTAGGTCATATGTTCGAGAAATTTCAATTAGTGGGTCATTTTTGGGTCACTGTGGGTCAAGCTAATTTTATCTGGAAAACGGTTTAATCGATTTTGACTAAATTTTATAGCCAACCGTTTTCGGATACGAGAAGACTATTTGGGCTAGGTCACATGCTCGAGAAATTTCGATTGGTGAGTCATTTTGGGGTCACTGCGTGTCAAGCTAATTTTTTCTAAAAAACGGCTCTAACGATTTTCACTAAACTCTATATTCTACAGTTTTGGATTCCGAGAAGACCATAAGACAAAGTTACATGTTCGAGAAAATTCGATCAGTGGGTCATTTTTGGGTCACTGTGGGTCAAGCTAATTTTATCAGGAAAACGGTTCAATCGATTTTGACAAAATATTGTACCCAACCGTTTTCGGGTACGAGAAGACAATTGTGCTAGGTTACAGGTTCGAGAAATTTCAATTAGTGGGTCATTTTTTGGGTCACTGCGGGATAAGCTAATTTCATCTAAAAAACCGCTCTAATGATTTCCACTAAACTCTATATTTTACAGTTTTGGATTACGATAAGTCCATCGGGTTAAGTCACATGTTCAACAATATTCGATGGGTCATTTTGTGGTCACTGTCGGTCAATCAAATTTTATCTAGAAAACGGTTCCAACGATTTTGATAAAAGTTTGTATTCTATCGTTTTCGAGCTCGATAAAACCATTAGGCTAGGTAATATGTTCAAGGAAATTCAATTAGTTTGTCACTTTGGGTCACAATGGGTCAGGGTCAAGTTAATTGTATCTAAAAAACGGTTCAAAAATTGTTGACAAATTTTTGTATTGTACCGTTTCCGAGTACAAGAAAATCAATGGACTAGGTCGCACGCTCAAGAAAATTCTATTAGTGGGTCAGTTTTTGTCATACTGGGTCAGGGTCAAGCTAACTGTATCTCAAAAAGTATTCAAACGATTTTGACAATTTTTTTTTTTTATTATACCATTTCCCAGTACATGAAGACTATTGGAATAGGTCACATATTCGATACATTTTTATTGGTGAGTCATTTTTAGATCAACGTGGGTGACGCTAATTTTATCTAATAAATGGCTAACGATTTTCACAAAATTTTATATTCTATCGTTTTCAGGTTTGAGAAGAGCATTGGGTCAGGTCGCATGTTCGAAAAAATTCTATTAGTGGGTCATTTCGGGTCACTGAATCTCAGGGTCAAGCTAATTGTATCTAAAACTTCAAGAATTATTCAGTGGGAACAATATATCGCGATAATAACAAAGCTAATTTTGACCAAGCTTAGCCTAGTCATTCCTGCTAATGTTAATAAACTGTTGAATTTAAAACAAAGAGTACATTTTATTTGAGAAAAGTAAATAGTACCCATAACAACTTACTTAATTTTGTGATTGAAATCTTAGTTATTGCAACAACTTAAGCGTTTATGACACTTTGAATTGCAGAAGAGCACCTTGCTTTTATAACTGCATCTATTTGTGGAAAACTTCCTTTGGGATTGTTCTGTTTAAGTAACATGTACAGTCGTGGAAAAAAAATTAAACACCCCTTAGTAACTCTCCAAAAGATTATCGTAGAAGAAAGTTACTGGTACCATACGATTGGTTATAAAGTCTACTTTTAAAGGATGTATATAAAATTTGCTTAGGCTACATATTAAAACGAACCATAACTTGTTTTTTTTTAATAGCATTACACGTGTAATGCTACTGTGCAGTTCTAACAGCATAAATGAACTCTACATCCTTCCATTAGACTAAAAACAAATTTTTACGCAATTCGTACGATAAGTTTCTGAGAAATTAATTATTTTAAAATGAGGCTGTAATTTAAGGGCTATATCCAAATAGAAGTTCTTGAAGAAGAAACAATTCATCTTAAGTGCCACTCAAGCAGACAGCCAGATTGAAAGATAGCAGAATTTTTTAAAAAATATCTAGTCACTTCTATCATAGATGGCCCTTTACCGTCATTTTGTCGTTTTTTAAGCATCATTTGAAAACTACTTGGAAAAAAAGTATGAAAATTTGGATTTCCGTAAAGCAGGAATTAATAAATCTAAATCCATAAAAAAATGTAGGCCGCAATTCATGATTTTTTCGAAAAATTATTTCATAATTCATAATTCATATCATAAAATTATAATAATTGCAAATTCAACGTATTTATGTTTGGGTATTTTAGAATTATTGCTACACTAAAAACTAGCACATTAGGAGTATAATTTCAGGAGATATTAATAAAAATATGAAAATGTAATTCAACATTAGACGCACTAAATTTTGAATGCTTATAATTCAAAAACTTAAAATTCAAATTTCTTTTTCTATTTAGATAATAATTTTTAGATGCACAATGAATTTAAATATCTTGTTTTAATTCATTGTTAATTCTTGATCTAAATTACTATTGCTGAAATTTATTTTTATATTAAAATATTAGGGTTATGATTTAAATAGTAGGGTAATTTCGGGATTTATGCCGCAAATTTTTTTGAATTTGTGTATAACGTCCCATGGTGGACATAAAATTTATAAAATCATGTTGTGCTATTTAATATTAAATATACAACGCGTGTACTGCGCCAAAAAAATTCATAACAAATTATTAATATAATTTTTTTCTAAAACATTACACTGCGCCGCGTCACCCGTACATTCAGCTGAGACGCCGCACTTGTGCGGTAGTTATGCCGCGCTTGCAATAAGAACAGAATGAAATTATAAATAAAAATATTTAAAAAAATATTCATATCTGGACTATAATTAACGATATAATAACAAAAAGAAACTAAATGAGTACAATGAAAGGTATAAGTAGATTAAAATTAATAGTTGTTGCCTACTTTCACTATTAAAATTATCGACTTATTATTATTATTATTATTATTATTATTATTTTTTTTTTTTTTTTTTTTTTTTTTTTTTACAATAAATTTTAATTCTTATTTCAGCAACAACATAACTTCAATGTATTAGAGAGGGAAAAGAAAAAAAATGTAAAATTGTATTCACATAATTTATTTGTTAACCCTTTCGAGGACCGGTGGCTTTTACACAATTTTTATTCGGTTGGTACCACTCTTTTAAAAGAAGTTACCTTTACTTAAATAATCATGAAAATGCTCTATTTAAACAAAGCAAATATTACTTTTCTTTTTTACTGGTGCCAGAAACAAATTCTGTAAGCTCTTTATGAAGTTGCTTATATGCACCTATGGTCCCGAATGGGTTAAGAGACCTGTTTTTTCGACTACAATCAACAGAAAAAGTGTCGAAAAAGTACAGTCTGTTTGTAACTACATTTAAACACATGATGCAACGAAGCCAATTACACTTCCTCTTTTTTGGAGTACTTTGCAAAGAACGTCTACGTTACGCGTAATCCAACTTTTTATTATTATCATCTTGACTTGCATCTTTCTTGCGCTCCATACTTTTATTTTCCCGTCTTTCTCCTTTGGTTTTAGGAAACTTGATAACATGCCTAACATTGTTAGTCTGTGCAAAAAGAAAAGGAAAAGTTAATAAACTTAGTCATCCCGTACAAAAGAAACTGCGGCATGTATACCGCAATAGCAGTGCGGCATGTATCCCATTTTGTATGGTGCAGACGTCGGCCCTCACAGTTGCCTGCCATCGCTAAGGGGAGTGGCGTAACCATATACACGGTACTCTATACAAACGCTACACTTAGTTTTGACTTTGAAATCATGCATGCATTTAGTAGGTCCAGGTGGGGTAATTTTGACCAGGAGGTAATTATGACCGCCGTCATATTGGAGAAAACTGTGATGGTAAAATTTTGTTTCAAGCTTAGATATTAACCTCATAATGTATATTTCCACTTCGGTATTCTTTATTACTATTCTGAAGCCTTTTTGAGATCCAAATAGCAATTTGAAACTAAGTCTATAAAATTTTTGATAAACGGATTTGTTACTTTGCAGTTCAAAGTTGTCATAATTACCCCAAACAAATGTGTATTGGCAAGTATAATGAGAATATATAGTGGTCATAATTTCCCCACTAGTGGTCTTAATTACCCCAAACTTATGTGAATGTGAGTTTTTGGTGGGGTAATTATAACCACCCTTTTAACTTTAAAAGAAAAACAGCTATGAGAATTAAAACTTTTAAAATGTGTTCTTAAAGGATCAATGTTACTTCTTATGTACTAAAAACAGCACTTTTCCAAATAGAAATAAACAAAACAAAACAAAACAAAAAATAGCAAAGTTGAAAATGTAAAAAGTAGTCATAATTACCCCTCCTGACTATAATTAGTGTATGAAAAGTATTTAAACATAACGTGTTTAAAAGTTTGGACTGTGAAATCATGCGCTTACGTCAAATTAAGGATAATACTTCTACAAGTAAACATCGAAATGGGATTCACGCTTTATACTGGTTAAAATAATCTCATTGCGCACCTATGCTCCGCGTTTGACGACCATCCATCGATAATTACAAGAAATACAAGGGGTGCGGCATCTATCCCGTATGCGGCGACTCACCCGGAGTTACCCTATGCTTATTAATACAGAAATTTTGCAATTACATTTTGAATTCATGCAGATTTTTTTCTTTACATTTTCATAATAATAATAATATATGTCCTTATAATTTTAAAATATTTGGCATGAATATAAGAATTTGTTCTTGTTCTATATAAAAAATATGTTTTTTTGGAAGAATAAAAAATATTTTGTTTTCTGTTCTTCTTCTGCTGACAAACTCTTTACAAGGGTATAAAATTTAACGACGAATTCTAACATATTCTTTAATATGTTTGAATTATCAAATAGAAATCAGTTCATATTAAAGAAAGGCCTACTCTCAGTAAAAAAACTTCTTCTATTTTTTTTTTTTTTTTAATCGTGAAAAATTAAAAACTCGCTCTATGCATTTTCAGTAATCTTTATTGAAATGAAGAAAGGATTAACTGTATTGGAGTAAAAGAAGCAATTTTATTTATTTTTTCAGAATGAATAAAAAAAAAAAAAACCCGGTGAATTTCGAAAAGTGATTTTAATACATGAAATTTTTCTATTTGATGTAAAATAACTAAAATTTAATTAAAATCCAAATATGAAAGCCCGGTTCATTCGGAACTGTCTTTGACTATCAGCAACCAAACTCATAGACCTCTACGTGCAATAAACTGTGGAACCTGCCCAATGTGTCCACACTTGGTATTGACAAAAGTAGTAACTTCGCGAACGTGATCACATTAGTTATTATTCGTTGATGATTATTCCTAAAAACAACGTGCGGCAGAGATCACATTAACCTAGAATTCAATCACAATTAATCGTAAAAGTCAATATCTATTCTAAAATAAGCATAAAATATGTTTTATGGTATTATGCAGATAAAATTTACGGTTAATGAGTTCCACAAATAGGATAGTAAATTGTTTTACAGTAGGTCCAGCATGATTCGAAATTTAAGGCAATTTAGTTAACTCATGAAGTCACAAAAAACTTTCTTTATAACTATAAACAAACCACTTCGTAAATTAGACCATAATTTTTATCTCATCTGTTATTTTGAACTAGTAATTTTAATGCCTCCAATAAAAATTTATTACCGATATTAATTTGGAATTGAGGAAATTTATATGAAGAGAAAGTTTCAAAATCATCACAGAAAGGAACTAAGAAATGGTAACAGATTTGTGAGCTGACACACTGTTAAAACTAAAGGTTGCATATGGCACCTCCTAGGGGTGAAACGCTAGTCTCGACAGCGACCCGTCTAGGGGAGCAAGAATTGCACCCTTATCTAAGGTGAGATGATGGCACCCCAAAGCCGGGGTCCCCAGAGGGTGAAAGGATGAACCACAAGGGAGAATAATGGCATCCCCACAATGGTGGCCAATATTTCTATTATTCCATAATAACTTGTCTAAATATTAAATTATGATTTTTTAGATATTGATTTCTTTTTTTTTTAACCCGAACAACTGAGATTTGCAAATGTGGGGAACGTAACTTCTCACTGAGGTAGAAGTCTACGCTCAAGAGATTTCTAGTTTTATTTCATATAAGGCAGAAAAGCCTTGTTCTATTACAGAATGATGAATGTTACCCATGGAAAATGTAGCAATAAGGAACTTTCAACAGAAATTGGTGGGAGCAGACTTTTTTGTTAGTGACGAAAAAAATGTCTGACAAAATTATAATTTTATACTCTGTCAATCACAATACACTTCCTGTTGTTTTTTTTTTTTTTTTTTTTTTAACATTATTTTAAGAAAGATTTATTTAAATATTACTTTTTATTATTAAATTTGTTAGAAATTTAAAAAGAAATTATGTTGAAAACTAATGACCTACTTTTGAAACTAAACTCGTATTCCTTCAATTATAAAAAATAAAACTAGGACTTCCCTCAGAGGGATTAGTCTGAGCGATATTGCTGAGAACATAGATTTAATAATAACTTGTGGAAGCAAAGAAAATGAGATGTTATCTTTAATTGTCCATATACTGCAATAAATTTAAATGATGAAAATAAACGAATCGTAGAATTACAAAATCTTATATATAAATTCGTATACACTGTTTTAAAGAAAATGGGAAAGCAAACCACGCATGACAGCCATGTATGGATATAAAATTGAAAGTACGCAATATATTAAAAGTAAAATGGAAAATGAAATACTAAATTGTCCTGTATCGGAATTTTAACTGGATAAAATGACGTCAAGAGCATAATCAGACGCTGCTCACTAATTTGAGTAACTTTAAATGACAAATATATGATGTATAAAAAGAATGGACTGTACTTTATATGGTATGTGCTCCCTCGGAATAATCAATATTGTACAATATCTGTTTTCCACAGATGCAATCAGGTTGTCGATAAGAGTTACGGAATTCGCTCTTCAAAATCTGATATAGTATCAAAGTACCGAACACATCAACAGTGGCATGCAATGTGTCGTTAGAGTGTGTTTTAGATATGCTCGATCCTATTTAAATTATGAGTGTATGCTGGCCCCTACATACGCTGTATTGTTTTGTTTTCAAACATATTCTCCACAAGTTGAGCTGTATTTAACATGTACTAAATAAAAGATGATTGCAATATAAAGTATAACACAAGATCTGAATATATCGTCCGCATAACCTTTGAGCTGTCAAAGTATCATTTGAAGTAATTAACAAATCCATACATATTTTTTTAACAAATCATGCAAGCTAAAATACGCCAATATGAACCCGATTATGAAATTTCACCAGAATAAGTTAACCCCTTGGGGACGAGCGACACGTATACGTGCCGCATGAAGCGCTCAGAACCCTTGCTTTTCCTCACCAGAAAAATTTTACTGTAAAATTTGCCTTATTTAATAAGCGCATTTTCAGCGCAATACAAGAAGACACAAATTTCTGTTTTTAAAAAACGGTGACAAAAGATTAAAAATTTCGTAAAAGGCTCCCGTCCCGAAGGGGTTAATATATAAAAAAAATTACTATTGACAATTGAGAATATGACCTTATTATAAAATGTCTAGAAAATGAATCAGAATTTTATTTTTATTTTTAAACGGCACTCTCCTCTGTTAGTGGCCTTGGCGAGAGAGAGAAAAGCTTAGAGAAGGAGAACACTTTAACAAGTACTTTCGGGCAACCTACTCACTGTTTCTTATAGGGCTTTATTCAATATTTACACAATGTATTTAATGCTAGATGGGTATCTATCAGTTTTTTTTTATTTACATTGCATGTTTTGTGGAGGAAATGCAGGATTATGAAATATTTAAAATTGCTATGCCTAATAATTCCAAATTAATGTTAAATGAGATCGCTTTCCGTTCATTTCATATTTTTATATTTTATTTTTTTTTAGAAACCATTCATAGCGACAATTTTATATTTTAAAAGTATCCCAAAGCAAAATTTCAAGTTTTAAGGCTCAGCAGTAACACAGAAATAGAAAATTTTCGAAAGTTTTTTGTTTCTGCAGTGTTTTATGTAGCGACATTTTTAGAAATTGTTCTATTCCGAGAATTTACGACATGATAAATACAGCCATGTCAATTTTCATGCTTATATTCCTAACAATTCCATGCACTTCGTTACTTAAATCATCTTTAGATCTTTTCCGCTTTGTTTAGTCTTTCGATTTTTTTAGAATTCGTTCTACAACAATCATTTACATCTTATAAATTACTGCCATGCCAAAGTTCTAGTTTCTAACCCCAACAGTATCCCAGGAATTTCAGCATTCCAAATAAATCATAATTTTAGAAATTTTTACGTTTATCTGTCAAATTGAATTATCGAACCTTTTAGAGGGCGTTCATAACGAGTATTTACATCTTAAAAGTAAACACCACACCGAATTTAAAGTTTCTAACCCAATCAATATCACAGAAATCGCAATTTTAGAACTTTTTTGCTCCTGCAGCGATGTAGGTTGTTGCACTGACATAAAATGCAGCTTTTTTTTCAGAGCAGAGATGGCCACCAACACTCTTTTAAGCTGGCCATGTAGTTTCAGAGATAACATCTCATAAATGTACAAACATTAACAATATTTAATATACAACATATACAATATTTAATATACAATATTATAATATACAATATTTAATATAATAACAAACATTAACAACACTTTATAATATTATAAAGCTTTATAATATTAGCAGTAGATGTACAGAAACAAAAGCCATTTATCTGTTCAAACTCCAAGTGCCCGGTGTTGCTCAGAATTTGAAAGATGTTTGTTGTGAAAATCAATTTCAAAATTTAACATACAACATAAAACAAACATTAAAAAAAAGCAGTCGAAGTGTTGTACGCATGAATCAAATAAAAACACAACATAAAAATGTATAAATGTATATAACAGACGCAAAAGAATACAGCTATAAATGAACTTATTTCAATTTATAATTGGAGCAATAATGTTAGAATACGCCAATTTTTCCGTAATCGGGTTTTTATCATACTTCATTACGTTTTTTCACACTCATATGACGTTATACTATATTTACCACGTTCTTTATATTTCCAATATGACGTAATATTTTCCTCGTTCACGTGGATACCTTGAAATAGAAAAGTTATGAAGTTATATTCACTTTCATTTAACCCATAACTACTGTGAGCGGTCTGACACACCGCTCCACATTATTCCGTATGCATTTCCACCCCTCAGAATAGATAATGATCCTCACCCTTACCTATACCTTCCTGAAACGGACCCCCAAGGTCACATTCTGCTAGCTGCTTTTTTTTTTTTTTTTACTCATTTCATTGCGAAAGCTGTATGATGTCAGACCGCTCACAGTAGTTGTGATTCCGTTTTTGTCCGAGAAGGAACTTTTTATTTTGTGGATAATTTTATACTTTTTTCATGATATTATTGGAAAAATGGAATCTAATTATTCGAGAAAATGTCCGGTGTAACTCAAACAAATTGAAATTGAGGGGCCTGTAAAAAATTAGTTGGATATAGAATATTCAGATTCTGAAAAAATGATTCGCGTTGGGAATTATCACTGGATGATGAAGAAAATATTTCAAGTAACTCAGAGAATTTTTGTGGAAAAAAATAATTTTATGTGGACTACAAAAAAAACCAAATCGTGTTATTCGAACTCCGAAGCATAATATTGTGGTGCTGCTGCCGAATTTAAAAGGTCCTGCAAAAACTGGTCATAAAGCAGAACCAGAAGAAACTTGGAATTTACTATTTGTTAAAAACGTTATAGAAATTATTCTTAAATGGACTAATGTAAAAATTAAAGAATGTAAATTGCTTTATTCTGATTAAACGAGTCACGAACTTACTGATACAGATGATATTGAAAAAAAAAAAAAAAAACATTTCTGGGATTATCATTGTACTCAGCAGTTTTCAAATCAAATCGAGTGTCTCCCTTCAATGTTCGAAAATGCTGAAAATGCATTGGCTGCAACTGAACATTTTGTACTGTGTAGTAAAAAAAAAATAGTTTTTTTTCTACGGTTATATATAATTTCCCATGTATTAAACTCCATTTAAAAAAGTATGTAGATATCTATGTAATCTTTATTTTACGAACGTTTTTTTATTTATAAAACGACATTTTTTATGAAAATAAAATCTAGTTTTTACTATTTAACTATACTTTTATTAGATATTCATATATATTTTACAAAAAAATGCATTTTTATTCAATGATTGGTAGATGAGTTTAAAATTACACATTCCTTTTCCTGGCTGTCCTGCAATAAATCGCTTTTTCTTACTATTTCCATATAACAAGGTACCAGTCTTTAGTCTTCAAAAATAAACTTCAAGTTTCGAAAAATGATTTATAAATCAATAAAGTACATAAGTATTGGTAAACAAACCATTTTTTACCACTTAGTTGATATTTTAATTATGTTTTGATTTAGCGGTCTGAGAGACCGCTCACAGTAGTTATGGGACAATTTTTGTCACAGTAGTTAAGGGTTAAATTCGTCAAACTATTTATTTAATTTTCATTTTCCTCGCGAATATCTTGCAATAGAAAAGTTATGACGTAATATTCACATTTTCTTTAAATTCGGCAAACTATTTATTTCATTTTTCACGTGGAAATCTTGCAGTAGAAAATTAATTGCTGTAGTAAGCCTTTTATTGTGTATTTTAATTGTTGGCAACTGCTATAACGAAAAATGTTTAAATTTGATAAGAAATTGCTGTTAAATTGGTGGTTTTTTATTAATTAAAAATTAACTATAAATTATTTTGATTCCGGATTACTTTAGTTGCCTCGGCTGTGTTTTAATACACATGTACGTATCTTTTCACAATTTTGGCTTCCAAACTGTGGATTTGTATAGAATTACAAACAGACAGATAGTCAAATTTTCATTTTTATACATTACAATATATAAAAACACAAATAACTTCTCTAATAAGTGTTAGCAGATCCATTTTTAAATAAATATATATATAAACCAGTATAATACTTATTCTGTTTTATTTTCATAGTCATTTATATCATTTGCCAAAAAATCTCACTTTCTTAACCCCGAATTGGGTGCTTTTTACAAAAGTGCCAAAGTCCATATAAAAGCGAAGTACCATAAAAAGCATTAAATGCCTGGTAGTAAGTTACTTAGAATGCGACATTGACGATAAACCATTATTGGCCTTCAATCTTATAGTTTGGCGATAGAATTTTGGTCGACGGAATAACTAAGTAGTACCAAATTCCGTTCTGCAATTTAACTTCCATTTAACTTAATCTTCTCTATTCTACTATTTTGAGATTTTTAACTTCTAAACATCTCACATTTTCAATTTTTATACCGTCGTATTGGGGAGAAAAAGTACTTTTAAATGCAATTTGTTTGAAAATTGCATCTCAATTTATTTTTGAAATATTAATTTTTTTTTGTAGTTTTTAGCGCCATTTGTTTAATTTTGGCAACTCAAGCACTCCATCTCTGTAGAAAGTAGGAGGGAAATAGTTGGGAATAGTAATTATACCTTTTTGTTGCCTTTCTCCCTTAACAACTTAAACAAATGTAATTAAAATACGGGCAATTTAAAAAAATATAAACGAATGATTTCTTTTTCAAAATTTTATTTTAAGTATCTATATTAATATTACAAACAAATGAGGGTATATGAATCATCAGATAGCCGATTTTTTTTCATAGAGTTTCTTGAATGACGACATCTCTTTTTTTTATTATTTGTGTATTATTCAGTGATAGTGACGTCCTATGCGTACTTTATTTTAGAAGTTGTTTAAGACTGGATCGTAAATGAAGAATTCTTCAGCGGATGCGGATGACGTCATTCTATACAAAATAAAAGCGTGTGTTTTAAGTCTTCACAGTGAAACATGTTTTGTACTATTCGTATTTAAAAATTTTTTTTCATCGAGGGTGCCACTAAATTCTGAAAAAACAGACTTCCCGTTTTCTAGTTTTTTTCAATCTTTGTCCAGTTTCGGCCTCAAAAAGTGAGATTTGTTGCAAAAAAGATATAAATAGCTATGAAAACAAACCTGATGAACGTTTATGCTTATTTTTACAAGTAAATATGGTACAGATGTCATATGCGCCCCCAGGTACATAATTGGCTCCAAATTGACGTTACTTTACCTGACATAATAACCAGTGGTGGCTCGTGACTGTCATATGTTGGGGCACTAAATGCATGGCGGATAGTATTATTTGTATCTTACCATTAATTTTTAAAGAAAAATATTACCTTGTTTAATGGTCGAATATTCTGTCAACAAATATGGCAAAGATTTCTTTTAAAGCAATAGTGGTAAGAGAAGAATAAAATTGGCAACTATGGATTTAGTGCCCCCCAAAATGCCAGTCACGAACCACCACTGATATGACCATATATAACGCTATTATAAATTGTTTTGTTATATAATTATATCGTTTATTGATCGTTATTTCCTTTTAAAAATAATAGGAAATATTTTGTTTTCATATTGAAATAAAAAATAATGTGCTATTGCAGCACGCTATAGGTAACTCGTATTCAAAAACGACGTTTTCGCCAAATTGGCATAAAAAAATCACGCCAAACCCGGTGCGTTTATGGTATCTGTGCCATAAATATAAACATTTTATTTATATATATAATATCATTGCTTTTTATATATAAATTACTTTTGTTTGTATATAAAAATAGGTAAGTGGCTTGTTAACACAAAATAAATTGTATAAATCTTAAAAAAATTGCTTGAGTATATGAAACAATATAATAAGTTGCACGGAAATACGCATAAAAGCTTACTTGTCTCGACAAATCCATTTTTTCTACCTCGCCAAGTCCCTTATACAGGAAAATTACCAATTTCATTTTTAAAGACTAAGAAGAAATTAATATAAATGGAAATCGTTTATTTATTTATTTATTTATTTTGAAAATCATGCTTTCATTAAAATTCTCAAAAAATTAGAAAATATATATGTTTTTTAGATGCACTAAATAGTAGAAAAGTCTTGAAAAAAACCTTAAATGCACGGAGTTTAAATTTAATTCGGTGAGCTCAATTATGGAAAATAAATGAATTTAAATGGGAATTTTGCCAAAATAGCCAGCTATCTCCAAGTTGGCTTCATATATAGAAACTTCTTTTGTTGTCGAATTTGGCGATATTTTGCCACGTTGACCAAAGTTTGGCGATATCGTGCTAACTTGTCGTTAGTCCTTTTCAACAAATATTCATTGTTGAAGCTATTGCTGACGTCAAATAGAAAATCAAACGAAACCAATAAGTAATTAACCCCGCCCCCACCGTTGCCCCCTAAGAGATCGAATTTTAAACACGTGGGTAAGTGTAATCACAGATTGCACAGAGGGTTTCGTTTAATATTCCTTTGAAAACACTTTATCGTTTTGAAAAAACTGTTAGTTCCAATTTCGCAACCAGGGGCGCACTCTATTCTGAACAAACCTCTATCCGAACGAAACTCCGTTTTATATACTATCCGTAGATATATTAGTCGAGGGGATTGGGCCGCTAGCACCAGAGATAAGTAGGCGCCTCTGGCGGTAAAAAGTGGAACTAAAATATGTAAGGCTATGATGCATAATATGAAGAATGGTCAAAGGGATGTCGGCAAAAGTTGGAAAAGTGCTTCCCGGGTAAAAAGGGCGGAGGTAAGAAAAATTGCTTAAAATACACAAATTAGAGCCTGGAGAAGTAAATAATATAAGATTTTTTGAAAATTTTTTATTTGCCGTGTGGTCTGAGGTATTCAGCTATACGTATGCAAAAATTCATGTCTGCAAATTAATTAGGGGCTCTATTAGAAAGAATTGCTTAAAATACATATGTGGTAGCTCAAAGGTTTAAATGTGAGACTTTTTCAAGATTTTATGATTTGTCGCCTGGCCTGAGGTGTTCTGCTTTAAGAATGCAAAATTTCAAATCTCCTATTTAATAAGGGACTCAATTAGAAAGAACTGCTTGAAATACGCATGTGGGAGCCCAAAGGGTTAAATGTACGATTTTTTCAAAATTTTGTGTTTTCTCGAATGGTATGCTGTGTTCACCTATAAGTATGCAAAATTTCACGCCTCCAAACTAAATAGGGGCTCACTTAGAAAGAATTGTTTAAAATACACATGTGGGAGCCCAAAAGGGTTAAATGTACGACTTTTTCAACATTTTATGATTTGTCGTTTGACGTGAGGTGTTCAGCTATAAGTATGCCAAATTTCACCCCTCCAACCTAATTAGGGACTCAGTTAGAAAGAATTGCTTAAAATACGCATGTGGGAGCCCAAAGGGTTAAATGTACGATCTTTTCAAAATTTTATGATTTCTGGAATGATGTGTGGTGTTCGTGCAAAATTTCCCGCCTCCAACCTAAATAGGGCCCACTTAGAAAGAATTGTTTAAAATACATATGCGGGAGCCCAAAGGGTTAAATGTATGACTTTTTTCAAAATTTTCTGGTTCGTCATTTGATGTGAGGTATTAAGCTATAAGTATGCAAAATTTCACGCCTACAACCTAATTAGGAGCTCACTTAGAAAGAATTGTTTAAAATACACATGTGGGAGACCAAAGGGTTAAATGTACCACTTTTTCAAAATTTTATGATTTGCCGTACGATATGTGGTGTTCAGCTATAAGTATGCCAAATTTCACGCCTACAACCTAATTAGGGGTCACTTAGAAAGACTTGTTTAAAATTCACATGTGGGAGCCCAAAGGGTTAAATGTACGACTTTTTCAAAATTTTATGATTTTTTGTTTGATGTGAGGTGTTCAGCTATAAGTAAGTAAAATCCCGCGCCTTTAACCTAATTAGGGGCTCAATTAGAGAGACTTGTTTAAAATACACAAGTGGGAGACCAAAGGGTTAAATGTACGACTTTTTCAAAGTTTTATGATTTGTTGTATGATGTGTGGTGTTCAGCTATAAGTGTGTAAAATTTAAAGTCTCCAACATGTATAGTTTCTGAGAACGGGCTCTATGACAGACGAACGGACAGACAGAGGAGCGAGACAAATAGAGTTTCGCGAGATGAACGAAACCCTAGAAACAATGCCAATTCAAATATTGCCCTCAGGAATACATATATATTCGAAATTTCAAAACTCTATGTCAACAGGTAGTGGGTGAAAAATGAATCACAAGATTTGAGTGCCCCAGACAAACACAATTGTAAGTTAAAAGAAAGTGTGTAAAAAAAAAAAAAAAAAAAGAAAGAAAGAAAACAGGAAGAAATCATGCTATAAAGCAAAATATTTTATTTAACATCATGTAATTGTTTCTTATTTTCACACGCGAAATATAAAACATGCTTTTGGCGATTAAAAAATGCTATTGAGAGATTATCGTAAAATCTCAAATCAAAGTTTTTATGCCTTTTTTTTCTTTTTAATGGAAAATGTTTTATGACACTTCAATATAACCGCGTGTACATTTTTTTATTATTATTTGCTCCATGTGTTCAAACCAGTTGTCTATGAAAACATTCACTGGTGAAAGTGACGCAAACCAAATTTCTGTGACGTAAGCAGATAAATTGTGCTTTTTTATCCGTTTTTTTTTTTATATAATTTTTAAACGGTTTGGAACTTATTTTTCATAGTAGGTGCATTCAGTAGGCGACCCTCATAGGTACCTTCTGATGCAATCAGAAACGAAATCGGACAAATATTTTCTGAGTTATGCTTGACGAAAGGTTTTTTTTAGGCTTTTTTTTAGTAGGACATGGCGTTAATATCCATCGTAGTAATACTGCGATGAGTATTAGCCTTCGCTTCGCTCAGACAATTATTTTAAAGGTCTGAAATTTGAGACCATTTTAAAAAGATAAACATAGTATCCATTGAAAAAATACATAAATTGAACTCTTTTTTTTAATTGATTTCTTTTTTTATGTAAAACGCATATATAATTTTGAAAAAATCTGTCATTTTTTACAAAACTAACAACTGTTATATTTTAACATCGTTATAAGCACTACGTTTTGTTTTTTTTTTTTTAATACAAATAATTCTAGAGTAATAATTGCAGATTTCCTTATTAAATTTTTTATATAGCACTATCAATAGAATATAAAATGCTTTTCTTGAGAATTTTTTCCATTGCAATTCCTATAAATTTCTATGTAAATTGTACTACAGAAAATTTTCCATACCAATTTCAATAGATTTCTATGTATTTTTTTCGAATCACATGTACACATATATAAATAACTATACATTCCTAAAGAAATTTTTTTTATAATGCAAATTTAATAGCAGGCGTCTCCATCAAATACTCTGCGATGAAAGCGATAGAATTGGACAATCCTTCAGAACTTTCTATTTACTTTGGTCAAGATTACAAACTTCGTCAGATGCGCTAAATGTCGACAAATATATTGTAATGTCTGAAAAATCATATTGTTATTACGAACGTCGATAGATATCTTTGAATGTTGGAATACTAATATCGCTTTTACAGCATTGGTCAATGTAAATAAAATATTAAAAATAAGGTATTAAAAAAATCAAGTTTTCTAAAAATTCAAAATTGTTAAATTTTATTGTTTAGAATACTATTTACGTATTATAATGTTATAAGTAATCCAAAAATTTTGTTTGGATGCTTCCTTTTAAAAACTAATTTTAAGTTACATCTGTGAATAGCGGCAGATATTGTAAATTTGATGCCTGGCATTTAGTGACTTTCGAGATATTGGCCAATATTGATCTGGATATTGGCCGATATCTTTCTGCTCACAGCCGTAGACTCCACTTGCCGACGAAGAGATGGTCACACGTCACAGCGCATGAGCTAAGTGCCACTCCACCAGTGGGGTACCATATTTCTACCACACAGCACCTTAATTACTCCAATCACCCATTGAGAAACCAATCGGCACCCCAATCACATTTCGAAACCACTTGGTTCCAAATTATACCGTTTTTTCACCACAATCTTCCAAACGGCACCAATAAGTCACCATCAATTTTAACAGTACACTCAAGACTTTTATCATTGATAACAGATCATATGATATTCAAATGGAGATATTCAACAGATAAATAAAAAATGGTTTATTATAAAATAGAAAGATGTGTTCAAAAGCATAAAAACTTCAACCGAAGGCCACAACAATTTTATTTAAAAATGAAATATATTTCATTAAATATTTTAATTTAATACACATATATATTATTTCCTGTATTTTTGTTTCGATTATAAATGATAAATTTTTGATATAAGTAAGAAAATTTTGGCCTATGAAGATTGTTTGGCTTATCAAGATTATAATAATTTTATTTTTAGTTTATAATTATTAATAATTTAATAAATATTGAAAATTTTTAGAATTACTAACTTGGTTTCTTTTTCATTAGTTCTAAGGTTGTTTTGTGTTTAATGATATGATAAAATGTTGGTTTCATTTTGGAATAGGATAACTAGAAATGTTTACTCAGTTCTAATAATTGCGAATTAACGAGACTTTTTATTAAATCATCAGCTCGCAAATTAAAAAATGATTAAAACTTTGTACACATACATGTGTGAAAACTTGGAAATCGGTAAACAATACTGACTTACGGTATAATGGACACATTAACAGACTAGCATTAATTAAAATGCAAATATATTTTCACAATTTCAAACATTTTATGCAATTTCTGTTTAAAATGAGTACATAAAATTCATATGATAACTTATTTATCGTGATAGGTGTTGTCATAGATGGACATAACAGATATAAAGGTAAAAGAAAGTTAGAATATAGGGCAGGGTTGGCGAACCTTTTTATAGTCGCGTGCCAATTTTTTTTCAAAAAATATTTTACTTGACCTTGACGTGCCAATTAACAAACAATTTTAGTAGATTGAAAATAATGAAGCAAAACTACTTGAAAATTACTTATTAGGATATTTTCTAAAGTGATTAGCATACATGTTAGAATTACACTGCAATAATTATAGAAACAATTATATTTTAGAAATTAATTAAAAATGTAATGTGATTAATTGTTTTATCTTGGATAAAAAAAAACAATTAATATCATGTTCATGTTCAGTTAATTTCAACAGAATGCAAACTAAATGAATTTATATGGCAACCAATCTCTATTTGATTTTTTATATTATAATTTTGCGAAAATGATGACTCACAGATATAAATAGTAGGAAAAATTATTAAAATTGAAAAAAGGGCAGTTTATTTAAATAGTTCTGAAATTAATTTCCAAGTTGTTATAATTTACCATCGGTAATAATCTTTTCTTTTTGATAGTTTTCAAATATTTTCTTTGTTTCATAGATTTTCGAAACCATGTTGAATAAGATTAAAATTCTTCAATTTGTAATTAATCGAATTTAGAATCCAATCAGATCGTCTAATTTCGTGTATTTGGTGTAAAATCACTGTATCCTCATTTAGAGACATAACCAACGCCGCGCCGTGCCGAAATTATTCTTTGGCGTGCCGAAAGTGGCGCGCGTGCCATAGGTTCGCCGTCCCTGATATAGGGTATAGATGATTGTATTTATATGAAAATAAACAAAACAACTCTTTCGCACAGCCCGATGTTTAGCACCAAAACCATAATACTCGCATTTACGTGATTGTAAATAATTTACATGCTTTTAATTATATTACAATGCAATATTTAACAATTAAATAATTTACAATATTTAATAATTAAAAAAAAATACATTTAATAAATCAAATATATTAAATACTTTTGAAAAGCTTGATAGAAAGCTTGATAGTTGTAGGATAAATATATGAAAAAATTAAGATTGCATATGTTTAAAATTTATTATAAGCTCCAAAACGTGAAAATATTAGTCGGTATAAAACATGAAAAAATTCAAACTAAATATCTTACATTAAAACATTTTCAAGGTATAAACAACTCAAATTTTGTTATTTAAAGTTGATATATTTCTACGAAATACATATTTGTATGAATTAGAATGATTACCTATGTTTAAAATTTAATATCACCTTCAAATGTCGAAAACATTTCACGAAACTCGAGAACGGCACGATATTCGAGATTGCTGTTATCTAACTTTTCTATGTAAGGTTTTTATGTAAGGTAGAACTTTAAAACTTTTTTTATAAGTTTAAGAATGTCACAAAAATAAAATGAACTAAAATCTAATGAATAAATTAAAATTTTCTAAAGTTTTTTGATTTTCAAAAAGAAATATGAATATTTTGATAATTTTTGTCACTCGAATACCCATACATTCAATAATTTTTGTTAAATTTCTTAGATTTTAGTTCAATTTGAAGAAAGTGATCTAGTAAAGATATATATAAAGTTTCGAATCATTACCTTTAATACATTTGGAGTTATCATACGCGCAAGTACAAAAATATCAATTTTCAGAAAAATCAATATAAACATAAATGCTGTATTAAAAATTCTTAAAAAACATGTACAATGCAACTATTGCTATTTAAAATTTCTATAGTGCTGTAGGATAAACATATAAAAGAACTAAGATGATTACATATGTTTAAAACTTATTAAAAGCTCCATAACTAGAAATTATTAGTTATAAAACATGAGAAAATTCAAATTAAATATTTTAATGCTACATAAAAAACATTTTTCAGGTATAAGCAACTCAAATATTGTTATTTAAAGTTGATATATTTCTAGAACATACATATTTGTAAGAATTAGAATTATTACCTCTGTTTAAAATTTAATATCACCTTCAAATGTTGAAAACATTTCACAAAACTCAAGATTGCTATTTAAATCTTACTTTTCTATTTAAAGTTCTGTAAGATATATATTATTTAGAACAAAAAAAAATTATAATGCCTGTTCCTATTAAAATAAGAAAGTACTTACCTTATGCTTCAAATATAACTGCTCCAAATATCAAAATATTTTTCAAGATTGACGTCAAAAATCTTTACATGACACTTCACTTGTTTTTTACACGTGGACTAAATTACTTTACATATTTCTTAAAAAGCTATTAAAATAACTATCAATTACTCATTTAAAATAAATATAAATAATCTTGAGAAGCCTAATATTAGGGTTTAAAAAGGTGAAAACATTGTTAAATTAATCGTTAATTTCACAATGACAACACTAGTGGTTTTTTTTTTTTGTTGTTGTTATTTACAACATTATTACTCTAATAGTTAAAATCCACCTGCAGAATACATTTCACCTTCAATATTTTTTAGAGATTCATTTTTTGCTGTTTTACAACGTGTTCTCAGTTTCCGTTGCTCTTTTGTTTGCATACTTGCTTTTCTTTCTGTATAAGCTATATGTTTATTATCCATGCTTTCAAATCCGTGAATCGAAAAATTTCTACGAAGCAACTGCAGTGAATCCATTATGTCATGCCGCCCTTGACAACCTTCGTTAAACAATATTGTAGCTTCGTTTGTTGCAATCTGTACAATTTTTTCCCCGATCCTAGTTTTAGGACAAAATTTCCATATCATGACATTTAAGATTCCATTTGCGTTTTGTGTTCGTCCTCCCAAACATCGTTTTAAAAGTAACGGGTGAGACAGATCTTTAAATATTGGTTTTATTGCTTCCATTACCACAGAAGGGACAGGGGACTTATGGTGGTAAGAAATGCCTTCTGAATGTGATTTCTTGTATTTACACCAGGTGTCAACGTTATTTGGGCAAAAATCATGAATTGGCTTTTCATCCATTTATATTTTGTGGTAGAATATTGCCCAAATAGCTTTACGCATATCAGTCAAAGAATCTTTATGCTCTCTGATGGCATTGCCATAATGGGATGTTATGTCAACAATAACATTGTCGGTTAATCTTCCTTTACCACCCAGTGATTTTCCATCACTCAATTTTTTCTTTTCTTGTTTCAACTTCCTTGGGCGTGTCCCCATACGCTTTTGAATGTGTCCAACGCTTTCAACTTTCTCAATAGTTATGTTCCCATATGGTTTTGCATCACACACTGAACGAAATGTTTTTGTGTCGCCATCCCCAATATATTTGACATATTTCAAAGCACGTGTTTCTTCAGATCGTAAAAATATTCTTACCATACCATCAACTTCCATTTTTCCTGCAGATCCAAAAAGGTTACGATTGCAGGATTCGTGTGTTTCCGAATATTCGCACATTTTGCAATAAGACGACATCACTTCAGTGTCAATTACTTTGCCACGTTCGGCTCCAATTATGGTGCACACGCCTGTAAGTGATGTATGGCCACGTGTCTTCCATGTACCATCACCACTAACAGTAACGGCCAAAGATGAATTTGACAGTATGGCTTCAGTCTGGGCTGCTTTCTTCATGGAACTTTCTGCAGCTTCTGAAGTCGCCTTCAATATATTATTTACAATATTAGTGTACGATTTCTGAGCTATAGGTGGTGGGAGATCCATGCCACAGCAAAAAGTCTTCATTCCTGCTCTGCCTTGTCCGAGCATTCTCATAGAATAAGTGAATCTTCTATTGATTTCAGGAATGTTTTTTTGGCTTCCCAACATTGTGCAGCTTCTGAAGCTTTTTGTAGAACACTGACATGTCATCTCAAATTTAGATGACACTCCATAAACTGATAATTCACTTAGCACAATATCATCTCCACAACATTTACAAACTAAGTTTTGTTGTAAAAAATTAATCAATATATCTATATCGAATAGCCTGTATCCTTGAAAGTGAGGTGTTCTAGTAATATTTTCTTGTGCAGGAGCAGGAGGTAAAACATCCATCTTTAATTTGTTACTTGATGCACTAATAATTTGATCCGTTTTCACACAAGTATAACGATTGCCAGAAAACTTTCGTTTTTTAGGACGAGTTCCAGACTCTCTGTTCACATTCTTCGACATAATAATGAATGAAAATAAACTATTAAAGTAAATAAATACTATAAAACGAGTAAAATACTCTCTGAAGAAAAAGCTTGCTCTCAAATGAAACAGGGTCTAATAAAAACGATCAAAACCACATGAAAACAACGTTTCAACCAGCAGATATTACGAAAGGCGGAAGTAGAGATGTTTCCTCCCTTCCATGTCCCCAAAAGAATTAATAATTCATGGAGTTTGCAATAAGAGGAGAAGCAAAAACTACAGCTTTTACAATGTAAACAAACATACAGCCATGACGACAGAGTCAGCTGACATGGGCGGCCCTTTAATTCGCTTGAAACAGACCAAGGCTAATTTACATTTTTTACTATAACGAGCGCAATTTTACGAATATTTTGATGCGATTTGTGGCAAATTGTTCAGAAAAAAATTAGCTGTCAAATGAATTAAAAGACAAAAAATCGATTTTTTGGCGATTTTAAAGGATATGTGTTATTAACAACCCTTAAACATTTTGGCCATATATAACCTTGGCAAATTGAGTGATTCAGACATATACAGCAATAAGAATATGCTGCAATAACTACAGAAGGTATGCAGTTATCCAGATTTATGTTACATATTCAGTTTAGAAATGTATTTTACTTCCTATAAGAGAGTATATTTTCTTACATGGCAAGTGTATTTTTAGTTAATCCTTGAAAAACTTCACGTTATATAAGGTATGCCAAAAACATTTCCTTAATAATAATAATTTAAAAAATCTCATTTTGATTTCTGTTAATTTTAAATGAGTCAAAACATTCTGGCGACACTTATGGATATGAAGAACTACCTCAAAAGTATAACAGCTCCAAATCCTTTAATTCTTTTAATTAAATGAAAGCAAATTTTATTAATTTTTTTGTTTCATTTTAAAAAGCAGCATTTCTTTATTATAGTCCATTCTGAACTAATTTTATCTTTGCATGTTGAAAGCTTCAGGCTGAAATTCACATTATATATATTTACATATTAACTTTCTGATAAAGTAAAGCATTTTAATTTTATTTCAAAATTTCACTATTATTTGTATCACTGCTATTTGCAACTTTAGAATCAATATCAGATAGTACCTTAAGTTTATCCCGTTGGCGATTAAAACAATATAGATTATTGAATGTATATTGTTTCATTTATTATTCTGCCACTCAGTTCCCAAACGAAATTGAAACTTCACAAGTAAATAAATAAAACAACCAATTAACAAACATGTAATCGAGCTACGTGCATTAAAACTACAACAATCAAAATACAAAAGGTTGCTAGAAATGAAAAATATTTCCGAGTGCACCACTGACATTCAGCTACTACAAGAATAACAAGCATTCTTCAAGATGCACTTGGCAATCAAGCTAAGAAAATACACTAAATGCCGAAACACCTTTCAGAATTTTCATCTATGTTCTATACATCATGGCAGTATTTCGGCTATCTTTAACCTAAGCAGTCCAGATTTCATCTCTTTCATTGATAATGTATATAAAAGGTTGTAGGGATTCTTATTTTTTTCGTCTACATTTTAAAATTTTATACCAAAAGTCACGTGTTCTATTAAGTGTCGTAATGGAAACATGCATGGTTTCACGCATAGCTGTTGGAAATATTCTGTCGATAATGCGCCCACCCCCTGTCCTTTTTAAACCTAAATATTTTGAAAAAAAGTGCACATTATAGACAGGTAAAATCTGTAACAAAATCTAGGTGAATATTTAGTTTAATGAAAATCATTCCATTAGACCTTTAATTACTGCGACCACAAAATGTATATAAGAAATCTTTTGAATTGATGGAATTTTTGCGAATTGATGATAATTTCTTACAATCAGGAATGAAATTTAAACTCATACTAAAAATACACAATTAAATCAGCGTTATAAAATAAAATTCTGTCAATGTATGAAATAGAGTGACGTGTATGAACGTGACACGTTTATGCATGGGGAACGTTTACGCAGTGCGCTTTTCCGAAATGAGTTAGTATAACTGACGCACCACCAGTCATGACAGATTGATGAAAACAAGAACACAGCAAAGGAAAAAGTATGAAACCAAAAACTGCAGAAAGGTAAAAGTTTGTACACTCTTGAATAAAGAAAATATTGAATGAATCTGCTGACGAAGACGAAAACTGTGTGTGTATTTATTGTTTGAAGCCATACAACCAATCCAAAAAAGGACAAGACTGGGTTCAATGTCTCAGATGCAAAAGGTGGTTCCATGACAAGTGAGCAAAAAGAAATACTTTATTTTTTGTTTGTAAAAACTGTAACAGTGATGATGAATATGACTAAATAGTTTCTGTTTATAATTAGCAATAAGCCCTATGTTTTTAGTTTAGCCTATAAAATGTTCTTTAATTATTTCTCTTTAATTTTTTTTAAACAGTGTTTTAAGTTATAGATAAAACATTTCAATTTGATTAAATATTTATTTCACTTACTCCTTGGTATTACTTATAATATGCGTAAACGTGCTTCACTTGATGTGTACGGGGCAAATTTAACCAAAAGACTTGGACCTAAAAAAAAAAAAAAAAATACTGTTAAAAACACAAATAGGGCAACAACTGAACACACAAATTTTGACTTTATTAATTCCTTTATAAAACCACAATTTCTAAATTTTCCTAAGTTAAAACATAAAATTTAGAAAATTCGTTGAAAAAAATACGCGTAAATGTGCCCCGGTCTGGCCTATTTACATAAAAATATACAGTATTTATGTTTTCCTGTATGAAATGCATTTATTAGTACATTGTTATTCTGGCTTATTTTCCGAAGAAAGCCTATCAGTTTATTCACATCAGAATTTTTAAACAAATATAAAAGCATATTAAATGCAAAAAAAAAAAAAAAAAAAAAAATAAATAAATAAAAATAATAATAATAATAATAATAATATATATATACATATATATATATATATATATATATAACGGCTGCTTAAGCCTAAACATTCTTATTTCATACGTTTATAAAGAATAACAATTTTCTATCTAAATCTCTTCTCAAAAATATAACATATGAAACAGAAAGAAATACCACCCTAGCATGTGATGGTTTTTCATTTAAAGGACTAAAATTTTCGCCCCTCAAAATTAACTAAACAACAAAGAAAGGGATTTTTTAAAGTTTTTTTACATACAATGAAATTTCCATAATGTATTTTTTGATTTTTGTAAGTTCGATGCTGTTGAGTTTTGTTTTTAAAAAGTTTTCTATAAAAAAAAAAAAAAAAAAAAAAAAAAAAAAAAAAAAACATGTTTGCGGTGGCCGCACTTATAAAGGGTATAATCAACTAAATTAATGTATGTGCTTTACTGTCAGAAAATTGATATATACATACATACATATATTAATTTAACTTTTTAAATCTATATTTTCTATTTACTAAACGTATCCTAAAACATTTTTAAACTTCTAAATTTATCATTAAAAAAAGACTTGAATTTTTACAAAGCAATTTTTTTTTAATTTTAAAAAATATAGCAGACACTTTTAACCCTTTGGCTGGCCGTGTAAACAAAAAAGGACCCCTAATTTTAAGAGTACTGGCCCCAGGAATATTTAACATTTTCTCTTTATAAAGTACGGTAATATATGCCAATTTTTATTCTCTAATAAAGTCATTTTTAAATTTTGCTGTCAGTGCAGCATTTCATCATTTTTCAAACAGAACTAATCCGCGCCGGAAAGGTTTAACAAAGCTGACTTGGCTGTTATTGAATCTTCTTAATTATGTGCTACTTAATCACATAAAATTAATTATAACACACATTTTTTAATATAATTATTTTTTCTATTTTTTTCTATTGTTATATATATATATATATAGAGAGAGAGTATACTAGGGAGCTCTGCCCCCTGCAAGCTACGCTCGCCAACCCCCGTTCAGACACCGCAGAATCTAAAAACACGCTAATCTGATCGGTTTTAAAAATATTATAGAAGATTGAATTATACTGAAAAAAGCTGTGCAGATCTCCCTGTAAACGGGTTTCCATTCAATTTCCTTTGATTTCAAAAAATTATGAACGAATCAGTTGCTGTTAAAACATCCAATGGTTGTTTTCGTCTTTGATTAAAGACGATCAGTTAAACGTTTGAAAAGAAGCTAAAATAAAATGAATTAAGTGTACAGTGTCTTTGTCCCCCAGTATTTTGAAACAATTTATATAACAATAGCCTAAGTCATGTGACTATCATCAACAGTTCCGGGTGAAGCACATCGCTTTTTATATTCCTGGTGCCATTTTGGTACTTTAATGTTAGCCAGATACAGGTGATAAGACTCCAAATATTATTCTATCGCCATTTTTTCATCTATATTATAATAGTCCAAGTCATGTTACTGTCATAAATAAATACGCTCTGATCCCTTCACTTTTCATATGAAAGTTTGGGCCAGATATCATGTACGGCCCCATATTGGCGAGATTTTTTTTCGACGCTAATTTGGGGAAAACATCAACAGCCTAAACAACAACATCCGGCTTATCAAATCAAGCAAAATAACGATACTATGGCGCCAGTTAAGTACCCGTTGCGTATATGACATTGGGGTCAGAAAAAAATAGCGCCAATATGGGTCCCTATATGACGACTGGTGCTGAAAGTTTTCCCTTTTGATTAAAAAATCAAATTTTATTTTCAAATAAAACTACATAAAAGTTTCCATGGTCGTAAAGAATTCTTGGTACTGTTACGCTAGCTGGGTGCAAATCTCGCCAAAAGCTATTTTTCAACTCGCCAGTTAGCATTTTTTTTTTTTTTTTTTTTTTTTTTTTTGAGTGGTAAATTAAAACATTGCTTTGAAGTTGAAATTAAATGTCATCGTTTGTTACATCATTTAATATTTGGCCAGATGCCATATACGCACACGGTTTGGCGTGATTTTTTTTACGAAAATTTGGCGACAACCTCGTTTTCGAATACCAGTTACATATGTATTTTTGGTACTACTTAGTCGAACAAAAATCTATCACCAAACTATAAGATTAAATGCCACTAATGGTTGATCTTAAATGTCACATTCACTTGACTTCAAGCAAGTTACACGTCTTTACGTCATCAAGTGATTTTTATTTCGACAATTTATTTGTATATTTATTAATGTTATACTATTTTCTTTGTTCTTTCGTTATTTAAAATAAAAATTATGTCAATTTGTATAATTTTGCGAGAGGTTTGGTGATTTATATAATTTGGCAAAATGGGTCGATGGAATAACTAAGTAGTACCGTATTTTTTAATTATTTTCTATTATTTTTTGCTTTAAAGGAAAATAACCCAAAAAATAATTAACTATAGAAGAAACAATTTATGTAATTAAAAAAAAGAAAATAAAGTAAATAAACATTTATTATTAAATAAACAACAATTGCCGGGTAACCATGTCAACCAAAATAATGCCATTTTGGCGCCAATTAAGTACTCGGTGCGTATATGACATCTGTGCCTAATATTTTTCTTTTCATTCCGTTTAAAAAAATAAAGAAGTGAAAGCCATTTATTTTAAATGTTTCAGTTTGTATTAAATAAAATGATAATGAAATACAAATTGAATTATGAATAAAATTAACATGATACATTTCTTAGCATACATTTAAGGGAGGCCAAACTTCTCGCCAAATTAGTTTAAAGTAGTAACCTTTTCTAAAATCTGAAAAAAAGAAATATATGTTATGATTAAAATTTGAGTTGCCATCATTAGAGAAAAGTATATAAAATTGGGAAAAAAATTAATATTTCGAAAACTAATTCGAATTTAAAAATTCTAATACCAGTTTTGAGATCTGCAGATCAATACGGATTTTTGGTGTTAATTTCATCGCAAAGTATTCCGTATTTTAGGAGAAATTGCCGTGAAACATAATCAGGTGTTTAATCAGTCGATTTATACTTCCGTTTTATAAATCCGTTTCATTAGGATTTTATATATATAGGGTATATATATATTTTTATATTAAGTGCATTATACATATATTGTTTGAAGATTTAATACCGAAGAATTTTATGTAAAATTTATTCTTAAAGATTAAATATTTTTCGGAAATACTGCCCGCTGGATTATAAATTCCCTTTCAAAGTTAATTTAACCCTTTGAATACTGAAGTCTAAAAACGCACTGGCATTCAAAATACGAAAACGCCCGAATGCTGAAATTTTGCTGCGAGATTTTTTCACCCCCTTTCTTCTGCGCTTCTGACCTGTCAGAAGCACAATAATAAGGCAGCCTTCTTCGAAAGTAGAACTTATTTTCCCCTACTATCCCTCGTAAGGTCACTCATACAAAAGGCTAATCCTGTTCAAGGGAATGTTTTTATTGTACTAAAGCCCGAATTATTTGTGCATGTTTTATCTTTCAGGATTTATTCCTGGCATGTTATTTCTTAGAGTTTCTCGAAATTAGCTTTTTACGTGTTAGAATTAGAGTAACCTTTGTCCAATAATGAAATTTGTCGCAGGGAGAATACAATTTCTTGCTTTTCGTTTTACTGTATATTTTTTCCCGATAAATATTTGCAGTGAACTAAAAAAATCTGTTCTACAAATAACATTTAAAAAAATCAACTTCTGTTTTCAAAAAAATTTATGAAAAAATATACCAATATTTCCATTGTACGGGTATTTCTAAATTGCCTAACTGTATTTGACAGATAATTTTTTTTATGTCATAAGTCAAATCGTTAAAAGAGAAACATCAGATGCGAACTAAAAGATAACTAAAAAATACTCTGTTCGAAAATTATTTTACAAATCACATCAAAAATAAAAATTCTACTTTTTGTAATATATTTGTGAATCCTAAGAAAGTACCAAATTTTTAATATCGAATTTTAAAATTATTCAAGGAATAACATCATTGTGATTGAAAAAAAATTACTGATTGATGCCATTAAAAGAATTATAGTAAACAATTTATTTTTTATTTTTAGCATTTTAAAAGTTCATATTAATTTTCTATCAATTATTAAACACATACGATTTATGAAAACATAGTAACTAAAAAAGCTGTATCTAGAAACTAATATCTCAAAAATTCAATTTATTTTTTCTTAACAAAATTTCAACTTTTTCCTAGAAGTCAAAGCTTTAAAAATGTTTAAAAAATGTTTAACATTAAAATAAATAATAATGACTTGAATTAATAAATAATAATAACTTAATAACTATTTGTTACAAAATGTATTTAAATATTATGCAATACAGAAAATATATGTATATTACTGTACATATTTTTTAATCTAGCAAACTTGTAATAAAAGTGAAATAAACATTAAATCCTTATATTATTAATACCGTAATTTCCGGTGTATAGCCCGCGGATCAAACAATCGTATTTCGACCCAGAAAATTTTTTAAATAAAATGTAACTTTTTAGATCACGGTAAATATTGGTCTTAAAATACTGAATAAAATTTCTGGGTCCAAACTGAATTGTTTGATCTGCGGGCTATACACCCGAAATTACGGTAGATTTTTTTTAATGTTTCCAGACACAAAAATACAGTAACTAAAAAAAGGAAAAGCATACAGAAAACAAAGTTATCTAGAGAAAAATTAAAATATTCTTTTTTTGCCTTTTTTTTTCTGGAAAATGGACATCGTCAATTTTTATAAATTTGTAATAAATGGATCTAAGGTTCGCTATTATAGATTCTAATGGATGTAATGGATTTTCTAAGTTTCCAAACGTACAGAAAATACAGTAACTACAAAAAAAGGAAAAGCATATAGAAAACAAAGTTATCTAGAAGAGTTAAAATTTTTTTTCTGTTTTTTTTATTCTGGAAAATGGACATTGTCAATATTTATAAATTTGTCATAAATGGATCTAAGATTCATTATTATAGATCCGAATGGATGTAATGGTTTTTCTAAGTTCATAACATATAGAAAATACAGTATCTAAAAAAAGAAAAGCATATAGAAAACAAAGTTATCTAGAAGAATTAAAATTGCCTTTATTTTTCTTTCTTTTTTTTCTGGAAAGTGGACGTCGTCAATTTTATAAATTTGTAATAAATGGATCTAATATTCATTATCAGGACCGAAACTAGCTTTTTTGTGCCCGGGGAAAACATGTATTTTGCTCTCTTCCCCCTCCCCCCCAACACACACACACACCACCGCCATCCTGACGCACAATAAAACTTATCGACTTCATGTATCATATACAAAAACAAACAAACAAAGAAATTTCTTAAAAAATAATTTAATAATAATTAAAATGTGAGGTAGAAATATGTAAACAATAGTCCCATAGAATTAACATTAGCTAGAGCTTTGAGAGCTAATAGTAGTTACGCGAAAAACTAGGACGCTAATGTTAACAGGGCTGCGGAGTCGGAGTCGTCCATTTTCCCACCCACTCCGCAGCCCTGAATGTTAAACCTGTATTACTTTTCCGATTTTGGTTGCAGATATTTTTTTTGTAAAGTTATTTTCACTTTCAATACAGGTTTCAAAATCTCAAGGTATAGAAACTCTAAAGATCAACCTAAGCTATCCTAAGAAAGAAAAAAAAAAACAATAAATTTTAAATATTTAAGTGCAGGCGAAAATTTTGAAAATAAATCTCTCATAGGTTTAACATTAGCTTGCGAGTTACTTTGTATTTCATATATATATATATATATATATATATATATATATATATATATATATATTGTATGAAACAACAAACAAAATCTTAAATTCACGCCCCCCCCCCTTCGATTTCGTGCTCGCGCCCGGGCACATACGCCCCTAGTTTCGGCCCTGTTCATTAATATAGATCCTAATGGATGTAATGGATTTTCTAAGTTTCCAAACATATAGAAAATACAGTAACTAAAAAAAGGAAAATAATATAGAAAATAAAGTTATCTAGGGGATTTTTTTTTTCTAATTCTGAAAAATGGACAACCTTTTAAAGTTTTACAAATTTGTGATAAATGGATTCATGTTGTTAATAATCATGAAGTTAGCAGAATATCTTTTTTTTTTTTTTTTTTTTATTCTGGAAAATGGACATAGTCAATTTTTATAAATTTGTAATAAATGGATCTAATATTCATTATCATGACCGAAACTAGCTCTTTTTGCGCCCGGGGCAAACATGTATTTTGGCGCCACACTCCCCATCCTGACACACAATAAAAGTTATCGACTTCAGGTACCCTATGCAAAATAATAATAATAATAATAAATAAATAAAAAATAAAACCTTTAAAAAATAATAATTAAAATGCAAGCTAAAAATATGTAAACAATAATCCCATAGATTATCAGCATCACTGATTCGTCATAGGGTAATTGCATAGTTTCCTTAGAATCATATTCATCTTTTGATTTATCAGATTCAGATTCATCTGTATCCTCGTAAAAATTATTGCTAACGCTTCTTCTTGACTTTTTCCTCTGCGATACATTTTATGTACTGTATACAAACAACTGAATAAAATTCAGATAACTAAGTTAAATTTAAAAAATAATATCATTGTAAAATACAAATTTCAATAACGCATAAAGTTTAGCAAATATATCATGCATCACCAATAGAAAGAAAATGTATAAAGTGTTTTCCTTCTGAAATTCCCCATCCGTTCACTGCAATAGTCCCCGCATCAATCACTCCCCTCGCACTTACTCAGGGACAATAGCTGGATATTTCCGAGGGGGGTGGAAACGGAATACCTGTTTCTCAGGCGTTCGGGCGGTTTCGCCGTAGTTTGATTGTTCGGCCGTTTGGGGCGGCTTCGTAGCGAAAGGGTTAATACGAAATAGAAGTTCACCAAATGTAACGCTATTTTGTTAAATTATATGATATTTTTGTTATTATGTTGGTAAAACCTTATACATATCTTCTTGTTAAAGCCTGTATTCTCATTTATAAAAGTTGCAGATTTTACTATTTTTGCGTCAGAATAATGTAATTATTTCTCGTTGTCGTTTTAATGATTTATGAGTGCAAATAAATGGACAGAGCTCCCTTACTGTTATCGCCATTTTATTCTAATTTTATTTATCTTACCTAGAAAGCATCGATGGTTAACACCATCGAACTCGGGAGATTCTGCTAGCACTTAATAAAATTTGGTATAAAAAATAATGCTCTTTCTGTAGCATCAAATGTTTCTAAAAGACATTAAATATTTACAAAACATTTCATTTCTAAATTGGTTCATACTTTTTGATTTAAAATATATCCATTTTTTTTTTTTTTTTCAGAAATAGCTTTGTGAAACAAATTTAAAATTTTAGTACATTTATCTTTTTCTTAGAAACGGTTTCGATGATAAAAGTTTAAGTATTCATTATTCAAACGTTGAACTAATATCCTATAGAATACTTAAGAGAATTTAGTTTATAAAATATAATTTTCTGAAGAATCAAGTGCTCCCAGAAGACATTCTAGATTTGGATATCATTTAATCTGGAAATCGATTCATAATTTATTCAAGAAAATATACATTTTTTTAAGAAATACCGTTAAGAATTTTATCACTTTTGTCTTTTTAGTGACGTTTTCAATACTGAACAACTAATACTGATCTAATCTTTATTGTAACATTGCATATTAAAAGAGAACGTGTTTTACTTTTACAATTACTTTAAAAATATCATAAAAGATCCATAACCGTTTGCTAGAAGAAATGTATTAAAATAGTTGTGTTTTTATTTTTAATAATATAACTTTACTTTTGACATTTAATTTTTTCTTAATTGAAGATTTTCTAATGAAAATGACGATTAAAAATTAGTGCAATGAAAAAAACCTTGCAATTTCATTAAATTAGTTTAAATTTTATTATTTATACCAGTAACAAATGATTAGGTTTGCCATTTTAATTCATAAACACGTATGGCTATAATACTTTTATATCATTTTGTTATAAAATAAATTTTGAGTCTAGTTTCTATTATTATTCTTGGTAGGAAATAGTAATTTCGATATTTTCATGTAAAATTATTCCCTAAAATTCAGGTGCCAGAAAAAATGGGAAAAATAATTAGACTTCGGTCAAAGAAGAAAAAAAGGATATTGTGACGAAATGTGCGAGATAAGACTTTAAAATTCTAAGCTTTCATACTGCTGTGTATTAACCTTAAGGCGGCGTTAATTTGCTATTATTAGTTTTGTTCAACATAATCTCATAAGTCACTCCCCTGCCGTTCTTTTCCAACCTTTCAGTGGTCATCAACAAAAGAAAGGGAAGTCTTAACAGTGGAAAGAGGCGAAGATTGATTCAACGGACATATTTGGAACCGATTCGGATCCTACGAAACAAATAAAACATGAAAATCACCGCGTTACTAGAATAAAGAAACCGCAATCCGTAAGATTTGTCTGTTTGAACCTTTAAAGACAGGAGTGGTTTGCAGTAACATAATAACAGTAGCGGCGCACGCTATGCATCATCGGTTAACAATTCCAAAATATCAAATTTTAATGATATCCACGTTCAATGCAATTTTTAGTAGTAGTATTTTAGTAATAAATATGAAAAAAAAAAACTATTTTAATTAGAATTAATATCTCACTAACGATTCGTTGTAACATTAAGATATAGGTTGCGTACTCCATTAGCCAATATCTTTTTAATACTAAATATCAACTTTTCGTGCTTAACCCATTTCTGCCTGGCGTCCTAATTTCGGGAGCTTTCTTTAATAATAACAAAAAAAAAATACCATTACAAATGGAATTGTGATATCTTATCAAAACATTGTAAAATATAGCCTTAGATTTTAAGAATAAAAAGTTTAAATAGATATATGTTGTATCACAAAGTTGCGTTTTCTTGAAATAAAATGGCGTGTAAGAAAATGTAAGACATTTTTTTTTTATTATTTTTTTATCAACTATTTTATAAGTGATATTATTTATAACACGAAACATCATTTTAGAATATCTATTTTTGCATTTTTTGAGATTTCTTCTTTTTTGTTAGAATTTGAATCTTTATATACCGTCTTCTTTGGTTACAAAATAGTTTTCATTCATATTATTATATTGCTATAAAAGTTTATTTGTTATTACTATAGGGGTGGGGGCGACTGGAATCGGCTCTAGGAGAAGACACCCACTTCTCCCCATCCTTAGCTATTGGTTCAGTAAAAATTAATATCATGCCGTTATGTTTTTTACTAGTTTAGTATTTGACATCCTGAGGATACTAATACGTATAAGTCGAGGAATTCCTGGCAGTTTTATGCAAGTAAATTGGGGGTCGACTTATACGCGAGACAATTGCAAAAGCCAAAAAAAACCTTCGAATACTTTAAAATTATGACTTTTTATGTGTATAAATAATAAATAATATATAAAATATTGAAATAATAATAATTTATGATTAAAAAAATTCAATGCTTTGTTTTTGTTTACATACTACTTTTTCGCAACAGTAAGTTAAATCTTTGGTTTGATTTTGTGGAAAATTGAAGAAAAAAGATAGGGGGTCGACTTATAAGCGAGTTTTTGTTGTTTTGCAGAATTTGCAATCGAAAGTTAGTGGTTGACTTATATGCGAGTATATACGGTATATATGCTCTATTAGGAATTCTTGATTATTATAAATTTTTATATTGTAAATTTTTACTATGCCAATGGCAAAGGGTGAGGGGGTGAGGGGGGAGGGGAGTTCTTGTGTCGAGTGTCCTCGAGCAGAGCGCAGCTCTCTTAGTAATAACAAAGACATTTTTATAGACAAATAAGAACCCGAAAGATAAGTAGACATTTTGTAACAAAATAAAGCCATAAAACTTAGATTTAATGCACAGACAGTAAGAAAGAAAGTAAGACAAAACTATTTTTATTGAATTTATAATTAAAAAATATTTACATATTAGTAATCAATAATTATTTATATATCATATATATATATATGTCAAATACTAAATTAGTACAAAACATTACTGTATTTTAATTAATTTTTCAACTACATTTCAGCAGTGGAATTACGCTTGAAATTATTGAATATTAATGATGTGAATTATCTCATTGCTACTAAGCGTAAACCAACTTTTAGTGAAAAATGTCCAAGCCGGGAATCGAACCCGGGTCCCTGGAATAGATCTCCAGTGCTCTACCACTAAACCACAAGGACGATGTCCAGCCTGGCATTTCTCACTCATATAAGTCGGTAAGGCTGCTGCTGCAGCACAAGATGGAGAAGTCTTCATGAGCACACATTCTAGCGGCGTAACATGAGACGCAATTAAACCCAGCATCGGTGAATATACAATTTTAATTAATTTTTCAACTACATTTCAGTAGTGAAATTACGCTTGAAATTATTGAATATTAATGATGTGAATTATCCCATTCCTACTAAGCGTAAACCAACTTTTAGTGAAAAATGTCCAAGCCGGGATTCGAACCCGGGTCCCTGGAATATATCTCCAGTGCTCTGCCACTAAACCACAAGGACGATGTCCAGCCTGGCATTTCTCACTCATATAAGTCGGTAAGGCTGCTACTGCAGCACAAGATGGAGAAGTCTTCATGAGCACACATTCTAGCGGCGTAACATGAGACGCAAATAAACCCAGCATCGGTGATTATACAATTTTAATTAATTTTTCAAGTACATTTCTGCAGTGAAATTACGCTTGAAATTATTGAAGTGAATTATCCCATTGCTACTAAGCGTAAACCAACTTTTAGTGAAAAATGTCCAAGCCGGGAATCGAACCCGGGTCCCTGGAATAGATCTCCAGTGCTCTACCACTAAACCACAAGGACGATGTCCAGCCTGGCATTTCTCACTCATATAAGTCGGTAAGGCTGCTACTGCAGCACAAGATGGAGAAGTCTTCATGAGCACACATTCTAGCGGCGTAACATGAGACGCAAATAAACCCAGCATCGGTGAATATACAATTTTAATTAATTTTTCAACTACATTTCAGTAGTGAAATTACGCTTGAAATTATTGAATATTAATGATGTGAATTATCCCATTGCTACTAAGCGTAAACCAACTTTTAGTGAAAAATGTCCAAGCCGGGATTCGAACCCGGGTCCCTGGAATATATCTCCAGTGCTCTGCCACTAAACCACAAGGACGATGTCCAGCCTGGCATTTCTCACTCATATAAGTCGGTAAGGCTGCTACTGCAGCACAAGATGGAGAAGTCTTCATGAGCACACATTCTAGCGGCGTAACATGAGACGCAAATAAACCCAGCATCGGTGATTATACAATTTTAATTAATTTTTCAAGTACATTTCTGCAGTGAAATTACGCTTGAAATTATTGAAGTGAATTATCCCATTGCTACTAAGCGTAAACCAACTTTTAGTGAAAAATGTCCAAGACGGGAATCGAACCCGGGTCCCTGGAATAGATCTCCAGTGCTCTACCACTAAACCACAAGGACGATGTCCAGCCTGGCATTTCTCACTCATATAAGTCGGTAAGGCTGCTACTGCAGCACAAGATGGAGAAGTCTTCATGAGCACACATTCTAGCGGCGTAACATGAGACGCAAATAAACCCAGCATCGGTGAATATACAATTTTAATTAATTTTTCAGCTACATTTCAGTAGTGAAATTACGCTTGAAATTATTGAATATTAATGATGTGAATTATCCCATTGCTACTAAGCGTAAACCAACTTTTAGTGAAAAATGTCCAAGCCGGGATTCGAACCCGGGTCCCTGGAATATATCTCCAGTGCTCTACCACTAAACCACAAGGACGATGTCCAGCCTGGCATTTCTCACTCATATAAGTCGGTAAGGCTGCTACTGCAGCACAAGATGGAGAAGTTTTCATGAGCACACATTCTAGCGGCGTAACATGAGACGCAAATAAACCCAGCATCGGTGAATATACAATTTTAATTAATTTTTCAACTACATTTCAGCAGTGAAATTACGCTTGAAATTATTGAATATTAATGATGTGAATTATCCCATTGCTACTAAGCGTGGGATGGATCACGTGTTCGAGAAAATTCGATTAGTGGGTCATTTTTGGGTTATGTTGGTCAAGCTATTTTTATCTAAAAGACGGCTCTAACGATTTTCACTAAACTCTATATTCTACAGCTTTGGATTACGAGAGGACCATTGGGCTAAGTCACATATTTGAGAAAATTCGATTAGTGGTTCATTTTTGGGTGACCGTGGGTCAAGCTAAGTTTATCTAGATAACGGCTCTAACGATTTTGACGATATTTTGCACCCTACTGTCTTCGGGCACGAAAAGACCATTGGGATGAGTTTTGTGTTCGCGAAAATTGGATTAGTTGGTCAATTTGGTTCATAATGGGTCAGGATCAAGCTAATTATATCTAGAGAACGGCTCAATCGATTTTGACTAAATTTTGTATCTAACCATTTTCGGGCACGAAAAGACCATTGGGATGGGTAACGTGTTCAAGAAAATTCGATTAGTGAGTCATTTTTGGGCCACCGTGTGTCCACCTAAGTTTATCTAGATAACGGCTCTACGATTTTGACGAAATTCTGTAATCTATCGTTTTCGGGCACGAAAAGACCATAGGGATGGATCACGTGTTCGAGAAAATTCTATTAGTGGGTCAATATGGATCATTATGGGTCAGGGTCAAGCTTATATCTAAAAAACGACTCAAGACATTTTCACAAAATTTTTTAATATACGGCCGTTTCTGGTCATGGGATGACCATTGGGCTATGTCACATGTTCGAGAAAATTGTATCAGTGGGTCATTTTGGGTCACAATGGGCCAGGGTCAAGCTAATTGAATCTAAAAACATGCTCAAAACATTTTGACCTAATTTTATATTTTACCGTTTCTGGGCATGAGAAGAGAATTGGGCTATGTCACATGTTCGAGAAAATTCGATAAATGTGTCATTTTGGGTCACAATGGGTCAGGGTCTAGCTAATTGTACCTAAAAAACTGCTTAAACGATTTTAACAAAAATTTTGTATTCTATCGTTTTCGGTCTCGAGAAGATCACTGAGCTAGGTCGCATGTTCAAGAAAATTCGATTAGTAGGTCATTTTGGATCACAATGGGTCAGGGTCAAGCTAATTGTATTTAAAAAGCGCTTCAAAACGTTTTGACCAAATTTTGTATAATACCGTTTGCGGGCACGATAAGACCATTGGGCAGGGTCACATGTTCAAAAATATTCAATCAATGAGTCATTTGGATCCTAATGGATCAGGATCAAGCTAACTGTATCTAAAAAATGGCTCAAAATATTTTGACAAAACTTTGTACTACAACGTTTCTGGACAGGATAAATCCATTGGGTTGGTTCGCATGCTCAAGAAAATTGTATTAGTGGGTCATTTTGGTGATGATGGGTCTGGGTCAAGCTAACGGTATCTCAAAAAGGTTCAAACAATTTTGACAATTTTTTTTGTTATACCGTTTCACAGTATAAAAAGACCATTGAAATAGCTCACATGTTCGATAAATTTCGGTTAGTAGATTTTTGAATCAATGTGGGTCAAGCTTATTTTATTTAGAAAACGACTAACGATTTTCACTAAATTTTGTATTCCATCGTTTTCAGGCTCAAGACGAGCACTGTGTTAGGTCGTGTGTTCGAAAAAATTCGATTACTGGGTCATTTTGTGTCACTATGTCTCAGGTTCAAGCTAATTGAATCTAAAACAGCAAGAATGATTCAGTGGGAATAATATATCGAGATAAACACAAAGCTAATTTTGACCGAGCTTAGCTCGGTCATTCCTGCTAGTATGTATTAATCTATACAGGATAATAAAATTTAAATGAACATTCAAGTGCGAGTATTGCATTGAAAGCTCAATAAATATATGAATTATTAACCCCATTATTCCAAAAAAAAGGTTGCTAAAAGAATGATAAGACTTTGTAAAAAAACTATACAACATAGGCTTGGGTCGCTGTATATACCATAAAAGTATGAATAGGTATACCATAAAAGTTCAAAGAGATATGAAAACCTAAATAATAACCAATATTTTTATTCTGTATAAATCTTTTTTTTAATTTTATCCTAACCTGTTTATGATTAACTTAATTCGATATTGATAATAAAAGTAATGCATAAGCATCTTTGGCCATAAAATATGTATCATGATTTTTAAAAAGTTCATTGTTTTACTTAAAAGGCGACCAAAATATGCGAATAAAATGTTACAAGTTAAAAATATACATTTTATTTAAAAACTTCTTAGTACTTTCGGAATTTCCCAAGCCCTCCATCACAGAATATTATAGTCAATAATTATTCTTTATTTATACAAATACGTCACTTCGTTTTGAAAATGAGAGAGGCAATAATTATTAGAGTTAAAAGTAGAAGTAGCAGTTTCTTGGATAGAACTTTGTTAGAGAAAACATATATTATTATTAACTGCAGTTCCATTAATTTTATTACATAACTCTGTTTTCATACATCACTTTCATTTTAAATAAATAGAACTCCAGATTATAATAATATATGTTTTCTCTAATTAAGTTCACTTCAAGAAACTGCTACTTATACTTTCAAATCTAATAATTATTGGTAAACATCTCTGTTGGCTCTCTCATTTTCAAAACAAAGTGGCGTATTTGTATAAATAAACAGCAATTAGTTATTATAATAATCGCTGATGAACAGCTTGGCAAAGTTAAAAAAAAATGCTAAGAATTTTTTTAAATAAAATGTATATTATTAACGTGTAACATCTCTGATATTACTTTTGTCACCTTTAAAGTAAAACAGTGAACTTAAATTTGATTTTACATATTTTATGTCTGAATCAAGGTGAAATATTGCGTTTCGTCTTATGATTTTATTCATTTGGCATTCATAAAATTAAAATCACTATAGTAATAATCTTTTCAATTTAGACTGCAACTAAAACAAAAGACTTGTTCAAATTTTAAACTGGGAATTGCAGTAAGCGCTCTTCAAAAGAAGGTAGCAAAGTTGCAACGCCGCCTTGGTTCGTGCCGCGTTTTTCACACAAATTTTTACTTAACTATAAATGACACGGGAGGCGTATTGAGAGATCCACTCAATGCAAACTATTCGCGAATACCATAGCATTTAAGTGATTAATTCTAATTAAATTAGTCTGTTTTTAACAATTTGAAGTTTAATGCTTGTCTAAAGCTACTGGGCATCACGTTACACGAATGTTTCATTAAATGTTTTTAATATTTTTGTTTACATTGTAAACAGAGGCAAGAAAAAAGCATATTTTTTAGTGAATTTATTTTATTATACAACAATGTCGAAATAACTAGCTTTCAAGGCAACAGTAATATTTTTCATTAATCGTCATAAATGCACCTTACAGTAGTTATTGCTTTTTTTTTATTTATTGTATTAATAATCTCTAAATTTTCGAGCAGCTTTTGTACATGATTTGTACCGTCAGAATTTTTCTTATTATGATCTTTTCAAATCCCCATAGTATTTGTTCATAATAAACATAAAAATTTTGTTTCTGATTTAGATACAAAAATAATAATACCTGTTTTCCAGAAGGCTTAGCATACACATTTTTTTTAAATTTGCAATTCCCGCTCACGAAGTAATTTTTTTTTCAGCATCTCTCATCCACGGAATGTGAGAAGAAAAATGCTTTTCCACTTGAATATACATATTATTAACACAGTTGTATTGTGTTTATTCTGGATGAACGAATTCATTTTTAACCAGAAAACGGCACGTTCAATGTATGCTTCTAAATAAATTAATGTTTTCTGCACTAGGGCGTTTGTGAACGTAAAGACGACGAGATATATTCCAGACATTTCAAAGTAATATTTCGTTTACAACTATCAACTTGAATTTAAATTATAATATATATTAATAATATATTAATATAATATATATTTGCAATAATTGTTTATTACATTAACTTTGTTCTGAACATCATTTTATTTCGAATATTAATTCCTTTGAACAAAGACCGGTTAGGAGAATCTTTTATCTACCTCCAAATAAATATTGTAAATAAAAAATACATTTTGTATACTTAAATTTTCTTATACCTATATTTCAGGCATTATAGTAGCCACCAGTATAGACACTTTCACCACATTTGTTTTACATTAATATATAAAGATTCATGACACTTAATTTTCATTTTAAAAAATCTTTTATCTTTCGTTTTCTACATATTAAAATCGAAAATTATAATTTACATTTCTTTACTTTTCTTAAAAACAAAAACACATTTTTTTACTTAAAAAGGACTTATATTCCGGTATATCGTTAAAACTATGCTATTTATAAATATATACTGCATTGTCCATACTCTTTGGCACTTCTCTGAAAAAACGTTTTCGTCCATTTCTTGGACTTCATCAGTTACAATTGTCGGCTCGCAGTTTCACTTTCGACCTTTTATCATCTCTCTCTTTCCACTTTTTCCCCCTTCTCCCTTTTCACTTTCCCCTTCATTCCAGCATTTTTAGCCAACGGGAGTCAACATTTGTATGTGCCATATCGTTGCATACACTTTTTCTTTCGAGGTTAATCTCGATAGCCTCTCTCATTAGGGTGTTGTGGGGATTATCATATGCAGCTATTTTTTTCTATTTTAATTGATTGAGGTATTATGGGGTTTTTTTTAATTTGTTCTTAAAAAACCCATAATACCTCAATCAATTAAAATAGAAAAAATAGCTGCATATGATAATCCCCACAACACCCTAATGAGAGAGGCTATCGAGGTTAACCTCGAAAGAAAAAGTGTATGCAACGATATGGCGCATGCAAATGTTGACTCCCGTTGGCTAAAAATGCTGGAAAGAAGGGGAAAGTGAAAAGGGAGAAGGGGGAAAAAGTGGAAAGAGAGAGATGATAAAAGGTCGAAAGTGAAACTGCGAGCCGCCAATTGAAACTGATGAAGTCCAAGAAATGGACGAAAACGTTTTTTCAGAGAAGTGCCAAAGAGTATGGACAATGCAGTATATATTTATAAATAGCATAGTTTTAACGATATACCGGAATATATGTCCTTTTTAAGTAAAAAAAAAAAAAAAAAATGTGTTTTTGTTTTTAAGAAAAGTAAAGAAATGTAAATTATAATTTTTGATTTTAATATGTACAAAACGAAATATAAAAGATTTTTTAAAATGAAAATTAAGTGTCATGAATCTTTATATATTAATGTAAAACAAATGTGGTAAAAGTGTCTATACTGGTGGATACTATAATGCCTGAAATATAGGTATAAGAAAATTTAAGTGTAATACGGGCATTAAATGAGACAGAAATTACTGTCGAAAAACAGTGGCTAAATACATTTTGTATATTTAAAGTTGAATTCTACTGATTGTTTTTCTTATTTCTTATTATCCATGAAAGTGGCTGTGATTTCAGCTTTTCGACAGAATTTTTTAGATCAAACTGTCTAGTTCATATAAGAAAAGTTATTTTAGGAAAAGATTTGGTTAACCACCCCATTAAGACTGATACAGGTCTTCTTTTACCGTATAAGGAAATACTTTTGCATTATTTTTCAATACTTCCTTGGCATATGCTTTTAATGCAGGAAATTGAACAAAAGCTGGAGCATATGCTTAATGCATTGATTTTTCCTGCTGATCTCTAAAGCACAGCTACAGAATTTTTTCAGTTTATATCATCTGCCAACCAGACGGAAGATGTACCGCATGCGCCGGCTAAGCTAACTGTGCCATCGTTAAAAAATTATTCAAAGACTGGGAAGCAAGTGGCAGTAAAAAAAAAGATTGTACATTAAGAACCGATGGTTGTGTTGTACGATAAAATTAGGCTATATTTAACATTAAAGCTCTTAGGAATTTTTTGTTCTGTCAAAATAATGCAAAATAAGCGTGGAAAAAAAATCAGAGCAACGTAACCGGCTGCTTACAGTGGAAAAATGTTTGCTTACATGTATCTATGCTAATTTATAATTATTTTAGAATAGTTGCCACTAAAATGCTAAAATTTAAAGATTTTCATTTATTTTCGATCTATGCACCTCCTTGACAACTTGTCCGATGGACATGAAAAATTTTGCAAAATTATGGAGAATGAAAAAAAATAAATAGACATAAATTGTAAAAGTGAGTTATTTATATAAATACTAGATACAAATAGCTTCTATTAATGTCTTTCACCTTAATTAGCGAATAAATTCATATCTAAATTTGATTTACATATTGGCCAGTTTATCGTGGGGGGAACTGCTATAAGTTCACAATAATTTACTCCATACCCACTTTCTATTAACTTGTTAGCTGATTAACAAAAATGTAATATAGATGTAGTAAAAATATTAATTTTATCCGATATCCAAGCAAATTTCATTTTTTAAACTGCCATATCGGAATTTCGCATCAACGAATTTTTCTGTAAAGCAAATTTAATCGGCGGTTCACAGAATTACGTATAAAGAGATTTTACTCTATAAACTTTCTTTTGTTTATAATGCTTAATTACACAGTTCCTGTTAACTTATTATCCATTTAAATACAGAGAAATGATTATATTAAATGGCCGTTACATGTTTTAAACGAATTATATCTGGCAATACATTTTTAATTTTAGTTAAAATATAATATTCGTATATTGCTCTGTAATAGCATGTTTTGAAATTACAAAAAATAATTATTCTAATTTGTAGCATATTAAAATAATATAAGCAATCACTGCCAGTGCCTAGATAATTCATTGCCTTTTATGAAACACCTTCCGTTATACTGTTGACAATTATTGTCAAAAAAAGAATTTTCATCGTCTTACTGCTGTTTGCTGTAACTGCTATAAGACTGTTTGCGTTTTATTAAACTTCACGTAATCTGGTATTTCAAATAATTTCAAGCTATCACTGTCGGATTCTAGATAATCCATTGCGTTCTATTGAACATCCTCTGTTAAACTGTTGTCAATTAAATGTACTAAATGATTCTATCAACTAAATGCAAACTAATTAATTTTAAGTTAGGTTGTAATGATTCAGTCAACACGCGTGGATCAAAGGGAAGCATAGTTAAACACGTTTAATGAATCAGTAGTCGAATCATGTTTATACACTATTTCTGCAAATCCTTTCAAGAATTTTGTTATGTATTATTATCTAATTCAACGTTAAACAATGTAATTGAAAAATTTGCTTTTAAAAAATGTAATGGTATAAAAAATATATATTCAATTTTTTAATCTCCGTCAGCCACTTTTCATGTTTTTTTTTTTTTTTTTTTTTTTTTTTTTTTGAGATTATGCTCACCTTTTAAATACAGAACAAGGTGGTTAAGAAAGTATATAAATAAATAAATAAATGCCTGAAATGTAACGAATATTTAAATTAAAACTTTTTAATTAACATTTAATGCATCACGTAGTCAAAATGCATATATTTCTCGCCCGCACAATAATTTGACATTCTACTATTGTAATAATTTTCATAAATGAAATATTTTGTTATAATATGCATGTTTATGTGCATCCATATCCTCACTTTAATGTCTTGCAATATCGGATTTTACTTTGGATTAAGTTTTGCGTTTACAAAGCTGAACTCAAATGAATTAATCTCGTGTTAGGTTATTGAGAAAATTAGCTATAGTCATGCTTCTTTAAAGATAAATAGAAAGCTTCCAATAGATTAATTATCGAATGTTCAGATAAGCATCAATCTCACACAAGTATTAATTAATTTAATAAAATAGCTGCATATTTACACCATACAAAAAGTTTATATGATTGGCAATGTTCAGCTATTTATGCTTCTAGCTAAGTTAATCTCATTTTATTCATTTTTTTCTGTTTTGCATTAATTTTCATCATATTTTACTAGATGTCGCCACTGCATGCAATATCGTTTATTCAATTTTTTTTTAAAATCTTTTTCATCTGAAAGATGTCGCTATCGCATATTCCCTCGTTAATTCGTATAAACTTTTATTTTCTTTTCCTCCGATAGCGATTGCCACTGCAAATTATGTTCTGATGATCGGTTGAAGCGATGATCATTTGGGAACTTAACGAACTTTTCAAATTCATGACGGCCTGACTTTGTTGTTTAAAAGCAATGTAACAACTCTTTCTTGAAAATGGCGATATATGATGACCGAAACATCGATTGTTGTAATTTTATTTTAATGTTTGTTTAGTTTTTAACTGCACAACATTTTGTATATACAATTTAGTAAACTTGTGATTTTTTTCACGTTAATTGTTATTAAATAATGTAAAATTGTTGTTAAATGTAAAAAATTGTTATTAAGCTATTTGTACAGTTCGTCTTCAGTAGTTTATTCTTTTTAATTACCGCATTGTCACTAATTTGCTTTTTAGTATAAATTACTAAATTAAAAAACAATTTGTTTATTGTAGCAATGAACTGACTACCTATTTAATTCTGCCAAAAACTGAATTCAATTTTCTCAACGGAAGGCGTTATTTTACTCACATATTTTATTCAAATGTTTTAATCATTTAATGCGATTTTACTGCAGACAATCATTTTTTCTGTGTTCGAGATCTATGCTAACTTTAATGTATTCTAAAAACCATTTTTTCCATAACACTTAAGGTAAAAGAGTTTTAAGATAGACATAGGTTATGAAAATTTTAAATACATATTTATATATGTAAAATTCTAATGTGATTTAATCTTAAGAAAAGGCACTGGAAAAAAAGAAACACAAGTAACTTTAAAATAAAAAATAAAATAAAATAAACTTAAACTTATTCATTTTTTTCTTTTGTGACTACGCAATTTTTGCCTTAGACCCATTAATCTTCATAAATAAAATACCGCGCTAAAATTTACACATTTATGCGCATTCGTAATCTCTGTTTAATGTCCCGCGATATTTATGATCCTACATAACAAATACCTTAACCTAGGATTAAGTTGTAAGCTTGGAAATCTGAAATCAAATTAATTAAACTCCTGTTAGGTTAATGGGTGTCAATCATCCTTAATTACTGCTAAATGCAAGACTTCCGAAATATGTCAGACTGGCTAAGTATGCCATATGCGTCATTTTTTAGCAAAGATTAAATATACTTTTCAAAAGGACAACTAAAACAATCTCTTACTGAGAACTATTGCCTACGAAGGTAAATAATGAATACGGAAAAAAAACAATAATTATATATTTTCCATAAATCTGTAGGTGAAAAATTTAAATCAAATTATAATGCATTTTACAATTTAAAATAGTGAAATAAATTTTATTTCTTTTCATTATTATTCATTTTAGTTACATGTCCCGATTTTATTTTTTTCCGTTAATGCTTTTTTATTAAACGGAAATAGATCTCTCTTTAATTCTAAAGCAATATTTATATTACACAATTTATGTTTCTGGACAATAATTTAACATTTTCTTAGTAGTAGTAATTTTTATTAATGACAAATAAAAAAAATATTAATTTTACATTATCTTAATTTCATTAATCTTCACTAATGACACGCTCTGATCTAATTTACACCCTTTACATGCATTCAAATTCGCCATTTTGTGTCCTGCGATATTTTTTATCTTATTTACCCTCGGATTAAGTTCTGCGTTCACAAAGCTGGTCGCAACTGGATTAACTTTGTGTTAGGTTAATGTGCGTCTTGTGTCTAATTATTCTTAATTGCTCCTCAATACAAGGCTTCAAAGAGATTAATAAATGAATGATCTGAAAGTGGCATATTTTGCGAGAAATTTTAAGTAAGTGAAATGAAATAAATAATTTTATAAGTCAAAGAAATCTTTATTTAGAAAAGCTTCTGCGAAATAGTTAAGGTGAAATTATAGTTATTTGGCCTAAAATTTCCGAGGTTTTTACGATTTTTTCCCCGTTACAAAGAAACGTTTTATGAAATTTTGTCTTTTTAAATTATACATATATTGACATTTCACTTATATATTTAAATTTAAGTGCGAAAAAAATATAGTCGGATGTTCCAATCCCGAAACTTTCTTCTCTTTCATACATGTTAATACTTCAAAATTCGCTATCACAGTGCCAAAATTAAATAGCAATCAATGTCCATCATGAGGATTCTAAAGATATGAAATTCCGTGCCTTAGTTTTTGAGATAAAACTATCGATAAAATCGCATAAAACCTGCAGCATGCAGCATAGTAGCGCCACCTGCTGAGTGATTTACATCAAAAACTAATCATCAACAATTTGTGTCAACAATTTTGCGTCAAAAAAACTAATCACCACAAACCTATAGCTGAGACAAACTGAGTATACATTTTTATTAAATACCGTGATCAGTTTTTTATATAGTAGAACGCCAACAAAATTTGTGTCATATACAGACAGACAGATTCACAGACAGACATTTTCTAAGAATAGTCAAATCGTGTTCGGAACCCTCTAAAACCTACAAATCCCTTGAAAACCGAATCCTAACGTTTTCACGAATCTAATACGTTCTACTTGTAAAGATAGAAGAATGTTTTAATTATAATAATGTGCCTTGTGCGACAGGGAGTGCCTGCATGTCCGCGCCATGAAATTCCTATCATGAAAATACAATCAATACATTTTCGTCGATCTCACGCTTCTGAAACAAATTGTGTCACCGAATTGTAAATGGGCATTACATTGTCTGGAGATTATACCAAGACTTAGTTTAAAATTTGATTTTTTGACAAAATGGCTGTTCATATTTCAACAAAAAACTAATTTTTTGGCCTTTTTTAAAAATTTCACGACCTTAAAATATTAATTAATGAATAATAATTATACTTTTCGGTGGTATAAGCTCTAGCAAAAAGGATTTCTTTCCTTTCAAGCAAAAAATGCAGGAAATCAATGAGTTAGCGCTCCAGAAAAAAGGTTGTCCAGTTTGAAAAAAAGAGATTCTAGAAAAACAAGTTTAAATTATTATAATAGCATAAACTCGAAAGAGTTGCGTTACGTTCAACGAGCAACAAAGATTGTAATGAATTGATATCACGAAACCAAATTAGGACAACAATCTACACACTGAAAGGATTCCAAAATATATGCAAAAAAATAATAATAAAATCTGAAATTTTAACCCAGAGAAGTAGAATTTCCCTTTAAAGTGAAATAATACATTTTCCCCACGAACAGAAAAAAAGCACGACATAAAAATAAAAATATATATATATAATGCACAGTGTATGTAAGTAAAAAAATCTGAAAACAAAAAATTATTCATAATTATAATAATAATTACACATAGCGAATTTTAAAATAATAAGGTGGTTGTAATGGAAAAATTGTCTAATTTCGAAGTTTTTTTTTAATACGTACGCATATGTTGAAGATATTATTTTAACAATCACATTGACATTAAATACTTGGTACAACCACAAAATAATATTAATAATAAATACTTAAAATCACAAATTTAAAAATCTCTTTTATTATTTAATGTAAACTAAAATATAGTAATTAAACTGCGTAATTTTAGATTTTCTTATTACTACTGTTAGTCTTAATTTAAAATGATAACACTTCATAAAAATCACCATAAAATGAAAAAATTGCATAGGGCGCCTTTCGAGCTTGAAAATTTACAGCCCGTCATTTGCTACTGTAAACACGTGTCTGTAAGGGGACAAGGTCACAAATGAACAGAAGGAGAAAGAAGAGAGATTACAAAGGGTGTGACAGATGGCAAAATAAACTTTAAAAAGAGGAAGAAAGAAAAGCACGTACATTGAACACGTGGAAAACAGGATAACATGGTGCAGCACTCAAATAGTTAAATACAGTAGAAACAGCATCGAAAACGGGAGCTAACTCACAACTAAAATGACAACACTTTGTAAAATTCACAATGAAATGAAAACAATGCACAGTACGCTTGTCCAGTTTGAAAACCAATAGCTCGTCATCAGCTACAATAAACACGTGCACGTAAGGGGACAAGATCACTAATGAACAGAAAGGGAAAGTAGGATATATTACAAAGAGTGCGACAGATTGCGATAGCAGTCAAAATATACTTAAAAAATAGGAGGAAAGAAAAGGATGTGCCTTCACGTGGAAAGCAGGATAACACGGTGCAGCACGCAATTAGTTAAATGCAAGCAGAAAGACTTTTACAAAGTGTTATCATTTTAATTGTGAGTTATCGCCCTTTTTCGATGCCCTTTGTACTGTATTTAACTATTTGGGTACCCCGTGTTACCCTGCTTTCAACGTGTTCAAGGTACGTGCTTTCCTTTCTTCAAATTTTTAAAGTTTATTTTGTCATATAGCGCCGTCTGTCGTACTCTTTGTAATCTCTTCTCCTTTCCCTTTCTGTCCATTTGTGACCTTGTCCTCTTGCAGACGCGTGTTTACTGTGACTGATGACGGGCTTTTAATTTTCAAGCTTGAAACGCGTCCTATACATTGTTTTAATTTTTTGGTGATTTTTAGAAAGTGTTATAATTATAATTGTGAGTTATCACCTGTTTTTGGTGCTCCTTCTACTTTTACTCCTGTTAAACAATTATTGCGCTAATATTCATTAACTCCTTTAGTCACAATATCATGCAATTTTCATAATGCATTTCTTAATATTTACTATGTCTCCAAAAGCATTTTAACTCCCACTTTGTGTAACTTGGAAATTCGCCAATCCCAGTTTGCATCTGTGGTAAATGCTACACGAAATTTTAGTGAAAAAAATAAGTATGGGAACTGTTTTAGGGATTTTCAAAACTCATATAAAAGTAAATATGAGTATGGTCACCCAAAAACTTTATTGTAATATGATTCTAGGAAATCATGGAAAAGGATTTTTTTTTTCAAACATATTTTTAGTAAGACTTTGAAAAATTGAGTTATGACTTTCCTTTTATTATTTTCCATTTTTTATTCATTTTTCATTTTCTTTTCCTTTTCCATTTTTTTGCGTACTGTACTAACCAAGTTCAAAATTGTACGTCAAACATGGCAAATGGGGTGCGTTCGTACTATAACTTGTTTTATAAATATTTGTTTCACCGCATATCATACTTAAAGTATATTTTAGTGCATTTCGTAAGTGCATATAAATTTCATTCTGTTCGAAAGGCTGTAACATCATTAAAATGCACTTGAAATAATTTTCCCCATTGGTCGTAATGTAACGGAAAACTTTTGACTGTCCCTGTAATTAAAGTATACATCCGATTTTCATAAAATTTGATATGACTCGACTAAATATTGCAACAATTATATATTTAAAATTGCATACAATTCGGTTGGGTAGTTATTGCTCTGTTATAAGCAAGACAGACAGACTGTCGGACGGACAGACAGATGGACTGAACGACGACTATAGGTGGTACGTATTTATATAATTACGAACGCAGAAAATATGTATTAGAAAATCGTATTTTTCTGAAGTGTACAATGCATAATTTCAGAAACAAAAGACATATTAAATTCGGCCCATCAATTTTTGAATCATGGTAAATTAAAAACAATTAAAAAAACTCTTTTACAACAAAACGTGATTTCACTAGCATTTCTCATGTTCATTATCAAATGCTGTAAAAAAAAGTCATTGCATTTCTAATTTCAAACTTGTCTTCGTTACTTAAAACCGAAAAAAAGTAAAATTGGTTATGTCGGAGCTAATTAACACATTTTAAATATAGAAAAATCCAATCAAAATCAATTGCTTGTTTGAAGTCCCACTTATTTATTTTCTTTTTCCACTTTATACTCGAGGCAGCATATTTTAAAAGAAAGCAATTTTATTAGAATGACACATTTTATTAAAAAGTTAAGAATGATGATCTTCTAACACCCTGTAGTGGGATCATTAACATGGAAAAATTTGATTTTAATTTTTGCTTTACTAACGTCGAAGCTGTAACATGTCACAAAATTAGTGAAAATAAAATAAAAAAGTAAAATAATAGATTTTTGATTAATGAAACATTATTTGGAGAGAGTATTAATAAGAAAAGGAAAAAAATCACTTTTTTTTTTTTTTTTTTTTTTTTTTTTTTTAATATAAACAGGGCTTGTACGACTTGGTTGATAAAGGCGTTTAAGGGTTTTGAATAGCAGAATTTTTTTAATTATACTTGTTCCATATTGAAACGCAGAATCCGATTTTTTTTTTTTTTAAGAGAAGTATTGCTTTACGAAACATCTGGTATTCATATCTAGCGTCGTAGGAATCGTGTTATAAAACATTAAATTCAGCTATATTTCAGTTGATTTATTAGGAAACTGCAATGTGGAAAATACATAAACTAATATCTACGGGTTTTATTTTCAAATAAAATAAAAGTTTTTCAAGACAAAAAGGGAATCGTAACTTGTAATACAATTATTTCAATATTACAATAGACAATTTGTTATAAATTAACATGTAAATTTAATAGTGATTTTGTTTAATAGTATTAATTAATAATGGCTGTATGTAGAACAAATATTAGATATTATTCAAGAAAGACACATAATATATATATTTCGAATTTTAAATAAAGTTGTTAAAAGTATTTTTTGAACCTACAAATGAATATGAGTTTCCAATATTTGTATTTATTGCTTTCTATTAAACAAGTTTCAACCAATATAATTAATTTATAAATCAAAAGTTTCATTTCAAGAAATAAATTTTCAAAAACCACTTGCAGTTATATTCTTTAATATGGCTTGTGACAGAAAAATATTAAAATGCTTTTTAATGTTTTAATGGAAAATTAAAAAATCTAGTTACTGCAGATTTTGCTTTGCTTTGATATTTTAACTGCTTTTTCGTTGTTTATTATATCTAAAATAAATTTTTTGAAAATGTTATTATCTCTTACATACCTACAGATAGGAAAAATCCGCAGGAGGATCTAATGCGTATTTATGGCATGGTTCGGAGAAAACCACAAACACTCCAAACCGTTAGGCCGACGAGCGCAACTCATGATCTGAAACAGCACCAGCCGTCCAAAATTTTTGGCAGTAGAACCTATCTGTTGCTGGGTTGGCTTTAATTTTCAGAAGCAACATCGAGCTATTAAAATCAGAAACCTAAGAATTGCATATTCAGTTCATTCTAAGGAAACAGATGTCTTACAAAATCAACCTTCTAATAAAATTTATTTAAAGCACAAATATATATATATATATATATATATATATATACATATATATATAAATAGTGTGTCCACGTATAACCTGACCGACCTTTATTTTTGCAACCGTTGGTCCTAGATGCATACTTCCAATTACAAAATTGGTTTAAATAAGGTACAGAATTATTTTTAAAGCGATTTGGGTCAAGAAAAAAAATTATTAAAAAGTTACGAAATTTAAATTTTTATACTGTCCCCTGGCACTATAAGTGATATTTAGTAAAACTTTACTGTGAAACTAACAAGTAAGACACAAAAAAAGTCCCATTCACTAACATTAAAATTGACCGAGTTATGAAACTTTGAAATGCACGACTTAAACCACTTTTATGCGTCTCAAAACAGATGATTTCTGCCATGCTTTCAGGGATCGTATTTAAAGTACTTAAACTTATTTCAAGGTATCTGCGCTTTGAAAGAAATCGTACAAATATTCCGATTAAGTTTTATAAGTTAAGTTTCAGATTAGTTAAAATAAGTGTATTTTAACATATGTTTTATTTTGTAAAGATTTGAGGCTATGATTTCATTTAACTAAAATTGTATTTTTTTCATACGGTTTTATTTAACTTTCAATGATCATCTTTCCAGTATAAAATTTGTACTAGAACTTTAACTTACTTTCAAATGTCCGATCGAAGTTAAATTTTGACTTAAATCCGATGACAATGCAATATTATTATGATTTTCGACTCTTACCATCTTATACATACTTATATTAGAGGATAACACAAAAAAATTCGGATAGATTACAGACAAGAAGTTTAAGAAAGAGTTTTAGATTAGATAACATAAACCTGCGATAGTTGTGTTTTTTAAATTTTATAATTATATTTTATGTATTTTTTAATGCTGAATAAAAAAATACCTTCACTTTTAACCATGATGGCAGTATCTTTCGCAAATCGTAAATTTCACGGTTAAAAAATAGCGAAAAATCTGATACTATAAAATAGATGTAAGACTTTTTTATTCGGTTTAATTTTATTTAATTCAATAATTTATCAGATTTTTTGACTTTTACTGGGTTTCTTACAGATAAACAACTCGGGGGTCCGAAGAGGTTGGGACGGGAGGAGGGATCCATTTTAACTTTTAGCTTTTTAACTTTGAAATTTGCGATTTGAGAAAATTCCTGACGTGATGGTTTAAAATGAATGTCATTTTCGGATTCAGTACTAAAAATTACATAAGAATCAATTTTCAAAAGCTAAAAACATGCCACAACCCAAAATTTGAAAGACAGTGTAATCTAAATGCATTTTAAAATATGTATCATTTTGTAAAGAATTGAGGCTGTTGTTTTTCATCCTTTTATTTAACAAACAATTTGTTATTTTTATCCTCTAATGATGTTCAGTACAAATTGTGTATTTTGCAGTAATATGTAAGAATGATTAAAGATTTCAAATTTATATTGCAATGCTAATTTTATTCTCAACAATTTCTTTAATATATCTGACGAAATTATATTTCTACTAAATTTGTGAATGACCCCTAATAAGCAGCAAAAAGTATACTCCAACTTTAAACAGCTATTACTCGGTCAATTTTAATCGTAGAATAACGGAACTCTTTTTTGCCTTACTTGCCAGTGTAACAGGGAAATTTTACTAAATATAACTTATAGGACCGGGGGACCGTATAAAAATTTAGATTCTGTAATTCTTCACTAAATTGTTTTTTCGCTTCAAACTTTTTTTTACCTTAACCCTGCACCTAATTTTGACCATTTTTGTAATTGGAAGTATGCATCTAGGACCAACGGTTGCGAAAATAAAGGTCGGTCAGGTTATACGTGGACACACTGTATATATATGTTCGTAAAATATATACAATTTTAAAATGTGTATTAACTGTAACTAAAATGTATTTCAAAAACTGCAATTCTTTAACTTACATTCCCAATACATTAAAGTTGAACATTTCACATTTCACAATATACAGTATATTATTATTTTCATCCTCAAAACTTCATATGTTTACTCTCTCATATACTTCAAAATTCAAGCATCGATCAATCAAAATTTCGTAAAGTACGTCAAACGTTTCGTAGAGTACGTTTAAACTACTCTGTCGGCATTGAAAGATTTTAAGCTGATCTATCGATCAGTAAAAGATTTCACATCACTATTATAAGGCTTCGCAGATGTAGTAAAATAGATTTTAGCATCTTTACAGCCCAAAATTAAAGCTTTAAGAGATTCACAGGTCAGAAACTGTGCAAGTTCTTAAATAAGTTAAACAGAAAAAGAAGTCTAGTTATCCTACATTGTTAAAAAATTTCCTGTGAAATTACAGAGAATCTACGGGTAATCCATTATCTTAAGTCTTATGTAAAATTACAGAGATTAGAAAAACAGAGATTCTGTTAAATAACAGAAAAGTTATTTGGTAAATTTACACAAGACTCTGTAAATTAACATCGTTAAAAATACACAAGACTGTAAATTAATATCGTTAAAAATACACAAGACTCTGTAAATTAACATCGTTAAAAATAAGCAAGACTCTGTAAATCAATTTATTTTTTTTAATTAAAATAATTTAACTTAGCTTTTTGAAATCAGCGAATTTTAGAACTTCGAAGTATCAGAGTTATTCAAGCAAATTTGAACGGTGCCATTTAATTTTTTTACACAACTTACTTCTGGACGTTCTGGGGTTTGAACTCGAGACATCTGGGCTGGAGAAAAACATCTTACTGAGTGCGCCATAGGATCTGTTACTGCAGTGTATAAATGATGTCCTTTATAATAAAGCGGGGGAAAATTTATTGTACTTGTGATTTTCAAAGATTTCGCTTCAAATATATTCGTTAGAAAATTTCTTAAACGGTTTATTTTAATTTAGTTTGTACCGAAACATAATACCTATTATTTTTTTTTATCTAATTTAATTTTTTAATCCTTTATTTACGGAATTATTTATCAAGAAATTGCTTCTTCTCAATAATTATCTTCTTTAATATCTGAAGATATACTGGAATTTTTAAATAATAATAATGTGAAATTTAGGTGTATTTTTTCATTAAAACTTGTTAAATATATTGATAATTATAACATTTTTTGTAAAATATTTACAAAAATAATCAGATTAATTAACCAAAATTACTTTTAAGGTTATATCACAATTCTTATAAAATCAAAATATTTAAATGTATTATGATTCTAACTAACTAAATGAATGAAAAAATTGAAACTAAATTTTTTTCTTTAATAATGCGAATAAAATTGCAAAATAATTTTAAATGTGTGTATTTGAATTACAAGTTTTAACAAAGCTGAAAATATTTTAAAATAAAAACATGGAAATCCCTGTACTAAAGACGTGAAGTTTGTACAAGAGAGATGTGTTTCTCGTTGCGGGAGTCTTCTTCCCTAAAAACTTGAGATATTGATAAGTAAATGGAAATATCATTTGAATTACTTAAATGAGATTTTTAGATTTTCCGTAATGGAGTATGAATGCGCGAACAACACAATAAACTCAGATCCAGAAGATTCAAACTAATACTTGTAGCGTAATAAGGAAACTTTAATGAAAATTTGAAGAGACACATAAGTGCCTTGGAGTGACCCCGCTTACACACAATCAATACTTAATCTTTACATTCTTAGAAGCAGGCAAAGAGTGATAAGTTTCACATTTTCATTCGTAAAGTTTTGGCGATATACAGATATTGGGTAAGACACAGATCTTGCCAAGGGGTGGCCGTTACATTGGAATACATGGGGTAGTTTAAATTTAGATGAAAAGCCTAATAGGCGATAATTAGACAAGCGTTAGTCCGTGAGAAAGTAAGAAAGAATCCGAAAGCTGTCAATAGCATTGGAATGAGTGCGGTAAACTGAAAGGCGACATGAGTTTAAAAGTACATCTGGATGTTATTATCTAACCGCTGGTTTAACCAAAGTTTTGACTATCTCTTAGTAAAGGATCGAATTAAAAATCTGACAGAGAGAAATTTTATAGGCAGATGCAACGTTCAAAGAATGACTCTTTCGAAATGAAATGGCTGTGAATAATATTCTTTTTTTTTTTATTTTATTTACATAGATAAAAGAGCAGACAGAGAGTTTTCTGAGAACGTTAAAGTAATGTGAAAAGGAAAGTAGATTAATTTAAATCTTAGATATACAAAAAGAAATTGAAAGGGGATTTTTATATTGATAGTTAATATTAAGTTTTAACTATCTAGGGATCATATGAATTACCTTTAAAGAATAATATATGTGATATCAAACGATATCACAATCTCTACAGGGAATTATATACAAAATAAGAGAAATGTCTGTAAATCGATGACCGAGAAAGTCAATCGAACGCATTTAACCGAGAACTAGTGTAAATTTACAGAGTGTCTTGACCGAGAAACTCGATCGAATGCATTTAACCCAGAACTGGTGTAAATTTACAGGAGAGTCCTGACCGAGAAACTCAATCGAATGCATTTAACCGAGAACTGGTGTAAATTTACAGAGAGTTTTGACCGAGAAACTCAATCGAATGCATTTAACTGAGAACTGGTGTAAATTTACAGAGAATAATACAGAGAGTAGTAAATTTCCGAATTGGGCCTTTTTTTGCTCCCCTAACACTGGGCTATAAAGATAACATACTGTACGAAGCATATAAAAGGTAACGGATTATTATATATCACGGAAGCATTATTATTAAATTAAATTAATTATTATTTATTAAAGTAATTTGAATCATCCGTAACAGCAGTGTATATATATATGGGACATTCTCACAATCTTTTGACGTTTGGGGGAAAAAATCTGGCGAAATTAAACTTGCTAAAATAACATTTTAATGTGATAGACGAATGCCTTAACGATTCAAAATAAAGAAAAATGGTCAGCAGCGAAAAATTTATTATTTAACTCAGGTTTAGATTAAACTTGCAAGTTTAATTTTTCTTACCATTTTAACCCTATACCTTTTTATATTCTTCTAAATTTTTACTTATAATGAATTTGCATAGTACCCACAGGACATTCAAATAAGAAATAATACAAATGTGGTACTTTTAATACAGAATTTTTGTATAACATTGTCTTAAAGGGGTGTTAAAGAAGGACGGTAAGGTAAAAAAAGGGACGAAATGGTTAAAAGAGGGACAAATGGTAAAAAAAGAGACGGTAAGGATGGAACGGTAAGGAAAATTACCACCTATTTTTAGGAAAATCATGTTAAGACTAAGTGATAGCCCCAATGTTCATTAAGTTTTCGAAACAAATGTTAACATTGGATTAAATTAATTTTTTTTTTAATTTACCTCTAAAAGTGCAGGAATAAACCTTGAGGACGGTAAGACTACCAATAAAGCCACGCTGCTTGAAATTAATATTTAAATGCTGATTTATATTCTGCAGTAAATTTCCTGTCAAAGAATTTTAGATAATCTTTCTCTAGCATACTTCTGCATGAGCAAAAACTTCTAAAAAATTCTGTCGCTGCATCTGAAGTGGTTTTCTGTATAATTTTAGAAGAGGGATGGTAAAAAATCTAAATCCCAGGGACAGAGTTAAAAAAATAATATGAACCCTAAAAATGTGTGCCGGTTAATTTTTAGCTACATATTTATATAAAAGAATTGTTACAGTTTCAGAAAAAAATTACATCGAATTATTTTTATTGAAACAATTTTATCCAGACAGCTCCAAACTTCAAAATCAGCATCAGGGACACGGGACGGTAGATGAGTTTTCCATGTGTTTGGACCCCCAACATCGTCCTAAACGTATTTAGCTCGTTAATATTGCTGAGAAATCATGCAATGGGATGCTCCCAAGTCCATGAAATAAAAAAATCACAAAAAGTGTATTAAATAAAAAATTAGTGTTCAAGGACATGAAAGTTAAAAGATTGTGAGAATGCCCTATATATATATGACACTGCAATAAAAATATGCGAATATAGCAGCAATCATATATTGGCTATAAGCTGTGAATTAAGCTATGAAACAGCTATGAATAATTCAAGGTCTGCATGTCTAAATCTATCAAGTCAAATTTAATAAGATTAGATCTTTGTTTTTTTTACCCATGACCGAATAAATAATATTTATTACATATTCCCATAAATTATATTTTTGAAAAACAAATCCTATTTTTTTTTTCAATAGTCTGTATGTAACTATTTTAAGTAAGTCTCGCTGTACTATTTTTTAATGTAAATATTTAAAATCTGCTTATACCAAAGAAGGAATCACAAAATATGCTAAATTTGGTTGTGAATAATGAAAGAAACTCAAACTGTTTTACTGTAAAACATATAAATAAATTAAATAGTTAATTTGTATTCTAAACTAAATGGGCATTTTATTCAAAAAATGCATACATATATCTATTGACGTCAGTACATTCTATGTTTGAATGATAAATGATATTTTTCATACAGGAACAAATTTAAATCACACAATGAAAGATTTTTTTTAAACTTTTTTTTTACACTTTATAATGTAAACTGTAAGTTTATTAATAAACTGTAATTAAATGTAATTTTTGTAATAGAAAGTCATAATTCACGCTTTCAATTTAAATTAAACACTGTTTAAATTGTGAATTTTTTTAAACTTTCGGACAATTCCAATGAAAATTACATTTGTTTTATTTATAATGTCAATACTGTCTGCTTGCTTGTCCATAAAAACAACTTACAAAGAAGGTGTAAGCCGCATACTCAAAATATTTTTAAAAAATTTCTAATGAAAGTACTCATGTACGTTAGAAAAGATAAACCGATTTTAGCTGCGAAATTCAGTAGAAAATCTTTAGAAAAATTAAATACTTTTGAACATCTGACCTTAAAAGACGTGATTTGACGAGAAATAATTTTTCCTCGCCAACTACAAGATATTTTAATGCAAATGGAATTTGCTTATTAAACGTGTGTTTAATTGCGCACTACTTTTGAACTTAAACGGTGAAAAAGTTTATCATTATTTCTATAAGCCTATGTAATATACGTATGTATGGTGTATGTACGTATGTATATATGTATGGTGTCTCAAAAGGTCGTTTACAAACTTAACATGCTGGTCTGTCATATCATGATAAACAAGATTTACATAGGAACTTGTGTTCCAAAATGCAAACTGCGACCGTTAGAGGGCGATGAGCGCAGGCTTACGGGAGAGTAGGAAGCGTAATAATTTCAGGCGAGGACGTTGCAGGAGGAGGATGAATTGGTTTAGTAACGCAGAATTGGCCGGTATGCAACATATGAAGTCCATGGTGTACGAGACGCCTGTAACATCGGACATGGATCTCGTCGGCAGGATCGTGGAAGCGGCAGCACGTGTCCGTGACACACCTGACCATTTTGAACGGGTCCGAGAATCCATGCGTCGACGTTCTGAAGCATTTTTGCGGCGAATGGAAGGAATTCTGAACACCTTCTGTAAATTAAACCAAGTTCTTTAATAAAAGTCATATTAATACCTCTTTCGATATCCTTTCTTTCTTCCTCTCCACACCTGCGCTCATCGTCCTCTAGCGGTCGCAGTTTGCATTTTCGCACACAAGTTAAATGTAAATCTTGTTCCTCATGATATGACAGACCAGCATGTTAAGTTTGTAAACGACCTTTTGAGACACCCTGTATATACATTGCGTGTGGCTATATTTATATAGATTTACATTATTTCACATACTGAATACTTTTTAAGCGTAATTTTAAAAGTACCTGTCATCTTAAGAATGCTGTCTTTATACATTTCTTTTGAATAAGACATAGTTTCCATAGAAACAATACTGTTCTGTTGTTGTCTCTTCCACTAACAATATCAAAGCTGAATCGACAGTGCTCAGAATTTAGGTTGAAACAATTTTGATTATTTTAAATTGTTTTCTAAACCATAAAGTGCTACTGCTGGTAAATTTCATTTCATATGCATACAAATCTATACCACAAAAATGTAGTTCTTATAGTATATTAGTTTAAGTTAAATCGACTTAAACTAGTTCAGTATGAAAAGTACAAAAATACTTTCGTTAAAGAGTATTTATCTTAAAAGCGTATTTTGTTTAATTTCATTGTGTCGCCAATTGATGGCAAATTGCAAAAAAAAAAAAAAAAAAAAAAAAAAAAAATTAAATGTTCTACATTTATTTACGGATGCTGTATCTAGGTTCCGCATGATTTTTTTTTTTTTTATATAGACATATATATCCTTATGACAAGAAATTACTGTATTTTTTTTTAATTATTCGTTCTACGTATGCGCTAATTGACATATTTTTTCTTAGGCTTTAAACTGTTGTGATAAAATATTCATGTTCGTCCAATTAATTTTCAATAGTAAAGTGTTTAAACCATATACGATAATGCGTCGTCTGTCAAGCGCATTTTTTTTTAAAATCTGTTTATGAATTGTGACACGAAATTCTTTCAGTTTTTCAAAACTTTTTTTCCTGCAGTCACATTAAAAGTTTAGTCCTGTTAATACATCCATATTTAAACATAAATATTTACGTTCAGATTATGTTGCGTTATTAAAAAAATCTTTTTTATAGCAATTTCTTGCAATCAAAAGGCCCCGGACTGCAGGTTATTGATTTTATAAATATATTTGAAAGGTGACAATGGATAAAAGGACTACAGGTGTCAATAACCTTCGAACCGTGTATGCATACAGTCGAGGATGAATGGTTCATTCCATACATTAAGCAACAAGGTAGGATCACACCAGCAAAATAAGTAATGACAGGGATACTAAGGTCTCTAGTGATATATTTAGAACTACAACTAATAATATTCTTCATTTTACCCACGCAAATGGAATCGGTTTATGCTCTTAGTTTTTAATAATTATGTACTCTAAATCACCTGCATACTTGTTGTACAGTTGGCACTTTCTTCAAGAATATATTTTTTATTGTTTCTTTATATTATCATTATTGTTAGTTAATATTGTATAAGAGTCGTTATAAACGGGGACTGTTTACTTCTTTCGTGATTTATATTTGCAAATTTCTTTCTGTTTTTTTGGTGATGCATCAAAATAAATACTTACATTTAGTGATAACATAACTATTGTGTGTAGTAATAAGTTTTAAAGCGAATTTTGTCTTACGTTTACTGCGAAATAGCACACGAAACAGTAGACCGAGTTTATTTCATATGATAAGAACTAGGTAAGCGTTTTCAAATCTATGCAGAATCTGGGAGAAAAGTGAAAGTAAAGTTGAAATTTTGAAGGTGAAAGATGTCATAAGATAAGTCATTTATTCGTCACTGAATTCGTTACGAATTTCACCAAGGAAAAAGCGCTGCAAAAGCATATCAAGCAATCTGTTCTGTTCTTGGAGAGAAAATCGTATCGAAAAGCACATGCGAATTTTGGGTTCGACGTTTTCAAGTTGGCGATTTTGATGTTAGCTATCGAGAACTTAGCGGCGCCCCACTGAAGGCTAGTCATGAGGATTTGCAAGCACTGCTTGATAAAGATGCATCTCAGACGCAAAAAGAACTTGCTGAACAATTAGGAGTATCACAAAAATGATTTGTAATCGTTTACACGCAATGGGAAAGAATCAGAAGGCAGGAAGATGGGTACCATATGCATTGAGCCAAAGGAACAAGGATGAGCGTGTCTTGAAGTGCACGAATCCGCTAAACAGGCAACAGAAAAAACCTTTCTTGTTTAAAATCGTGACGGGAGAAGAAAAATGGATATGTTATGACAATCCGAAACGCAAAAAATATTGGTCCCGGCGGAGCAACAACATCAACGCCGAAACGAGCCATTCACTGCAAAAAAGTTATCCTTTGCATCTGGTGGGATATGAAGGGTCCATTAAGAACTGTTGGAGCCTGTTGTAGGTATAACTGCTGAACGCTACGAGAAACAAATGCTTCAATTGAACCAGGAAATGTCCAATTACTGGCACAGGTTTGCGCGCCGTGAAATTGCTCCATGACAACGCCAATTCTCATGTTTCAAAACCAGTCAAGGACACGTTAGTAACTCTTGACTGGGGTGTTTTGGAACCCCGGCGTATAGCCCCGTTATAGCCCCTTCGGACTAACGTTTGTTTCGGTCGATGCAGAATGCCTTGCCTTATGTACACTAACAAACAGTGGACAAAGTGCGAAATTGGGTTGACGACTTCATCGCATCAAAAGACGAATCATTCTACACTTCTGGCTTTCGTCCGTTACCCGACCGATGGCGGATAATGTTAGATAAGGATTCAAATTATTTTTATGAATAAAGATATTATTCTCAATTCTTAATTGAATATTCATTTCTCTGAAAAACGCTTTAATTTTTTTTACTACACCCAATATTTACAGTTTATAAACTTACATTAACTTGGAAGAAATCCAAGTTATATAATTTCATATGTTTTATCCTTGATAAATGTACATGATGCTAAAGGTAAATGATGATATATTGTGTCAATGTATCTACATCAAATGAAAATTTGTTAATTAAAATACCGTGTATCTTTATTTTCTTTACCAATTGTGTGTTACTCCGCTTCCTACCCAAAACATCTAGCGGCTTTAACGTTCTACTCTCAAAACTTGTAGAGGTGCTTAGTTCGAAGTCATGTCTTTCTCGTCGGTGTAACAACTATACATTGATATAACAGTGTCAACATACGACGTATGTATATATATATATATATATATATATATATATATATATATATATATTTTTTTTTTTTTTTTTTTTTTTTTTTTTTTTTTTTTTTTTTTTGAAGGAGGGATACCATTTTGGACAAACACGAACCACCAAGCATCTTTGAATGTATGCTATTATCCCATGCTAATGCTGGTTAGTTTGTCTTACTCGTAGAATTTAACTCATCATTACTGCCAAGTCTGGGATTTTTTGCCATATTTCAGACAAATACACATAACTTGAATAAGTACCTTGTGTGTATGTCGCCAGTGTCCTATAGAATCACCCTAGCATAGGAGTTTTTGTGATTTTCTCCTAACCTTATTCATCTTAAAAAACGCCGACCGTTGCGAAACAAAACCAACGTTTGCTTCGCGGCTGTTGTTACTAACATTAAAATCGCAATTTTGCATCTAGTAGCGTTCAAAAGGCTTATGCGCTTGTCTTAAAATAATGTGAAAATTTAACTTCTTACTAGCGCTTTTTTGCCACCCAGTAAATATGAATAGATAGAGAACTTATCAGTAAAAAATAATCAGGATTTAAATAGTTTAAGTCCAATACAAACATGCGTATGAATTTCGTTTCGTTCTAATCACGAAATAAAATAGAAATACTCATATATTAGAAAAAATATTTATCGCATCCGTTGTTTAACGAAATTTTTATTCTGGTAATAAATAATTCAATTTGCATTTAAATAAAAATTCGAAGAGATTGAATTAATAGAAAATTTAAATTATCTGAGAATGAACATATATGCTGTATGTTTCTGCATTTTTGTAAGAGTTTCCATTTAAATTTAAAATTCCATGTATTGATGGATTTATGGATATTTTTATTAAATCCGACAGATATTTGTAAAAATGCAAATGCATTTTTTCTCAATCTTTTTTTTTTTCAGAAACGTGTAATCTTAAAAAATAAAAATACACGGTAGCATCTTTTATCATGCAAGTTATAATAACATAAAATATTTTAGTGTCAATTAGATATGACATGAGAATGATCCTTAAAATATTTTTCAATATTAAATTTTGATTATTATAAAACTAACGAATATTTAATATCTCTGAAATTATTACGACGGTTTGTTTTTTATCGAGAAAGAAGATTTTTTAGTAAACGCTCAGTTATAACTACCTTCAGGTTATCAGTGGTGCGTTCAATGACATACTGCATGCCTGATTGCCCACACAAACCAACTCAAAATCTAATCAAACTATCAGCAGTTGTGGAAAAATGTTCATGGAAGGTTTGGTTAATTTTTATGAATAAATTTTAAAACTTACACTTAAAAAAAAAAAAAAAAAAAAAATCTGTATTTTACAACAAAAGGTGCTGGTACACGGCTGCCAACACAGTTCCTGTAAAATTTACATGCAGCTGTCCTCAAGTGCGCTGTAAGATTTCTCGAGTCTATAAAAAATAGCGTTTATATTTGCTGTATTGTGCACGTGACAGGTAGATTTCGATTTTTACTTCAGTTTTTGCTTGAATTTGCTTTCATATCACCATCACCGGTGTTTGAATTCGTTTTCACACAATCGTTGCTTGGAAAACAACAAATTAAAGAACAGTAAAACTCATTATATTTAAAAACAAAATGTGCTGGAACCTCGACTGCCAACACAGTTGCTGTAAAATTTACAAACTGCTGTCTTTAAGAGTCCTGTAAAAAATTTTAAGTCTAGGGATATCCCTGTTGCTATTGGCTACGCGGTGCACGTGACACAAAAAATCTATTTTTTCTTCGATTCTTGCTTGAATTTGATTTCACAGCATCGGTGATTGAATTCGATTTAACAGCATCGGTGTTTGAAAAATTACAACATAAAGTGCAGGAAAAATCACAAACATTTTACAATGTCGTCTGTAATGATGTGTGCTGTCTTTGAGATGTCTCCACTTAAGAAATCTATCCGTGATACGAAATGTTTCACATTTTCAAAACTTATTTTTCCTTCTTTTATATTAAAAGCTTAGTCCTGTTAATGCATCCGTATAAAAAATAAATATTTGCGGTCAGTTTATTTTAAGTTATTAAAAAAATCTTTTTGTATCGCAATTTCAAGAAATCAGCAGTCTCACGGATGGCACGTTACTGTTTGTGTACATATATTTGAAAGTTGTCAATGAACGAAAGGACTACAGACGTCACATATCTTCGAACTTGACCTACATACAGTCGAGATTGTCTATAGTGGCCACTTGTTTTGGTCGATATATTAACCAAAAAGGTTGGACAATTCCGGTAAGATCTGTAATGGTAGCTATACTAATGTCACTAGTAACAATCGAAAAAAAGCTAATAATCTTGTGAATTTTATACACGCATATGAAATCTGATTGTGATCATTTTTTCTATTAATTATGCTCTATAAAACATCTTTTTATCTGTTTTTACGACTGACGCGTTGTTTCAGAATATTTTTTTTATTATTTCTTTTATTATTTTTAATATTTATTATTGTAAGGGAACGCGTAAAAATAGAGCAATTTTTTCTTCTTTTGTGATTTATATATGCTTATTTTGTGTTTTTGGTGATTTAAACTTTTTAAACTTAGTGATAATTTAACATAATAATTTAAAGTTCATAAATTCACATTAACGTAAAAGGAAAATAAATTATATAAGGTTACACTGGAAAACAGTGGTTTTGTCCCTGAACTAAAATTAGTTTATTCTAGATCAGATTTTGACGCTGATTCCTAATATGCTTTCCGTTTGTCTCTGGATGGCCCAGGTTTTGAGAAATTTGCATATTTAAATTTATGCAAATTAAGCTTTTTTATGCTGTTTTATGCAAATTTTAGGTACAATGTATGTCACATCTAATTACGTTTTCTAGATAATGACTACTTAACTATTTGCTTCAGATAAATGTCACGATTTGCATATTCTTAACATTTATTTATCAGTTATTAAGCCTAATTTGCATATTTTTCAATGGTGTAATGTTTAGATCACTATTAACTTTAAAATAGTTGCCACAAAATTGACGTAATATTTTTCTAGGCTAGATTTTTATGATGATTTCAAATCTGCAGTCTGTTTTCTTATGTCATGTCTAGTTTTTGAGTAAGATGAATTTCTACTTCTGCACGGCATTAACACAGGTTTGATATAAGATGCTTTTGAGGGGTGTGTAATTCATTGACAAGAAGGTGAACAGGGTCAGATTCATATTTATATAATCGAAAAAAATAAGTAGTAGAATCTATCCTAACAAGTTGAAGTTTATCATACAAAGTATCATAAAAAGCTATTTCTGCCTTTTTTGACCAAAAAATAAAATTTTACTTTTTTCAAAAATAGAACATGATAGAAGAAAACAGATACAAGATTTGAAATCAGCTCAGAAAACTGGTTTAGAAACCTATTAGCGTGCTCGTGCGGCAGAAATATTTCAACGTCAAGAAAAATTATTAGAAAAACATCATAAATATGCAAATTAGGTACAATATTTCACAGTCACATGTCAGTATAATCTCAGAAACAACGTTTTTGTGACGTAAATTAGGTAGTAATCATAACATAAAACAAAAACCCTGTCTGATATTGCTTTATACCTTAAATTTGCAAATAATTGTATAAAATTTAATAAGTTTGCATAAATTGAAATATGCAAATATCTTTCAAACTAACGTGCTGGAGTAAATGTAAAACTAGATTCGGAATCAGCACAATAAACCGCATAAAAAACAATTTCTGTTTTAGGACAGAGCAAAAGTTCAAATTTGTTGACCAGTGTTATATGTTTGAACTCTGGAAAAGGTAAATGTTGGTATTGTGTTAATATATGTGTTAATATAATTGTGTTTATATTAAAAAATAATTAAATATAACATCCATGTCTCTCTCTTTTTGGTCAAATGTTTCTTTCTCCGTTTGATGACAGCACTTGCAGCAGCTTAACAGAGTATCAATGATTTAGAAAAGAATTTCTACAACAAAATTTTTTGATTTTCTCAATGAAATTGTAGCGGAGCTACCGGATTTCGACGCCTTCGAGCCCCACCACCGAAAACGCCACAGATCCTCCATAATTATGGACACTTTGTAATCTCTGGGAACACCACTCTTAGATTGCTATTGTCTATTTTTTTCTTTTTTAAAATCTTTTTTTTATCTTTTATATAAAAAAAAAAAACTGTATGTTTTTTTTATACTGATAAATATAGGGGGAAAAATGTATGGCTGTGCTTAGTGTATTTTTTGTTAATATGCCTTTGCTACCTTCTTTCCTGTATTTCTTGCCGATGCTTGGCGAGTGAAACTCTGCTCAGTGCCAACTTTTTTTCCCTTTTTCATTTTTTTTCTTTATATCGTAGTATTTTAACTACAGCTAGACCATTTTATTTGCTTTATAAGCTCTCTACCAATATTTAATTGACTTAAGTTTTTTCTTAATTTTTAACTTTAAATATCTGACTATTTATTTTAAATATACTTTCTCTTTAAATTTTCATATTTTTCTTTTAAGTAGCTCTAAACTACAGTTAAACTTTTCCCAATGGCTCACAAAACATAAGGTATTTCATTCCTAGACTGGGTGTTAAGCTGTTATCAGCTAGGAAACCCCTGAATGCTGCTCACGTGTTCAGCACTTGTTCATTGCTTATTCCTATTTTTAAGAGAAATTGGAAAACTTGATGATACTTCTACATGGTTTTTTGTTTGAAAAATAATGCGTATGGAAAGTAATTCTTTTAATGTTGTTTTAGATATGAAATAGTTCTGTAACAATCTGAAGAAATATTTATACTAAAATATAACAAGTTGGAAATTGCACGAGAAACGTAGAAAATGTGGTGCGTTCGTACTATAACTAGTTTTATAATTATTCAGATCCTAATGAAATAGCTGTTGCACCCTTATGCAAAAATGCACGATTACAAAATTTGACACGATTAAATATGACGACATCAGCAGCCAAGGGGTACAAGTGACAAAATTTTGATTTGGAGTAAATTGAATTCCGAGATAATTGACGTTAAATTTGAACATCAATAATAATTGACTGAATTGAAATAGGAAACTGCTGCTTGTTTCACAGTGGTCTCTGAGCTCTTATTTCAATAAATGTGAAAAAAGTAGAGTGCAATTTTCTTTAAATTTATAATTAATCAATATTGATCATTATTCGGAAAAAGTGGATGATCTTTAAAACACAACACATAATTAGAAAATCACTTATATTTATTTACCTGAAAATGAAAAAGCATATTTCCAGGTAGTCTGTGCACTTAGTTAATTTTTTTTCAATTTTGTCACTTATTCCCCTTGACTTCTGGGGTCCTCATATATTAAATTCAATAATACTAAAATAATATGACTCCATCTTAAATAGGACGTAATCACCATGGCAACACATATAATCATTACATGTCATAAAAGGTCATTGGAATAATTAGTATCATAGGATTTAACAGAATGAAGAAATCTTTGATTAATATCTTTTTTTATGTTCTGATTCGATCTTTATAAAATATGAATGACTCAATAACATTCTGCAACAATTATATATATTAAATTTCAAACCATTCTGTTGAGTAGTTTTTGTGCTGTTGAATGCAGACAGACGGACAGTCAGATCACGAATATAACTGCTACATATTTACATAAATACGAAAGTTCTCGATAGAACATAATGTAACGGATTACTTTGAGTATCTCTGTAAATAAACTATAAACCTTGCATATCTTATTTTCAATATCAAACATAGCATAGTAAATATCAATAACAGATATTAATTGCATCCAACTGTATTAACGCAAGTTAGAGTTCGGACAGGCAAACCAATTTCATAAACATTTTCAACTATGTTGGATTAAATTATAAAATTTATTATTGATTAGAAAATTTGATTAAGACTAAAACACGCTTAAAACTAGTGAAATCACACTTTCAGAGATTATCATAGACGTTCATGTATCTAATTATTTGTGTGGCCTTGTATACCATTTTTCTATGTTTTATAAGCATATCTTAGTATACTAAATTAAGTTCAGCGCAAAAATACATAACTCATTTAAAAACTACCACACATATTTTCGTCCATAGTAACCCTTACGAATTCTTTTGTGCAGCCCTGTATATGATCTACATTTATACACACAGCGTAAGTGGCTATGCATATATAACGTCATCAAGATTTTGGTAATTTTAGACCCCTTCTGCCCCTTACGATATCATATGTTATCATTCGTCCGCCCCCCCCCCCCCCAACCACCACCACGATGTTATCGTTATCAATGTCTAACCTTTTTTTCTTTTCTTTTTATACGCTGTGACACATGATACACGCATATGATTATACATTTATTACTCGCATACTTTATGGATTCAAGAAGACAATAAAATATCAATACATTAAATAAATTTATATCAAATAGTATCTAAAAGAGTTAGTTACTATTTAAAGGTATTAATAACAGCTTATTGTTACATAATGTATTCAAAAGTAATGTTGTCTTCTAGCACTTGCCCCCTGCCCGGGTAAGTTAAAAGCAGAACTTATCAACAAAACAGTGGGCAACATTCTTTGCTTTTCTTTACTGTAAACGCAAGTATCACTTCCTACATAAATATGCTCCTGATTTCTCTAACAGCAAATTGTATGCACATAAAGCAGAAGAAAAGCAATGCAAACGTTGAAGTATTCCAAATTTTTGAATGAAATGATTTTATAAAAATGTAACGGCTTTAACAACAGCTTTGTATTTTCATAAAAACATATAAAAATAGTAATAATAAAAAAGGTAACAGACTATTTGGAGGTAAAAAAAAAAAAGTTACTAAAAAAAGAAAAGTTTGGTTGGATCGAAAATTATATCGATATCAAAAAGCAAACCCCCCTCCCCGTAGACATATCTTACGATATCAAATGCCAGACCCCCCTCCCCCTCTAAAGTGATAACGTTATATATGCACAGCCCCTAATATGCAAAAATTTTGACTTCAAAACTCATATCACAACTAAAAATGCACTTCCAGAAATTATCGTTAATATACAGTACTTCGGGTATCCGAACTCTTTTGTGTGTCCCTGTAAATATTATGCACTTTCTATTATAAAGGAAGTAACTTGTAGTAAACCCCAGCAATGTATATCAATTTCATTATACATCAAATACTTGAACATAATTAAAATACGACGCAAACAATGTTCCTCCTTATATCATTATCTAGCGGAACTATTTTGTAATAATAGATAATCTTTGCATCACGTATTCTACAAAATGCATATTTTAAGTGAACTTCATAAATGCGTATGAATTTCATTTTTTTCGAAAGTGTGTAACATCATTAAAATGCACATGAAGCATTTTTCCCATTGGCCGTAATGAAAGGGAAACTTTTGACTGTCCCTGTACATCTGATTGTCATAAAATTTGAAATGACACGACAAAATTCTGCAACAGTTATATATTTAAAATTTCAAACCTTTCGGTTGAGTAGTTTTTGCTATGTTACATGCGGACGGACGGACGGACAGACAGACGGATGGACCAGACGACGACTATAGGTGCTACGTAGTTATATACTTAAGAACGCACCTAAAACATTTCAAGTAGCTACGGAATTTTTAAAAATATTTTTCCAATTGCTTTGACTGAGATTTACATGCTGAAAATAAAGAAATGCTGTTTGTTTCGGAAAATAAATGTCCATTGCAATAATGTTTGTGCCGTGCACAAAGATTTTCGAGATATCTGCATATATACATAAGACTAGATAAAATGAAATCATTTTAAGCAAGCCTTGCATATAGTTTGTTAAAATGAAATACGTTCTTCAAATGAGACAGCGTTTTATATTTTTGAATTTGTGGCATAAAGTGGAATATAGAACAGAGATTTTTTGAGTTTACATAAGAGAACTTCTCATATACATGAAAAATTGTGGTTAAAAATGATGTATACAATTTTCATACTATTATGCAACAGCAACAGATTACTACAAAGTCAGTTATTCAAATTTTAGATTTTAATTTCAGAAAAATTATATAATATATTTTTACTTAAAATTGTATCGTAATATTTTGGCATCATATTTTTTCTTGTAGGAGACCTATTCCTGACAGACAGCGGTATGCCATGCAGAGCAGCCACTGTCAATCTATAAACTGAATTAAAATAACTACTCTATTCTGCATAATGTGGTGAGGATGCGAGATTATTATAAGATAAAATTTTAGTATGTAAATAAACTTGTTTAATAATATCGATTGATATAATCTATTGATTATTGAAAAATATTTTGTTTTATTAATTCGGTTTTTACATAAATTTACTTCTCGAAAAATGTGTGTAAAAATCTGCCAAAACATGAAATTGTAACCGTGAAAAAAAAATAATGCAAAATAAAAGACAAACTTAAAATAACTCTCGAAACGCCATGCCATATATTGCTTGAAAATACTTGTTCAAAATACTAACCTCACATTTGATTTGTTTCGTATTTACATTATAAGAATGTGTACATGGAAAAGTATTCTGAAAAAAGCTTCTCTAGCTTAGGAAATCATCGATCGTAACAGGAAATTATTAAACGTTCTTTTACACAAAGTTAATTTGAAAATTTAAAATCCAACAATCATAATAAATGTGTATACCTGGGAAGATTGAAGGCCGTCTCACAGACAAAGAATTCGATTTCTTAAACACTATTCAATTTGATTGAAATTTTTAAAAGCATATTTACTTAGTTTCTGTAGAATTCGTAATAAAATCAAGAGAAATTCTCTTTTTAAACGAAACTTGAAAATGCAATTATTTACAATATTTGTTGAAGAATAAGTATTTCGTGCCTTCCGTTTCGGTCCTGACGTTTCGTTCCCCAGTCACTTCGGTGCTCGCCATTTCGGTACCATAAACTATAATTCGGGCACTAATTGTCTCAGGCTCGGCAAGGTATTTTGTTCAATTGTTGTATTGTTAGTATTGTTCAGTTTCATGAAGCGCCATTATCATTTTTAGCAAAACCCTAAATTTTACAACTCGGGGTCCCGTAGTTTGGCCCCTATTTTGACGTTTGTCCCAATTCGTGTAGGCTATTTTAAATGTAAATGTGAAAACTTATATTGTTATCAAATTAGGAAACTTTCTTAATCATATTCGGGACGACACAAATAGGCGAACAATGAAGGAACATTTCAAGAAATCGCACAAAAATATCTCACGCATTAATGACAAGTTTTTTTTCTCATTATATAATTTACATATTATTTTTTTCTCTATTACATTTAATTACTTAAAAATACCATTTTTACTTGTATAAATAAGCTTTTTTTTATTCATATAATTAAACGTAACTGTAATTGTATAAATGGATGAATAAATAAATAAAAATAAAAGGATTACTGTACTAACTGCTTTCACGTGGTGCAATTTAAAAAACATTTACAAACATTCCCTACCTTATAAAATCAAAAGGCTTACAGAAAAATAAACCATAAATAAAAAATTCTATACAAAATATAAGTGTTCTGCGACAGCTCTAATCATGAGTGTTTAAAGTTGCCACGACCTTATATTTGTAATACACTGAAATGGGGAAACTTCGATAAAAAAAAAAAAAAAAATCGACAGAACTCTTTTTCTTAAAACGGTTATGTTTAGGAGACAAACATGTGTGGCTATGACAATTTGAATCCGAGTTATAGGTGTTTGTAGTTATCGAGCTCTTATGTTCACGCTATTCTAAAATTTAGGGGCCTTCGGTTCAAAAAACGACAAAGTCCTCTCTTCATAAAGATTACGTTCACCATACAAAATACGAGTGTTCTACGACAATTACAACCGGAGTTATAAGTGCTTTAAGTTATCAGAACCTTATATTTTTGATACACTAAAATATGGTAATTTCTATAAAAAATTAACAGAGTCCACCCATCTTTTTTTAAATGATTACGATTGTAGAAGCCCACACGGGATCTGTGTGGTCTTCTACAAGTTAGATACGAGTAATAAGCGTTTGTGGTTATCGGGTCCTTGTATCCTTGGTATACTATAATTTAAGCTGCTTCGGTTAAAAAAAGCGACAATTTCCGTGTACCGTTATGTCATGTTGTTAATTGCATTTAAAATTTAATCGCGCTGGGCAAGGTGAATTGGCAAGGAATGGAAATGGCTAGGGACCGAAATGTTATTGGACATAAACGGCATCGAGACCGAAACGTCGGGACCAAAATTCAAGTACCTAAACAGCCTGCTCCTGCAGGGAACGCTAAAAGTCACGATTTTTCATGATACACAAACTCTTTAAACTTCTTTTAGTACCATGAAATTTGGTTTTTTTTTCATTATGCGGAACTTAATACGGTGACACATACGAAGACATACGAGGGTCGATCACGAAATAAGGTTCCCATCAAATTTACAAATAAACAATCTTGTTTATTCTAATAGAAATTTACATCGTTGGAAAGAAGAGTTTGCTCTATTTCTCTATATGATCGCCATCATTTTCTACGCATTTTTGTAGACGATGCTCCAATTTCTGTTTCCCAATGTCGTAGAATTCCGCCGCCAACCCCTTGAGGAGGCGTTTCACCTCTTCTTTGACGTCATCGTCTCTGCGTAAGTGTTGGCCACCAAAGTGTTACATTAAAATGGGGAAAAAATGATAATCACTAGCTGCGAGGTCCGATAACCGCCATCTTGATAACAGCCTCCGAAACTGACGGTTTTCCACTCCGGCACTAAACTCCGTGCACCACTTTCGGACGTGTTGAACGGGCATACACTTCTCGCCATACACCTCTATCAACTGACGGCAAATATCCAAGTCTGGAGTCCCTTAGGCGTGCAAAAAGCGAATTATGGGACGAATCTCACACTTGGCGGGAACGACAATGGGAAACTCTAGTTCATACGGCTGCTGAGCCAAGAATGAGCGGCGCAGTGAAGCGCGGCCAGGGGGATCGCTAGTGCGGGAACATCCGCGCACAGTGCTGTTGCCGTATTTTGCCTCGAACCCTCCCGTGGGGCTGGGGCTCTTTGGGACCCTTACTTCTGGATCGACCCTCGTATCTATCGATAACCAAAAACATTTATACTCCACTTGAAATCCACCTGCCTATGCAAAAAACTGTGTAAAACGAAATTGTTTGCTGCTAGTACTGGTTCTGTTTTAACAATTTTTACTGTACATTGAACAGTAAACACTGTATAAACCAAACATTTTGATAACGGAACTATGTTTTAAAAGTAAAAAAAATACATTATATCCACAAAAGAAAATCTATACAATTATAACTGCTGAATTAGAATTATGTTTCAGTCTCTACCTATCCAACTTTCAGAGGTTTTGATGAATATAATTTCTGTGTTTATTTAGTATAATAAAACCTATTACGACAGAAACGCAAGTAGTAGGAGAAAACTTCCGTTTTAAACAAGCTTTTTTCTTAGTAGCTATTATGGACAATGAAATTTTAATGTTTAACTCTATCCGGCGCGGAGTATTTATGTTTATAAACTGATGAAATTATGGACTCACATCAGAATATAAAAACAAATTTATTCGAAATTACAAACTTGCTTATTTTCAACTACGTTTATAACTAAAACCAAAAATCCAGACTTTGTCGAACGCCTTTTCAATGTCAAGGAAAACTGCAGCAGTGAATTTATTGGAAATTTTCCCCGTAGTAATATGCTCCATATGCCTGTAAACTTCAAACTCATGAAGTATAATACCCCCTACCTTATTAGATTAATTTTTAGTTCCCTTTTAGATAGAAATTTTCATGTTAAAATTAAAGATAAACTCTCCAGGAATGTTTTTGACAAGTTTGGTCTGCCCTAAAGCAATCGCCCCAGTCCTTTCCTTTTTACGCTTTTTATTAATGATATTCCCAGCTAAAAACATACTTTCCTTGCTAAAATCGCTGATGATACTTGTATTTTTGCCCTTAAAAAAATCGCCGATACGCCATCTTAGCTATTACCCACCACCTTAAATTACACTCCCAATTGTTTAACAATTGGCGTATCGCTGTTAATATCAATAAAATCCAAGCTATCTTTTTTGAAACCTCATGCAGGATAATAGAGATAAATGTGAAATTATATTTAACAATACTGAACTGCTATGGACCTCGGGTTGCAAATACCTAGGAGTCATCTTTGATCAACTTCTCACTTTCAGACAACACATATATCCGACGGGTAAAAAATTTCGAGCGGCCAGAAGTAAATTATTTCCTTTACTGGCTCGAAATAGTGAATTATCTCTTTAAAATAAACTGCTCTTGTACTTAACCTTTTTACGTCTCATTTTAACATACTGTTGTTGTGTATGAAGCTAAGTAGCTAAGATCCATATTAAACTACTCCTCCAAGCTCAAAATTTAACCATTAGAATTATTTGTGATGCACCTTATTATGTACGTAATTTTCATATTTATAAAGAACTGAATTTCCCTAAAATTAACGATTTCATACCACATTTAAATATTAATTTTCATCTTTCCTTACAAACCTCTGATAATAGTGCTTTAAACCTTCTGCCAGTTTACGACATACACGGCAATTCTAATCGTAAAAACCCATAATTAGGAATTGATTAAAATTCCCTTCATTAATACTCTTAATCTACATTTGTTTTATTTTTAACTTTAACCATTTTTAATTACTTTTTTATTATACTTTATACTAATCTTTGCATTTCCTGCAATCTTCCCTCTCTGGCTGCCAGTAGCAGTACAGACTCTCACCTGGCTCCTCCCATTTCCTCCGTCAGAGAAAGCCCAATTTAGAACGCTCCTGCAAATTCCAGGTGATAGTGACACCAACATGCAATATAGCCTATGTTGTAGAAAAGGCTGTCATGATCAAATTCCAATCACTACTTTTGTTACTTTCTGAGTTTGCGAAGAAATCGACATTTAGAACATTTTTAGAACGCTTTTCGCGCATTATCGCCCTTCGAAAATTTCTATTTTTTTTTAAGAAATGTTCTTAAACATCATTGGTGCCTTATAACTACCATTCACAATTTCATGTTTCTGGGCCTTTCAGTAACCCAAAAATTGCATTTTAGGATGTTTTTTGCTCCTGCACCCTCATTGGGTAATGGCACCGACAAAAAATATAGCTATGTTGGAGAAAGGGCTGTCACCATCATTTTTACACCATTACGTTTTAAATCGGTTAGTTACTTCTTGAGAATACGAAGAAATCGCCATTTAGAAAGTTTTATAAAGTGCAACCGCAAGGTGGTAGTGGCGCCAACATGAAATAGATCCTATATTTGTGAAAGGTCTGTCATCATCACTTTAAAACCATTACTTTTGATATCGGTTGGGTACTTTCTGAGATTGCGTATAAATCGCAATTTAGAACGTTTTTCACTCATTTTTACCCCCTTCAAGTTTCGAATTATTTAGGAAATGTTCTTAGAAATCATTTATATCTTATAAGTAATTGCCATGCCTAGTTTCAAGTTGCTGGCACCTGCAGTGTTACCAAAAAAACGCAATTTAGATAGTTTTTGCTCTTGCACCACATGTGGGGTCGTGACACCGACATGAAATACAGCCTATGTTGAGCGAGGGCTGTCACCATCGTTTTCACACAATTATTTTTTAATTCGGTTCGGTACTTCCTGGGATTGCGTAGAAATAGCAATTTGGAAAGTTTTTTAGAACGCTTTTCGCTCATTTTTATCCCTTTTAAATTTCTATTTTTTATGAAATATTCTTAGAGATCATTTGTATCTTATAAATAACTGCCCTGCCTAATTTCAGTAACACAAAAATCGCAATTTAGAACATTTTTTGCTTCTGCAACTACTAGGTGGTAGTGACACCGACATAAAATAAAGCCTATGTTGGAGCAAGGGCTGTCATCAACAACTTCCAATCATTACTTTTGAAATAGGTTGGGTACTTTCTGAGATTGTGTATAAATCGCCATTTAGAACGTTTTTTAGAACTCTTTTTGCGCATCTTCACCACTTTTAAATTTCGAATTTTTTAAGAAATGTTCTTAGAGATAATTTATATCTAATAAGTTACTACCATGCCAAATTCCATGTATCTGGACTCAGCAGTAACACAAAAATCGCAATTTCGTACCTTTTTTTGCTCCTGCATCCCCTTTAGGGGTAATGGCACAGACATAAAATGTAGCCTGTATGTTGGAGCAAGAATTGTCACCATCATTTTGACACCATTATTTTTTAAATCAGCTTGGTACTTTCTGTGATTGTGTAGAAATCGCCATTTAGAACGATTTTTAGAACCCTTTTTGCGCATTTACACCCCTTTTAAATTTCGATTTTTTTAAGAAATGTTCTTAGAGATCATTTATACCTAATAAGTAATTTCGATATTTTTAAAGAAATGTCCTTAGAGATCATTAGTATCTTATAAGAAACTACCATTCAAAATTTCATGTTTTTAGGCCCTTCAGTAACACAAAAATCGTATTTTAGAACGTTTTTAGCTCTTGCACCCCCTTTTGGCCAGTGGCACGGACACTAGATATAGCCTATTTTCTAAGCTGGACTAACACCATCATTTTGATACCATTACTTTTTGAATCGGTTCGGTAGTTCCAGAGCTTACCTCCACACATATAAACAATTTTTACTTCTTTATAAAATTAGTATAGAAGGGTGATTATCATATTTTATGTGAAACGCAGGACAAAAATTAAATGCGTTAAGGTTTATCCGACGTTTAGTTAAGCTTATACTAAAAAAATGTCTGCGAGAAGATTAGTTTCCTTTTTATATAGATGCGCTTAGCAAAATGTCATACTAATGAAACTGTAATTTAATAGATACAAATCTGTGTATCATATACAGGACTGCTCAATTAATTCGAATAATTTTCCGATTGCAGATGTGAACAGCTGAAATTGGTTTTTCAAATGTGTCATACGTTTTCATGTAGTTGATTTAGACATAATATTTAAACTTATTAAATGGTGCAGTTTTGTTGCATTATTTTAAATGTATTGGAAAAGTGTTTCATAATCTATGCTTGGCGCTTTTTTTAGCCCATTTGGCTCAAATCTTGCAATCCAATTTTAACTCACTTATTATGCTACATTACCCAATTTTTGGTAGTGTGAAATATTTCCGGTGACAATACAAAATAATAAAAAAAAAATGTTTAAAATTTCCTTTCATCACTCCTCAGATGGCAAAAACATTTGTCCAATAAGGGTCGTAAATGTCATTTTATTACCTTATGAAAAAAACCTTATGCTATTCGATTGAACAGTGACATGGTTTGTAAAAGCGTCAACTTTCAGTATCGCGCACGGTGCGTCGAATAGATCCTCAGGAGGACTTTTATTTTCATTTTTTTTTATTCCAAGGAAGCTGTATTTAAAATTGTTTATCCAATTTATTTTTTTAAACAATAAATAAAAAATCATCACTTGGAATTTCATTTTTTCCTTTTGAAAAATGATATTTATTTCAATCAGTTTTCCTTCAATATTTTTTGATTTTTCGTTCTTTATAATAAATTTTGTGTTTAAAACTTTTTTTTCACTTTTAATGTATTATTAATATACTTTAAAATTTAAAAAAAAATTAAGCTTCGGATAATACTGCAATTCTCTTTTTCGTTGCCTGTTTTATTTTTTAATTGTAAATGCTTTTTTTAGAATTTTGCATTCATGTTCCTATAATCCATTGGTATGTCCTTTATTGGAATGGGAGATTGCAACTGGTTTTCGCATAGCGACCAAGTACTGTATTTGATGTTATTTTATGCCAAAATAATTATATATGTGTTATTTGCTCTTGAAAGTTTATAAATTTATAGATATTATAAAGGTATTCTTAAAATTTTATATTATTGTCAAAACATAGAATCAGATATCAAAATCTTAAATTTGGAAAAGTTCGAGTTTCCCCGGTAACAAATCGATTAATATTACAGTTTATTCATTTTGTTTAAAATATTTAAATATCCATAAAGCATAAGTATTTACTCCATAAAGTATTTGCTGTATTCAAAATAATAATTTTAATCAGAAAGCTAGATTCTTCTCTGTATATTTAACCATATTCCAATTCGAGATTCGTTGAAACATTTCAACATACCATTTATTTGTATAAATATTCACGATCGTTTAGATATCATCAATATTCTACATTAATTCAGATTTCATGTCACTTCTGGATTAACAACAGTTTTGATGCGGCATATTTTTATTCGTTTTGACATTCAGGTAATGGAAAATCACTAGAGAAATGTTCGTATTTATTTCTATTGCCACTTGGGATAATACGCTATTAGAATTAATTTTAAAAGATCGATTAAATGTGATTTTATGTATTTTGATTCTATTCTGTTATGCATTTCCGACGGGAAATTCCTTCTAAGGACGTTGATTATGACTAACTGCTATACTATTCAAGATTTGTGCGGCATTATAAATAGCAGGTAAATAATGCAATATTATATATTTAACATTTTAATACAAAAAGAGATTCATACTATAATTTTATAACTTTTCGATATTCCAGCGGGAAAGTGGAATCTCACCAGGTATGACACAGTATAATTTTTAATAGCTTACAATCTATTTATGTATAAGATCATATTGGAAGAGAATTTGTATACTACTTGTAAATTTTATTTTTCTTAAGGCATTTATTGTGATAGAGTGACAAGCAGGGAAAAAACCCGGGTTTTTTCTTAAAAACCCAGCCCGGGCGGGTTTTATTAAAATACCTGGGTTAAATGGGCAATTTTCCCCGGGTAAATTGGGTTAAAATGCCAAAATGTGGACTGATTCCACTTTCTTCACATTTAATAAACTTCAGGGTTGCCACTATATAGGGAAAACTGGAAAAACTGAGGGAACTTAAAAATTAATATTAAAAACAAGAAAATTTAATAAATTTTGGTACTTTGCAAAATTTATTCGTTGAAATTTTGAAAATTCTCAGAGGAATTACTCAGGGAAAATTTAATTTTTTGCTTAGGAAAGCACAAGCAATTTGACTGCCGAAATAAGTGGCAATCCTGATCTCAAATACAATCTTTGTGGACACTTCATAGTCTAATAGATGGGAATGACTTCATAGTCTTAATAAGGATCTCAATATTTTTCTCTGTTCTTAAAATACGTATATATATATATATATATGATCCCTTTAATTTAAATAACAAATAAATTTTAAATTGCAAAGATATTAATTGTGTGTTATTTAATCATAAAATATAAATATAACTTAAAAAAACTTGCGCCTTTGAAATTATCATAAGATTAGCAAATGTTGATAAAAATAATATCTTACAACTCAAATTTTTCTTACATGCATATATAGGTTGTCCACTCTCAACGGTGTCCTGTGGCTAATTCCTACACCGTTAGTCATAGACATATAGTTCCAGTCACAATATTTTAAATTGAGGCAAAGAAATATTTTAAAAGCAATTTGGTTCAATAAAAACATTTTTTAAAAAATTAAGAAATTTAAGTTTTAATACACTCCCCCCCCCCCCCTGTCCTATAAGTTATATTTAGTAAAATTTTCCTATTGCACTGACAAGTAGTAAGACAAACAAAGGTCTCGTTCATATAACACTAAAATTGACTGAGTTATGAAACTTTAAAAATGCATGACTTATACCACTTTTCTGCATCTGAACACAAATGAGTTTGCCCATGCTTTGAGGGGTCATATACTAAGTACTTAAAGTATTCGAAGAACTTTTCAGGTGTATCTGCGGTTTGAAAAAAATAGTACCATTGATTGAGTTAACTTTTATTAAGTTTCAGATTGGCTAAAATTATTGTATTTTAACATATGTTTTATTTTGTAAGGATTTGAGACTATTTATTTTCATGATATCTTTTAACAAATATTATGTTATTTTATTTAACTTCAACGATCGTATGTAGGTTTTCCCAGTTCAAAATTTGTACTCGAAATTTAACTCACTTTCTAATATTCGATCGAGATTAAATTTTACATACATACTAAAGTAAATCCGATGACAGTCTAATATTATTATGATTTTTATTGATTACCATTCATACTTATTTTACAGGATAACAAAAAAAATTTCGGATTGATTACTGCCAAGAAGTTTAAGAAAAAGCTTTAGATTAGATAACACAAGACTACGATGGTTGTGTTTTTTAACTTTTATGTATTTTTTAGCACTGAATCCAAGAATTACCTTAATTTTTAAACATTATCACAGGATGTTTTGCAAATCATAAATTGTCAAAGTTAAAAAATAACAAAATCAGGTACTATAAAATAGAGGAGATGGCTTGATAGTTGATTTTTATGTACTTTTTCACACTGAATCAGAAAATGACCTTCATTTTTAAATGATGGTCATTTTCGGATCAGCAGTAAAAAATAAGGTACTTTTTGGTTAGCCGGGCGCTAGTGTTATATATACATATATATGTGTGTGTATATATACAATGTATGTATATATATATACATATATATGTAAATCATGTGTAAATAAATGTGTAAATAATACATATATATGTAAATATATATGTAAATACATATATATGTATATATATGTATATATATATACAATGTATGTATATATATACATATGTATATATATAATATATAACACTGGCGCCCGGCTAACCGAAAAGTACCAAAATTATATAAAATAATTTAATAAATATAATAAGTTTAGTAAATATAATACTCTTGAAGCTAACTCAAAAGCTTAAATTTACGTTTTACATTAAAAGCTAAAACGTTTTAAAATTATACGGTTCCCAATCTAAAAGTGAAAGTAAATTAGTACAAATATATTTTCTAAGATTCAAAGAAGTGAATAAATAAAACAAAATAACCATAAACTGTTAACAAGTATTCATTTCTTGCTTTCCAGAAATATATTTAAAAACACCCGGGTTTTTTAAATGGGTTTTTTATAAAAAAACAACCCCCAAAAATTGCAGTTGAGATTATCAGTATTTAATCGTACAATGACACATGCTTCGTTTTATGTCTGGCTTATGTAACGGAACGCTATTTTTTAGGAACGGCACATCAATTGTTGCCCGAAAGAAATAGCATATAGGGGCAAACATAAAGTAATAAATACCAAATAAGGTTTGAAATTTCAAATTTAGAAATGACAAATTTTAAGAAAGATGCCACAGATCATTTTTGATTTTTTTCCCACTTTCTATTTCTTTGGCTCACTCAGCTATGGGATTAACCTACGATCCGCATAATGAACGGCTTACGCGTCTATTCCGATCAAACGCTCGCAAAGTTGTGAAAGCTATTCCGCAAAAGGGAGGGTTTACGAGAGAAGGGGGAAAAGAACTGAAAGTCGCTATTCCAAACAAACATCTTTCACCTTCCGCAACTGCTGATGTCACGTACGATTTAAGAATAAGAGGATCGATTTTTAATCGAATATTAGCATGTATTAACCAATGAGAGTGCATCAACAACTTTTAAAGGGACAGAATATAATGTTTTGAATAATAGCTGACCAGTTGAAGAATATTTCTTTTAAATGTTAAATTTAAAAATACTTAATATCCGAGTATTATTTTAATAACAAGCTCATATTACGTATTAATATTTTTATTGCTCTAGCTTATTCCCATGAATGTATCATTTATTTTCCTATCAAATTAAAATTTATTAATTTAAAATTACGAACTATGTTAACCTTTTACTTTAGCTTTAAAGCCTCAGCTTTTCTATGATGGTATTTTTTCTCACAATTAAATACATTTAAGAAAAACAAAGAACAGATTGATACATTTCAGTAAGAATAGATTTATAGATTGGAACTTCCAAAAAAGCAATCAGGAGCAGGGCTGTAAAATGGCTTAAATTGGTTCTGGATGCAGATGCATGAATGTCATTCACGCTAGATAAGCATATACTTTGCTAAATAAAATATTTAAAAAATATTATACGAATTAAAAATCGAGGTACCACATATAGGCGCCATAATAGCTGCAGTTTTAAAGTATATGTTGGTGTATATATATATATACTATATTATAGCCAGTTTTATATATATTTGCATTTACAAGTTCCTATGATTAACTTTTGTATTATTTTTTCCCTTTGATTTTTAGACATTCGATTTCATTTTAAGTATATATATATGTATACTGGCTAACTGATGGAGGGGGGAAGGGGGCATTAAGAGTTTAAAAACCAGAGAGAGCACTTAAAAACTGATGACATACATATGAAATTTTTTTTGTTACGATAAATACGTGATATTTAAAAATCAACGCAAAGAAAAGCTGAAATATTTCGAGAAATTTTTTCTTGCATTTATTTTAAAGCTTCCTTCTTTAGTGCCAAAGGAATGATACAGAAAATGGGAAATAATAGTAGCAGAGTGTGTTATTGTTATTCCTGTTTTCTCTCTTTTTTTATTTTAATTTTATCACTATAGAAGGGGCGGGCTCCTTTTGCAAAGTTTTGAAGCAGCTCAATGTTAAATTTATGTTGGTTGCTTGTTCTTTTCATTCAACTTATTTATACTAGACTCTATTTTTACAATTAGCTGTATCACAAAAGTTCTTTTATACTAATTAATTATTATTATTAATTTATACTTCTTAAATTGAATTTTATAACAAGAATAATGTATATAGGCTCAAACCGAAACAACATCTACTTCTATGCAATTGTATTCTTTCACAAGCGCCCCCCCCCCCCCAATTTAAATCAATTTAACATTTTTGTCCCTTTTAAAAATCACTTATTACTTGGGCTAACTGTACATATATTTTTATATAACTGAAAATTAAAATACAAAATATTATTGAAATTGTTATTTTTATTTATGTTACACAATTTCATTTCATATTATTTATAATGATTAAATACAAAAGAATGGGGGGGGGGGGGGGGAATGTACGTTTATGCTACGTGTAGAGTTTTTAAACATCAAATTTCATGATAACATGTTTATCAATGTCTCTTAATTAGTGTCTTTTCCAATATATTTAGCAATCTTGTAAAGCTCAGAGCTTTAAACTAACTGTTTAGACACTGTTTAGAGTGAAAAAGTTAGAAAACTCTTAAAAGCATTATACCCATACTTAATATAGCAAGCTTTTGCTATAGACCTATCAATACTTCATTTGCACTGACGAAATTTATACTAAATTAAAAGTTGATAATTTATTGTGTAAATTAATATAGGGTAGATGTGCTAGTATTAGACACCCTTCAATGTTTTGGTTTATAAAAAAAAAAAAAAAATAACCCATAAAAATTTAGCTTTTATTATTTGTTTCATAACTTCCTCTTGCATATTTTATAATCTTGCATTATTATTAGTCATTTTCCAGTAATGGACACCCCGTGTAGACATTGCTAAAAATGCAATTTCAGTAATGTTTATATTACATAAAATATTGACTTAACTGAAGACCTAAATAATAAATTTAATTTTTAAATTACACTTACCAAAATGTAATAACACCAAAACTTTTATAAATAGCTGCTTTTAAGTTATTTTATATGGTTAATAAAATTTCAATAATTTATTCTTTTTTTTTTTTAATGTATATAATAACTGTGACTTGCACTTTTTATAATATGGCAATCAAACCAGTCAAGAAGCAAAAAATATAATTTAAGGGCATAGTCAAACAGGGGCTCATAGAGCTTAACCCTCCCCATTTAAATAAAAACAATTAAGTTACAGAAATTGTTAAAAATCTGTCTTAAATGTTCCCTTATTCATCTCTGAAAAAATATATATATATTACTGTAATGTTAATTAAAGTTATAGTAATCATGAAACTAGTAAATCTGCAGATCAGTGGCCTCAAACATCAATTCTACAGTTTTATTTTGAGAATTATTTTATTTAGTGTTTAAAATATCCAACTCACAGTATCATTTTTTTCATATTTGTAATATTAATTATTACAAGTAATATATCATGTAGTCTCTGGAAGTTGTTAAAAATAGTGAGACAAAGCTATTGCTATACACTAATACTCAAAACTTTTTTTTTTTAATTATTATTAACTTTTAAATCTCCCACTGTCTCAATAATCTGACAGCTGTAATTGCTTGATATTTAGTATTTTAAACTATCCATCTGAAATAATTAAAATAACTATCTTCTGATAATTACAATAATTGATGCAAACAGTGGATGATTAACACAAATATTTTATTAAATACTGGCATCCTAATTGTTAAATTTATTTCAAAATCAGTGTTTTGTTTCATTAGTATGCTTTCATTAAATTCTGGTTCTAAATAGTCATAAAAACAGTTATATCTGTTACTTTTTGTGGGATGTCTATTACTGAAACAGAGAGTGTCCATTACTGGACTTTTGGGGTGTTTTTATATATTTCTGTTATTTAAAATTGAGTTTTTATTCATATTCGGAAATGAAACTATCAGAATGGTTAAATATTATTGATAGATTAATATAATATTGAAAAAACTGGAATATAATGATTATAATTTATTAATAAAAAATAATTTTAAAAGAAATTTCTTAAGGGTGTCTATTACTGGCACATCTACCCTATTTGAGAAATGTACTATACAGCAGGATTTTCTTTTATTTTTTTTTAAGCCAACAAGTACTAGAGAAATAAATACCAATTAAGATGTTAATCTTAATCCAAAATGTTGAAGTCATTTAACTTAAAAACTTAAATTTGTTAATAAACATCATTAAATTATAACTTTCAGCTAATTAGATTTTTTCAGTTTGAAAATAATACAGACATTTGTTATCTGCAAACTGACTAGTATTTATTATCATCTTGACTATTAATATTATTTTGTCTTAGATTTAATGCAGATAGAGTAGTTTATCCCCCCCCCCCCCCTAAACTGAATAAGTAATAATATTTGATCTCTGTGAATTAAATACTTTCACATAATAAATACTCAATCATACATCCTTACATACTCTCAACCAGTCACAATGTGAAATGTTTTCAGTGTTTTATTATTATTAACATGTTGCATTATACTGAAGAGTAAAAACAATTTTCAAGATAAGACATATTTATAAATGTCACAATATAGTTTCAAGAATTATGATTTAATCATTTTTTAATAATTCATACTATGTAATCATAATATATTTTTACTTCTTCATTGCACGATTACAGATAAGCTTTAAAAATGAAAATCTGGATGATAAACAGTATTTAATTAATAAAAGTATCTTTACAAATTTATATTTTATCAATTTTATTTCTTACGTGTGCATTTAAAATTTATTTCAAATTAACATAAAATGTTGAACAAATTAATACGTTACAGTTATCGAAAATAACTTATCCACAAGTCATGGAAATTGTTGCTTACTGCAGAAAAATAAGAAATTAAACTTATTGGTTAAATACAGCAGTTCATGTGTCAGCTTTATTTATTATTATAATTATAAATCATAAAATCTAATTCTTAGGGATTAGTAACAAAAAAATTTTTTAAAAACTTCATTACTAAATTATTAGAAACTAAATAAATATCATAATTTTACAAAAAGTAAACAAATATTTTTTTAATGGATGCGATAGTATTTCGCTTTCACGAGATAAAAGTCAAAACTGTCAATACCAAGATTCTAATGATATATGACTTATCTTGGTAATAACTAAGAAAAAAAGTAAAGGTTTTATAGTAGTAAAAAAAAAAAAAAAAAAAAAAAAAAGCTATTTTTCACGATACAACATATCCAAAGGTACCGTAACACTGAAAAAAACATTTCACATACCTGTATTTTAAATGAGTATTCCCCTTATGTTTTGTTTTGATGTTAGCTCCTATCTATAACAAGTTATTTTTAAAATCTGTGTTATTTATTTGCAGCACAAAATTTACTATAACAGCATTTTGCAAGCGTCACATGGTTCTTTGCACGCTATGCTACCAAAAGTCCGCCATCTTTTTTTGGGGACGCTGATTAATGTCCCCATGATATATGCCCCCATACGTCATTTTGACGTCACAAGAAATGGGGATATAAATACAGTGCTGGATCATTTCACTTTTCACGAAATCCTGATTAATGCCCCCATGATATATGCCCCCACATCTGAAAGGGACACAAATCCAGTGCTAGAGAAATTTCCTTTCGTTGAGAGCCTGATTAACGTCCCCATGATTTAAGTCCCCATACGTCATTATTTTGACGTCACAAAAATGGGGGCACAAATCCAGTGCTCGAGCATTTCACTGTTGACGAAATCCTGATTAACATCCCCATGATATATGCCCCCATATCAGAAGGGGACACAAATCCAGTAATGGAGAATTTTCCTTTCATTGAGAGCCTGATTAATGTCCCCATGATTTATGCCCCCATACGTCATTTTGACGTCTTAAAAAATGGGGGCACAAATCCAGTGCTGGAGTGTTTTACTTTCGACGAAATCCTGATTAACATCCCCATGATATGTATCCCCATACGTCATTTTGATGACGTCAGAGTAGATGGGGACTTAAATCAGGGGGCATAAATCCAGTGCTAGAGCATTTTATTTTCTCAAGAATTCCTGATTTACGACCCCATGATATATGTCCCCATACGTCATTTTTATGTCACAACAAAGGGAATTCAGATTCCATTTAGGATAGACCACTTGAAATCTGCACTACCGGAATTTTCAGGTCCTGTCCCGGCCCGGTGCAAAAATTTAAATTCGACCGGGGAAATTTTTATGTTAAAAGAATTTAACCTTGTGTAATTACGTGTCCAGCGTTTTCTGGCGTTTCTATTATGTGCGATTCAGGGATGCCAGTTAGTCACTTTTCTCACTTTTAGTCACTTATTTTAAATTTTATCACTTTTAGTCACTTATTTAATAAAAAGTCACTTTTAGTCACTTTTTTTGACTAAAGAGGCCCCTATTGGCGCGATTTTTTTCTAATGCCAATGTCATATACACAACGGGTGCTTAATTGGCACCAAAGTGTCGTTATTTTGCTTGATATGGTAACCCGGATGTTGTTGATGTTTTTGCCAAATTGGCGTCAGAAAACAATTGTGTCAATATGCGTATATGACATCTGTGCCCTAAAGAGATTAAGTTTCTGAAAGTGAAGGAGCTGGTTTACTCACATTTCATTTTTATCTTTCAGCCTTGTCGATATCCCCAACATCAATAATTGTTCATATTCTCTCTCAATAAAAAAGACCATGTGTAAATACAATCTAACTCTGTTAATACAAGCCTGGCTAATATAAGGGGGCAGTTAAACAAGCAATTTTTACATTAAGAAAAATTCATCATTTAAACTGTATTAAGATTTTCTTACTTATATATTATTTTATCTTGCTTATATTGCGTTTACCTACAAAAGTAAGATAACGGCTAATACTAGCGAAACCTTTCTCACTTCAGTTTGAGTTTCGGTGAAAAGTAGGGTAGAATTAATATAAAAAAAATCCCATCACGTGTCTGAGATTCACGGCACGGAATACTTCATTGTATCTCCATTTCACAATTCTGTTTTGTATTGCAAGAATCAAAACAGAAAGTTCCCTAAAAAGCAATCACCACCTTTATGATATTATATTAATTTTAGCATTTGAAAGATCAGAGTAATTAATAATAGTAAGTTATTAATTTAATTATGTGTGTGTTTTTAAGATTTTTATTATCTTTCAGGAAGGTATTAAGAGTATGATATTGTAATATTTCATGTTTGATAGTTTGATATTTTTTTTTAATATAATAATAAGCCTGAGCTTGTACCAATGACAAGAAAGCTAATAACTCTTGCTCAGAATGCTTGTAAAAGTTACACAAGTTTTTTAGAAGAAAGAAAAAGACAAGAAGCCAACAAAAAAAAAGAAGAAGAAGAAAGAAATGAAGAGAAAAAAAGGAAAGCTGAAGTTTTAAAAGAAATAGAAGATGGAAAGAAATCAATTGAAGTAAAAGAAAAAGAGCTGAAAGAAAAGATGAAAAAGGAAGAACAAAATCAAAAGGTTGCTAATAAAGTATTTAAAGAAGCCAGCAATAGATTACAGAATGCTTTAGATAAAAAAGATTTAGACGAAATGAATATAGCAAATGCAATGTTAGCAGGATATTCAAAAATGCAAAAAGAAGGAGAGAATACTAGAAAAGTTATAAAAAACTTGCAAGAAGATATTGAGAAACGTAAATCTACAATAGAAAAAAGGAAGTCTTCAATAATATCTTCATTTTGTAATAAAAAACAGAAAATGTAATTTTAAATCTCCTATTGTAAAGTTAAAATAAAATTTTGTAAAGCCATACCCCATCCAGGATCAAATCTCAGTGCTTCTAAATAGAACTTCATTTTTATTTCTGTCATTAAAATTCTTAGAAAAAGCACCAATAAAATGTACCAAATTGCTTACAGGTGCATATAAAAATATTAAAAATACATTAAGAATCCATTAAACTCCAAAAGGTTTTCAGGCAGTGCACTCAGCCGTCATCAGTGGAAAATTAAATGTTGTCTTTTTGCACCTAGTCAAGAATCATCAGGGAGACACCATTCTAGATTAAAGGTGGTATGGAGGATAGATGACAGAAAGCAATATTCAAATGCTCATCAAAAACATGCTTCCATCTATTATCTAACAATTCCTTTCAAACTCCATGGATGTCATATGACAGTACATCATTAAAAACTATTATTTTATTTTATTTATTTATTTTTTTTAATTATCTCGAGATTCCCTAATAATGGCTTTGGAAAATAATTTTGGATTTATTAAATTCTTCTTTTATAGGCTGGGTTTGAGCTAATCTTTCTAACACAGTATGGGGTCGATTTAATCTGAGATCTGCTTTATGTTTCTTAATCAACTTTATTCTTTAAATCTACCCCATACTGTGTTAGCAAGATTAGCTCAAACTCAACCTATAAAAGTAGAATTTACTAAATCCAAAATTATTTTAATAATTTTCCATATAAATAATTACTAAGAAGCCATTATTAAGGAATCTTTTGAGATAATTTCTAAAAAAGATTTAGTTTGTAAAAATGTATTGTCATATGACATCCATGGAATTTGGAAGTGATTGCTAGATAATATATGAAAGCATGTTTTTGATGAATATTTGAATACCTTTTTCTGTCGCCTTATCTTCCGTACCACCCTTAATCTAGAATGGTCTCTCCTGGACTATTCTTGAGTAGGCACAAAGAGACATGACAACATTTAATTTTCCACTGATGATGGCCAAGTGCATCGGTTGAAACAGTTCTAGAGTTTAATGGATTTTTAATATCTTTAAAAATATTTTTAATATTTATATATATGTATACACTTGTAAGCAATTTGTTACATTTTATTTGTGCTTTTTCTAAGAGTTGTAATTATTTACTCGGGATGGATTTAGCACTAGAATTTTAACTTTTCTTTATTTTTATCATTTTTTCTTAAACATTAGTTTCTTTTTGTATAGTTAGTTGCAGCTATAATTTGAATTTGTTCCAGAAAATATTGCAAGGATGCTACCAGTCATCTTTTTTAATATTACTATTTGCAATCAGTAGATTTCCTATTGTAAACGTTGTAAAAATAAAATGAAAATTGTTCTTTAGAAATAGATGTAATAAAAAGTGAAAGGTAGCACCCCTGACATTTTGTTGTGACAACAGCTTACTTATTATAATTCAATTTTAAAAGTTTATTATGATAACATCGTACTTTTTGTTTTACATGATTAAATAAAACTGAGGTTTGATCTTATCTGGCATTTTGGTAGGGGATTTTCATTTAAAAAACAAAAATGTGTCTTATTTACTGAATTTAACTTACAAATTGATAAAAAAAAAACTTTGTCTTGTACCATTCATGTCACTTTTTTTTTGGTTTTTTGAATTAGGCACTTTTTTTTATACGCTTTAGTCACTTTTTCGGCGCGTTTTAGTCACTTTTTTGGCATGCTTTAGTCACTTTTTTGTCACTTTTTTTGGTCTTTTAGTCACTTTTCTCACTTTTTTGGAAGCATTATTACACTTGCATGCCTGGCGATTTAATTTTGTTGAGCTGATCATAATTATCAGCCCATATGTTATAATTAGTAAGGTAACTGGGTGAATTATTAATTCCAGCTTCTCCAGGATGGCATAATTGGTACAGCACTGGCTGCTTCAGCCAGTTTATTCCTGGTTCGAATCCTAGCCTGGACATTTTTCGCCCTGTTCGAAAAATTAAATCTCATATGATTTATTTACCAATTATAATATTTGCGTTAAAAAAGTCAATCTTGTGTAATTACGTGTCCACCGTTTTCTGCGTTTCCATTACCTGCGATTTTATTCTGTTGAGATGATTCATAAATATCACACCAGATTTATAACCAATAAAGTTAACTGGCTGAATTATCCTGCTGAGAAAGAAAATTTTGCGTAAAAGAAAATAAGTGCTCTTCCTATTTTATTTAAGCCTGTTCTCAAATCCAAAAGGGCAAATTTTTGACATAAGTTTTAATTTATTTTTGTTCGAAAATGCATAAAACTAGCAGGTGTTGTTGTTTAGAAATAATGTAATCGATATGCGTTTTCCGTTTTCCGTTTCCCATTTTTTTTTCTCAAACGCAATAGATCTTTCAGAAAATAGTGTCAAAGTGGGCGTTTGAACCTAATTTCCGTGTGAAAGAAGAATAATCACCCAAGGGAGGGTGAAAAACGTCTTTGTTACGTGATTAAAATTGCTTATAACTCAATAAGTAATTTATTTATCAAAAAATGGAAAACACAGTTCGATTTCAAATCGCTTCCATAGTCAGGCCTTCCAATTTTATATATTTCCGTTAAAAAATGAATTTGTAAATGTGTTAAAACGTTTTGCTCTTGTTAAGCAGAACAGTTGAGAACAGCCTTAACGTAATCGTTGGAATTATACCTTAAGGTGGTTCTCAAACGCGAAACTTTGACACATTTTCTGACAAACTTTTAACTGCAAAGGCATAAAATTGACAAGCCTAACTATTGAAGGGATTTGGAATAGAATAGCGTTTTCCATTTTTGAAAAATAAATTATTTGTCGACATACAAGATATTCTTGTCATGGCTTCGGGTTTTTTTTCTTCTTTCCCGTGATGTCGCTTCCGAAATTCTATTCAAAATGCTACCTTTAACAGTATATTCTCATAGATATATTGCCTTTATCAAAAAATCGATAACGCCATTCGATTACATAGTTTCTGAATGACAACACCTGCCAATCTTATGCGTTTCCGAAAAGAAATGAATTCAGAAATGTGTCAGAAAGTAGCTCTTTTGGATTTTAGAAAAGCCTTAATAAATGACAGAGAAATATTTTCACAAATCTACTTTTTAGTATATAGCTTCAAAAGTTATGAGTTTCTAAACCTCCTTTTTTTTCTTTTATTCTAAACTACATTAATTTTTTAATGAATCCATTTTTGAATGTTGAAACGTCTATAAGAATCTAAGTAATGTTGCTATTGTGTATTTTCTGTCTTGCAAACACATCGTAATTTTCAAATATATACTGTAAATTTATTCCATAAATATGTATGCAGTTTTCTTTACAGGAATCTTACTTGTATGTTAAGAAAAATCTGAATTTTTTGTAGAAATTTTTACTGATTTCTGTTTGGAAATTCTGGCCCGTGCAGACCTCAACCAGGGTCCCTCTCCTATCGAGGTTTTGTTAGGGGCTCCGAGTCTCTCTATTGAATTTGAAACAGCCTTTCCTTTGCATATTTTTGGTCTAGATTTATTCTTAAATGTTTAACCCCTTGAGGGGCGATGGGATATAATATATCCCACTTAATTTTAATTCCGAAATGCCACATTGATACCAGAATTTTGAAATAAAATTTTGCATTTATACTGTATTTGAAGAAAAGCTTTTACTTATTTTCAAATAAAATTGTTTCTAACTCCTGCCGTGAACCTGTCATTTCAAAATTTTAAGAAGAAAAGTACTTTGCTTCTGAAAAGGTTAATCGTGAGAAGGAAGTGGGTATTAACTTTATTTATTACAAAGTTTATAATAAGTGTCGGGGAATGTATAGATTTAGTGAAAGTAACCGTGAACGAAAACCATAAATATTTAAAATATTGTAAAGGATATATCTTCCAAAATAAAAAATAATTATGCATATTAAATGTGAAAGTAGTAGTATTTTTCATACATTTTAGTATCTATATTATATTATCCTTCTATGATATATACGATTTAAAAATATAAAGTTTATTAGTTCAGCAGACTGTGCGAACAGATAAGTGCACCTGGGCCAAAGTTTAAATTTGTCGACCCCAATCTTCGACTTCTCTCTTTGACAGATGGCACAAAACTGGCGAAGTGCACAAACAGAAATAAATTCTGTTGAATACATGTTTCGCGCTTATATTGGAACTTTAAAATTTTTAATTCAAAAATTTCAAATAAGAAAAAAAAAATAAATTTGCAGTTATATTATGGAAAAGCGGATCTGGGAAATGGTTGTGGAAAAAATGCATCTAACAATACTGTATAACAGTTGGAGAGAAAATTGTACTTAGTCAGTAATTTGTTTTTGGATGTGGAGTAATGGACGATGCAATAACTTTGAAATGTAAAAAGTATGTACTTTCATTGGGGAAAAATTCCCTATATCTATCTACATATATAACAAGTAAGAAAAATCATGCGTACAGCATAGATAATGAAACAATTTCCAACACTCCCTGAAAGCTTTAACGAAACTTCGTTACTTAGGAAAATAAGATAAATAAGATAACTAAATAAACATTTAAAAATCTGATTTCAGTAGTTATCGCCCATAGCCAAATGTGTATTCCAATTCTTTTGAACAATATTCGATCTGTATGTTGATATATATACTAATGGAAAATTTAGTTTAGCAAGCAAATGCATAACAGGTTGAAATTCACCTTTCAGCAATTTATACTAATAGATGGAAACATATTTGAATACTTTTGTACAGCCCATGTACAGCCAAAACTACATACTTTTGTAGTTTATCTAGTACCTTTATTACATGCCACTATTTAGCTAAAATATAATTCAAACTAAAGCACGCATAAAACTACTGAAATTACATTTCCAGAAATTATCACCCATAGACGGCTATGTATCCAACTCTTTGCGTGGCCCTGTATATTATTTTATCTATATTCTACAAATATTTCTTAGTACACTAAATTCAGTTCAGCGTAAAAATGCATAACTCCTTTAAATAACCATTAAGCAATTTATGCTCATACTCAGTAACCTTTACGAATTCATTTCTGTAGCTCTGTATATGAATTATACATTTATAAGCACTTTATAGTATGCATAAATATAGTGAACAACTAGGTAAGTGTGATCACAGATCGCACAGAGTGTTTCGTTTAATATTCCTTTCAAAACACTTTATCCTTTTAAAAAATCTCTTAGTTCCACATTTCGCAACCAGGAGCGCACTCTATTCTAAACTAACCTCTATCCGAACGAAACACCGTTTTATATATTATCCGTAGATATATTAGTCGAGGGGATTTATCCGATAGCGCCCGAGATAAGTAGGCGCCCCTGGCGGTAAAAAAGGAACTAAAATATGTAAGGCTATGGTGCATAATATGAAAGAATTGTCAAAGGGGTGTCGGCAAAAGTTGAAAAAGTGCTCCCCGGGTGAAAAGGGCGGAGGTCAGAAAAATTGCTTAAAATACACAAGTTAGAGCCCGGTAGAGTAAATAATATAAGACTTTTTGAAATTTTTATGATTTGCCGTGTGGTCTGAGGTATTCAGCTATACGTATGCAAAAATTCTTGTCTCCAACTTAATTAGGGGCTCTCTTAGAAAGAATTGCTTAAAATACATATGTGGTAGCTCAAAGAGTTAAACAACGTAAGATTTTTTCAAGATTTTAAGATTTGTCGCCTGGGCTCAGGTGTTCTGCTATAAGTATGCAAAATTTCAAATCTCCAATTTAATAAGGGTCTCAGTTAGAAAAAATTGCTTAAAATACGCATGTGGGAGCCCAAAGGGTTAAATGTACGATTTTTTCAAAATTTTATGATTTATCGTATGATATGTGGTGTTTATAAGTATGCACAATTTCACGCCTCCAAACTAAATAGGGTCTCACTTAGAAAGAATTGTTTAATATACACATGTGGGAGCTCAAAGGGTTAAATGTACAGCTTTTTCAAAATTTTATGGTTTGTCATTTGATGCGAGGTGTTCAGCTATAAGTATGCAAAATTTCACGCCTCCAACCTATTTAGGGGCTCACTTAGAAAGAATTGTGTAAAATACACATGTGGGAGCCCAAAGGGTTAAATGTACGACTTTTTCAAAATTTTATGATTTTTCGTATGATGTGTAGTGTTCAGCTATAAGTATGCAAAATTTCAAGTCTCCAACGTGTATAGTTTCTGAGAGCGGGCTCTGTGACAGACGGACAGAGGAGCGAGACGAATAGGGTTTCGACAGATGAACAAAACCCTAAAAAAGCACATATCATAATTAAAAATGCATTTCGAGCAATCATTACTAATATACAGTAATTCGGATACAATATAGTATCTGAAATCTTTTCAAATACACCGCAAACAATTTCCCCTATACCATTATGAACGGAATTCTTTTATGTGGCCCTGTAAATGAACAATAACTATTCTTTGCATCGTATATTCAACAGAATACATATTTTAGTGGGCTTCTTAAATGAATATCAATTTTACTATGTTTGAAAGAGAGTAACACCATTAAAAATTATTTGAAGCGATTTTTTCCCATTGGCCGTAATGTAACGGAAAACTTTTTACTGTCCCTGTAAATGAACTAAACATGCTACAAACGTCATTTGACATAGGGAACGTGCTATAGTAGAGGTCACTAACATCCAAAAATTTAAGAGCGATCCGAGCATATTTACGAGAGCTAGAGCGTGGACAGACGGCTAGACAAACCGAAGTCATAAACACTTTTCAACTATGTTGGAAAGTGTTAATTATTTATAGCATACATTAAAAAAGAAGAAAAATGAGATTGGTAGTATACATTTGACGCCCCCCCCCCCTCGATTTCCGCGCACGGGGCAATCGCCTACTTCGCCCTCCCCCCTTTCACACTATCCTGTAGCTAAGTATTGGAGTATACGTTGGGCCGTAGTTATTACGTTACATATACGTTGGTAAAATTATTTTTGTTTTAAATAAGATAAGAGAAATTTTGATAAAAACGCTTAGAGATGCATTTGTATATTTAAAATATCTCTTCGAGAAATTAATAATTTTAACTTCTTTTTTTTTCTGTTTTCACTTCTTACAGGATGTTTTTTTTTCTTCGTTATAAAAATATTTCTAAAATATACACTTAATTTTATAGGAAATTTTACTCACAGCTTATCAAATTTTAACGTACAAAATATGGAATTAAGCAGATATTTTAGAAATATTTTGAGAACTAAGAAAAATAAAAAAGAGAAGTGCCCAGCTAAACTGATGGCATTGAGCTCACAGGCTATTCACACTAATTGTATAATATACACTTATTTTAAAGAATAATGCCCCTAAAAAAAAATAAGTGAAGGAGAATTAGCCCCCGTTTCCCCCTTTATACTTAACCAGTGAACCTCCAAATCTAATCAGGGAAGCTCCTTATCATAATAAACCGGTATACCAAATTTGGAGCAAATCCAATAATCCTGCAAAAAAACCCATTTATCTAAATTAAGTGGGTGGACTAGCCCCCCCCCCCCCTTTACCCTTAACCAATGAATCCCCAAAACGAATCAGGGACGCTCCTTAACATAATAAACCGGTATACCAACTTCGGAGCAAATCGAATTATTCTGCATGAAAAACGCATTTATCTAAATTAAGAGGGGCGGGCCTTTTCCCCCTTTATCCTTAACCAGTGAACCCCCAAAACTAATCAGGGAAGTTCCTTAACATAATAAACCGGTATACCAAATTTGGAGCAAATCGAATGATTCTGCATGAAAAAGCCATTTATCTGAATTAAGGGGGTGGACTAACTCCCCTTTATCCTTAACCAATGAACCCCCAAAACTAATCAGGGAAGTTTCTTAACATAATAAACCGATATATCAAATTCGGAGCAAATCGAATGATTCTTCATGAAAAACCCATTTATCTGAATTAAGGGGGTGGACTAACCCCCCTTTTCCCCCTTTATCCTTAACCAATGAACCCCCAAAACTAATCAGGGAAGTTCCTTAACATAATAAACCGGTATACCAAATTCGGAGCAAATCGAATGATTCTGCATGAAAAACCCATTTATCTGAATTAAGGGGGTGGACTAACCCCGCTTTTCCCCCTTTATCCTTAACCAATGTACCCCCAAAACTAATGAGGGAAGTTCCTTAACATAATAAACCGGTATACCAAATTCGGAGCAAATTGAATGATTCTGCATGAAAAACCCATTTATCTGAATTAAGAGGGTGGACTAACCCCCCTTTATCCTTAACCAATGAACCCCCAAAACTAATGAGGGAAGTTCCTTAACATAATAAACCGGTATACCAAATTCGGAGCAAATCGAATCTTTCTGCATGAAAAACTCATTTATCTGAATTAAAAGGGGTGGACTAACCCCCCTTTTCCCCCTTTATCCTTAACCAATGAACCCCCAAAACTAATGAGGGAAGTTCCTTAACATAATAAACCGGTATACCAAATTCGGAGCAAATCGAATGATTCTGCATGAAAAACCCATTTATCTGAATTAAGGGGGTGGACTAACTCCCCTTTATCCTTAACCAATGAACCCCCAAAACTAATCAGGGAAGTTTCTTAACATAATAAACCGATATATCAAATTCGGAGCAAATCGAATGATTCTGCATGAAAAAGACATTTATCTGAATTAAGGGGTTGGACTAACCCCGTTTTTCCACCTTTATCCTTAACCAATGAACTCCCAAAACTAATCAGGGAAGCGTCTTATCACAATGAACCTAGAAAAAATTTTTGAAGCAAATCGGATGTTTCTATCAAGAGTTATCGCGTTACGTACATACATACATACATACATTCATACATACAGAACGGGCGGGCACATTAGCTCTCAGGCTTTGATAGCCTGTGAGCTAAAAAGAGACTTCCTTTAAGAAGCATACACAAAATAGCAAGTTAAAATTATTATTTTTCTCAAGAGATATTTTAAATATACGAATGCACCCAGAGGTTTAACATTAGTGAGGGAAATGACTAAAGTATGACTAAAAGCCTTAAAACTCTGTTCGTCTCATGCTTTTGTTTCATGTCAAGCAGGGATCTCGCTTACTTTTAATGAACGTTTGCAATTTGGCTAATCAAAAATAAAAAACAGTAGCCAAATGAAAAAAATGTTAGTAAAATAGATTCGTCGTGAAAAACTGAAAAATCGATCTTTGACCCCTTAATCTAACTTTCTTTCAATATACTCTAAAATAAACTACTTATACATCAGTTATTCATCTAAATTCAATGATGCGCAACATAAACTATTAAAAAAAAAGTTATTTTTAATGTCTTGCGCAAGCAAGGAAAAATTCCCAAACCCGATTTAACTCATTAAAATATTATGAAACAAAACTTTACGATCGAAGTTTACTCAGGATTTTAAGATATTACATATAATGAATCCTGAAAAATCTTAAATATAAACAATAAAATATATATGCATTTAAAAAAATATATTTTTTGCAGAATTCTATGGCTTTTCATTGAAAACCATACTTCAAAGGCAGATTGAAAACTGTACTAATGATTCGATGCCATTGAACATGATAATCGGCAACAATCGTTCAGTAACGCTAATAATCTGTCGCCTGTACTGACACACACTCACAAAAAAAATGAGTAATCATTAAACATTCGCAATCAGGCGAATGCAGTCGTTCCTTTACTCGCCAAATGAAGCATTTTGTCGCGATTTGGCGCAATGGTGAGTGGCAGCGAGAACCCTGGTGATAAGATATTAAAAATTCTTTAAACGACGCTTGTTGCGAAGGGGTTAATAGTCTAAAATGCTTGTTATGATGTTCTAACTGAGAATAACACTGTATTATTATTTATGAAATATAATAGACACACATTAAGTAAAAGTACTTACAATTTTTTTATATTAAAATATCTATATTAATAAAAAAGAAGGGTTTCTTGTCCGTGTGTCTTCTGCGTGTTTGTTTGTTTGTTGACGACGGTTAGGGAAATCTATCGCACGTAGAGGTCTACAAATTTGGATAAGGATACACATAGACAGATTCAAATGAACCTGAGGCTGAGATTTTTCATTTTGTTATAATTAGCTTAATTAGTCTTTCCTTGGACAAATTCGTGGAAAAAAATGTCCTTTGCGCAAGCCTCTTGTTATGCGCATGATTTTATCAGAGATTTATTCAATCCAAGCAACAAAACGAAAAGGATTTGTACATAATTGTGAAAATTAAAGATTTTAATGAAAAATTCTTTCTTGTGGCTAAAATTATGCAGTTTTAAGTATAATTATGAAAGTAATTTTTAGAGAATCTGCGATTGTTTTTGTTGGTTAGGGATGCTATGATCATCTCTTGCACACATGAGCTAAACAGACCGGGACTTCAAATTAAAATGGAATCTGACCCACTACACACATCCATACCTGATTGGGTTCGAACCAAGCAAGCTCTTGTTCAGTAACCAGCTCGCCAATCGCAAGACAAGCAGGTGGCTTGAATCTGGGAAAAGTACTTTGAACGATGTATCATTTCATCACAGGAAATCAATGTGTCTTTATTTCTCATTCTGAAAAGAAGTTTTAAGTCTATTGCATAAAACTTTTGACTCTGAATTAAACAGAAAAAAACTGCAGGAAAATAACTGTTTTCTCAAACTTTACTTTTTATATACAACGGAAGGTGGGGGGGGGGGGGGGACATTTTCCACCTATTTTTAAGGAAGGAGGATCGAATCCTTAACCCATCTTATGCTACTTGGACATATCGGGCATTTCTCCGCGCTCTCACAATAAAAATATCCTTTCCACTATATTCAGTTTTTGTGCATGAAATTTATACCTCAGCATCAATATAATTTTTGATAAAAAGTGAAGAATAGAGCTGTGTAGGGGCCCGAGTTATCATGATTATGGGCCCAAGTCGTTTTTTCACGATCATAAATCTAGATCAGAAAAAAAACTATCCTCAAGTGAGTTTAGGGAAAATTGGGAAGCAACTTTAATACCACGCTTCAATTTTTGTGCAAGCAGCAAACATGAGCATGACAATTTTATTTTCCATCAGGTTCAGTAGGTATAGGAATAGGATCAAGAGATTTTGGGGGATGGCAGCTGATTTTGAATATCATTTTTAATTTTGTGTATATGGTGAATCTCATGTATAATGAAGTTATACGTAAGTTTGATATTTTAAAGGATAATAAAAATATACTAAAGTATTTCTGTTTTCCGAGTTTGTCTTTCCTCTCATAATATGGGTTAAATTTAACCTCACTCACCAGGAATACAAGCAGAAATTGGAGGCCCCGAACAGAGGTCAGGTGGGCCCTCTGTATCTCCTGTATGTACTATATGCATATACTTAAACGGTTCCTCACGGGGCCTTTTTCAGCTTAGGGCACCGATACAACTCTCCGCCCTATCGCCCTCTGATCATGTCCCTGTTACTCGTATAATAATATTTTAGCCAAAATGATCTTTTGGTTTTTCATATAAGACGTCATAAGTGAGTAGCAAAGAGGGCCCCAAGAATGTCTATACTTTGGGCCTCTAATTTTTTAAATCAAGTCTTGATGACTACATCATACTGACTTTAATATGGTAATGAAAATAATTATTTTGTGTACATTCGAAATCTTTATTTTTACTTATTTCTTAGGTAATTTTCTTTATATGTATGTACTCGTAACTTTTGTAAAATCAAAAATTTCAGTTTTTTTGTTCTTGCTTTCTTTTCTGTTATGCTTGTATCTATACTTTGCGACAGATATAGTTAATAAGAACGTAAGGATAATAATAATAATAAATAAAAAACAGAAACAAAAGTTTGTACAGAATAAGTATAAATATAACAAGTATTATGTACCAGCAATTTAGAAAAAAAAAATCCCAATTAGACATTCACTGAAAGCTTATTACCTGATGATACCTAAATACCCGCGGGGGAAGAGAGGTAAGAGGAAACAATACTTTTGCGACATTGCCTCAAGGCGTAGGCATATCACCTATGATCTGGTCATTTTTCAGGAAGGCAGGAAGTTGCGAGCTATTTGTACTATGGTAACGTGAGTAGTAACGTGATCAACTATTTTACAGCTTTTAGTTCTCTCAGTGGGGGGGTTTCCTGTGATTTTTGTCGGAAATCTTCTAAACTACGCTTCTAAGAAATGTATTTCAGATTGCAAAGGAAAAAAGTATGAGCAAGATAAGATTTGGAATAGTATAAAATTCCTGTACTTTTTCCATCTGAAACCGAGCCCCTTTGGTCCCGGGTTCCTGGGAAGTTGCCCTCTGTGTCGCCCCCCCCCCCCCCACTTCTCACCGGCCTGAATAAAATTATAATTATTATTTAGTAACTAGGTACAGAAATTATAAAAACTGCAAATTAGTAGTTTCATTAGTTAATAGCATACAATAACATTATATACATTAATATTTTGCAATAATTATGTAAAACCATATTAAATACCAGTGATATTTTTATATATTAAAATTATTAATAACTGAATTTAATATTTAATTGCTAACACTACTTAAAATTAATAATTATTAAAGAATTAACTCTCTAATTAGGAACGCAATATACATTTATGCTTTAATTACTAAAATGATAATTAATAATTTACTATTCATTCTAGAAAGAAAACGAAGCAGGATGCTAGTTCAAAAAACAGCACTATTCCATGAGGAAATATATTAGTAGTAATGTGTTTAGTAACGATATCAGAAAAAAAAAAAGTGTATAATTTTTTAGTATGATAAATAATGTGTCATTAATTTTTAATAATTTTATTAATTACAAATTGAAAAATACAATTAAATAACAACATGCTTTAATAATATCCTGTTTTTTTTTTTTTCTCTAAAGAAATAAAGTCCTATTATTTTTGCAATGTCTTGGGCACACGGATTTAGAAATACTGTGGAATGAGAAAGTTTTTTTTTACAAGAAATCTCTGGCTACAACTGCGGGTGAATTTCACTATTTCTCAAAAAGGCAGGGTGCATTTTCCCAATTTCAAAAGGGGCAGGCACATTTTGCTAATTTCAAAAGGGCCCCTTAAAAAGTGTCCTACAGGAAAAAGTAAGTAAATTAGAAAATTAATAAAACCTGCAAATAAGTAATTCATTAGTAGCACAAATAATAAAATTATATATAATAATTATATATAAATAATAAAATAACAAATAATATTGTTTGCAACTCGTTTTACATTTGTACTTGAAAAAATTACTGTTAATCATCTAAATATAAACTTACACAATTGTATGTGTATGCTAACCAAAAAATTTATGAAAATGAGTTAAATATATTCTTACACTCAAACAGAGTAAATATAAGAATATCCGAAATCCTCAAAATATTAAATAATAGCAATATCACATCCCAGCGGGAAATATTAGCTTTCAATGGTTCATTTTTAAGAAAAAAGTTTTGCTACCTTTTCAATACCTTTTTTTTTTTTTTTTTTTTTTTTTTTTTTTTTTTGCCGTGTATGAGTTACAAAGTAAAAAAGAAAAAAAAAAAAGAAAACATAAAGTCAACCTATACTGAAGAAGCTCTTGTTGTGCTTAACTTTTGTATACTAATTAGTTCTTTTTCTCTTAAACATCCTTTTACATTAACTGTTGAGCTGATGTCATTCTTTCATTCTTCTTTTGCTCCAATATTTGCTGTAAATTTATTATTGCATATGTAGAATAAGAAAAAAAAAAGATTCTAGCTATTTTATTCTTTTACTTGCAGAAATTTATTATACTGCTATGCTTATTTTATATAAACGAATGATTTATTTGATTACTTAAAGAAAATTATGACATTGCAAATTATACATTTAAATATTTTAAATGAAATGTTTTTTTAATGTCATATAAAACTATCCTTTTTAGAAACTTATTGTACTTATTTTTTTATAATACTCAGAAATTAAGATTAGAAGCAAATATTTAAAGCCTTTTTTTTTTTTTTTTTTGCTTATTACCAAGTCAAAATACCTGTAGAAACTTTCCAAATTATATTCATCTTAGATTTTAATTCCTTTTTATGTCATTTTAGACATTTAGAAAATTTATTATTTTAATCAATGATTTAAAAAAAAATCAGTTGATTAAAATCATAATTTAATCGCTAATTTAAATCAACTTATATAAAATCGCTGACATCCTAGAAAAGTATTTAGGAATTCATTCCCATACTCTCGTAGAAGCGTATTGAGGTTTATACGTATTGAGGTTTACCATGGCATGTTCGGAGTTGGAAATGAAATGTGCGTCATTTATATTTCGTTTACAGAGACGCTCAATATTCCACTACATTACGGTCTATGGGAAATGATCGTTTTAGTGCATTTTAGTAATGTTATAATATTTTTAACATACTGAAATTGATATATAACAAGGAAGTACATTACAAAATGCCTACTATAAAATATGGTGCGCATAGTATTTGTCATTCATTTACAGGTACACACAAGAATGGAATATCGTTCATTTTTGGAACCTCACAAAATAATTAGGTTACAGTACTGTCTATGAGGAATAATTGCTGAAAATGAGTTTTCAATTGCAGTATGTTTTCTTATATTTAGCACTTTTTTTTAAATATTACTTTTTATGTATAAATTATACAGTTCATGTACAGGGCTGCAGAAAAGAACTCCATTACATTATGGTCTATAAGAAAAATTCGTTTGCAGTGTATTTTAATTACGCTATACTATTTCAAACGTAATGAAACTGACATACATGACAGATGCGCACTACACATTGCTTACTGTAGAATATGGTGTGGTGTGCATAGCATTTACATTCTTTTTTTTTTTTTTTTTTTTTTTTTTTTTTTTTTTAATACGGAGACGAACAAATGTATTCGGTTACAGTAGTGTCTATGAGCAATAACTGCTGATATTGCGTTTTCAATTGTGGCATGCTTTTTAAAATTTATCCATTTTTTTCCATGTCATTTGGTGTGTCTACATTTTATAAACATTACGCAAGGCTGCACAAAATAATTCAAGTACATTTTCGGATTTTGGTGGAAACTGATTAAGTGGATTTTTCAACTGTGAAAAACCCTTTGAAAAATCGTTTCCAAGCTGAAATAACTGTTTACATACTGTGTAATATATATATATATATATATATATATATATATATATATATATATATATATATATATATATATATATATATATATATATATACAGTGTTTAATTTTCGCCGGAGCTTACCGAAGAACAGCTCTAGTACTTCTTAGCTTTTAGTGATTATTTAAATGTTGGTAGGAATTCACCTCAGCTCATAGATAATGCGCTTTGGAGCCCTGCAGAACAGCGTTTCCAAAATGTGGAAGCCTAAATTACATTTTCCTGTTCCTCCGATTTACAATCCTTTGAGTCTTTCTTCCAAAGGCCTTACATATTTGATGTAGCGTGTCGCACACATAGGAGCATGCTTCTATCTAGTGCTCACAAATCTACACTCAATGGTTTTCTGTCTCAGTTGTTTTCAAATGGCGACGAGGAATGCCGGAATTATTCGCAACTGTATCCGCCTTTTTTACTTGTGTTTGTGTGTTGTTTACTTACTACTTTTTGTTCATGTATGTAAAATATTTTAAAAGATCAACTTTTTAGTTACTCGCGGTGTTTAATTTGCATTGAAGCTCATAGGAAGAGCTCCAGTATTTCTTAATTTTAACCAATATTTAAATGTTAATCGGAATTTGAAATCCACCAGAGTTTGTAAATAATGCTCACAGAAGCCCTGAATGTTGTGTCAATATAAAGTAATGGGATTTTTGAAAATTTCCCACTCCCTGATTTAAATTTTTTTTCTCTTTATTTATTAGATTATGTTTTATGTAAAGGAATATTAGATATAGTCAAAATATATTTTATATGTACGAGTGTATATATACATTTTTTTTTCCGTGTATGAAATTGCTTTAAATTTTGCATACTATTTGAAATTAAAAAAAAATACAGGTACAAGGAGAGGGGAGGTTGTTGCAACGAAATTTTTTATTAGTACAGAAAATTAGAGATCAGGTGTTTTTTTTTTTTTTTTTTTTTTTTTTTTATAAATTAAGCCCTGTAATCTGTATGTATATATAAATATATATATATATACATATATATATACATACAAATAGATAGATAGCAGATAGATATGGGGCATACTCACAATCTTTTGACTTTCGGGAATAAAAATCTGGTGAAATTAAACTTACTAAAATAACATTTTAATCTGATAGACAAATACCGTAATGATTCAGAATAAAGAAAAAATGGTCAGCAGCGATATTTTTGTTATTTAACTGAGGTTTAAGTTAAACTTGCAAGTTTACTTACCATTTTACCACTCTAACTTTCTATTTTCTTCTAAATTTTTACTTATAATGAATTTGCATAGTACCCACAAAACATTCAAATAAGAAATAACAAAAATGTAGTATTTTTAGTACAAACTTTTGGTATAACATTGTCGGAAAGAAAAGGGGATGGTATAGGGAAAAAGTGACGGTAATGGAAAAAAAAAGGATGGTAAGGATGGGACGGTAAGGAAAATTACGACTATTTTTAGACAAATCATGTTAATACTAAGTGATAGTCACAATGTTCAGTGATTTTTAGAAACAGTTATTTACATTGGATTAAAAAAAAATAATAATAATTTACCTCGAAAAGTGCAGAAATAAACCTTGGGGACGGTAAGACTACCAATAAAGCCACGATGCTTGAAATTGATATTTAAATGCTGAATTAAATTCTGCAGTAAATTTTCTGTCAAAGAATCTTAGATATTCTTTCTCTAGCATACTTCTGCATCAGAAAAAGCTTAAAAGAAATTATGTGGCTGCATCTGAAGTGATTTTCTGTATAATTTTAGAAGAGGGGCGGTAAGGAATCTAAAACCTAGGGACATAGTTTAAAAAATAATAACAACCCTAAAAATGTGTGCAGTTTAATTTTTTGCTACAAATTTATATAAAACAATTGTCCCAGTTTCGGAAAAAAATTGCATCGAATTACTTTTATTGAAACAATTTTATACAGACAGCTCCTAACTTAAAAATCAACATCAGGGACACGGGACGGTACAGAAATTTTCCTGGTATTTGGACCCCCAACATCGTCCAAAACTTATTTATCTCGTTAATATTGTTATGCCATCATGTAGCGGGATGTTCCCCCAGTATATGATATGAAAGAAAACACAAGAATATGTACTAAAATAAAAATTATTATTCAGGGACTCAAAAGTCAAAAGATTGTGAGAATGACCCATATATATCATACTCTTGCTGCACAAAAAAAGTCGGATATTTTCTAACTATAGATGGTAATTGCTGAAAAAGGATTCATAAATGCGTTATACATTTTCAAAATTTTTTACTTAGACACCGTCTATCACCTTAATAAAGTGTGAAGTTTTGTTACAGTTACTGTGTTCAGTATTCAGTGTTTTATAATTTGAATTTGGCGCATTGTTTTTTTTTTCTTTTTTACTTACTACCAACAGTAAATAAATTGAAAACGAAATATGAAAAATTTTGTTAATTGAAATGACAAAACGTGTTTTATTATTTAAAGCTATTTGTATGTTTAAACATCCACCTAAATGCCAAAGATTTTACTCAGGCTCCAAAATAATATTTGAAAACATGTAATATTTAAAAATAAAAATCAGTCATTCACAGTATTTTGTTAAAGTGTCTTTCACGTGATTAACCAACACGTTAAACTATTTTAAAAAAGTAAAAATATAAATAATTAAATACAACAAAGAAATGTTTCTTTATCATTCCCCTTTTACACTAATTAAGAATGAAAGTTCCCATGGTATTACTAGTAAGGGGAAAAAAATCTCAATTGATACGGCTCGGAAAGAATGAAATACGGGACGAATCTCGAGAAAAAATTTAAAGCCTGGGACGTTCTTCGATAAATGAAGTTCAGCTTTGTTCAAATCTTCAGAAAATATCAATACTGCCGAGCCCAGCTCGAGTCATCAGATTGCCATTAATTGTTTTCGTTGTGTGTTGCGTTGACTTTAAATGTTTCAAGTTAGGTTTTGACTCTTTCTGTGTGGAATCCGGGTCAACCTGATTTTTCAAAAATGTCCTAGTCCTAAATAATTAATAATAATAATAATAAGCTGTGTATGAATATTAATGGGTTTATAATGTATTTAATTTTATACAAAAAAAGGTAAAACTCATATTAATGATATCATTGTATATTACTTTTCCATAATTGTATTAAAATATGGCTTAATTTTTTCACGTCGAGTTCAAATATTTTGGTTTCTAACTTAAACTAAACCAGTTGCTTTATGATTCATTAAGGATCAAAGCCTGTACTAAACTTTTCTTCACCGTGGACCCCGAGGTGATATACAGAAAGAGCCCCGATCAGGTTGTCAGCCTAACGCGGGACCCCCAGTGTCTGCAAGCTTCGTGCACATTTTATTGAACCCGAAGAGATGGAAGGTTGAATAAATCTTGCTTAGCTTGGAACCAAACTCTGGATCTGCTGGGTGGTAATAAGTCGTGCTGTCTACTACGCCACTGAGGTTTAATATTTTGGTTTCGGATCGACGAAATTAATTCTTGCCGGGTTCAGGTCGAATTTAAGTAGAAATTTCGTGTATATCGGAAAAAAGTTTGCTAATTTATTTAGAAGTACATGCCCACCACGCCCTTCTTAATTTTTTAGACCTAGATAATAGCCTCCCACACACTATTTCATACACTTCTGTTTCTTTAAGACCGGGGAGAAGGGGGGGGGGGTCTGGATTGGTGACATTCAATATAAGAATTTTCTCTTTTTATTTAACAGCACTATAAATTATAACCGACAAGTAGCAAGCTCTTTCTACGTACATATAGCGCGTTCTGAAATAAAATATGTAACTTTTTTGCACACACACACACAAAAAAATTGTTAAAGAAAATAATAATGCATAAGTATTTCATATTTAAAAATGCTTCAAGCATTTCCTAAATGACGCAATTTTAATCAGGCGTGATTCTGTTTCAAATTTCAGAAAATTTAACGCATTCTGTTCCGAAAATTTTAAAAAATCGGTCATCTGTCCGAAAATTCTGAAAAAAAAAATCACTGAAAAATATTGCGAATTTTGACAAATGGTCGCAATAAAAATCAACTTCGTCCGTTGTTCGCATAAAAATTCGCTAATTTCGCCAAAGAATAGCGGAAAAAGCGCGAATTTCATAATATTACTGAGAAAAAACACGTATTTCGTCAAAGGGCCATTGAAAAAAATTGAAATTTCGTCAAAAGATCGCGGAAATAACACAAATTTCATCAAATGATCGAATAAATAACCCCAATTTCGTCAAATAAATGAAAAAAATATACGAGTTTCTTCAAAGGATAGCAAAAAAAACGCGAATTTCGTAAAACTGTCACGGAAAAAACGCAAATTTCTTAGAAAGGCCATTGAAAAAATGCGAATATATTTGAAGGATCGCGAAAAACATGCAATTTTGTCAAATGATCGCGGAAAAAACGTGAATTTCGTTTAATGAGTGCGGAAAAACGCGAATTTCTAAAACTATCTTGGAAAAAACGTGACTTTCGTTAAAGGACTATTTAAAAAACGCGAATTTATTTTAAGGATTGCGAAAAAAAATGCATATTTCGTCAAATGATCGCGGAAAAAAAATACGGTTTTCGGCAAATGGCAGTTGAAAAAACGCGAATTTTCGTCAAAGGATTACAAGCTATTATTTATTGTTTCACTAATTGGTTTATTTCTATTAAATGCTTATTTTTAAAGGCAGTCACATGATTTTTTATAGTAGCATCGTTCAGAACGGTGTCACATTTTTAAAAATACAGCATAAATGTGACTTATTCAATATAAAAATTTCATAAGTGTTGATACCACTATTTTCGAATAGTAATTTCAGAAAAATATCTTAAATTCTTGCTTAAGACATTTTTAAACTGTAGCATTCTCTACCGTTTTGCGTGTGTTTTTTCGAGGGCGGGATGGGATAAATATTACTTATTTAATATTAAAAATGTCATAAGTATTGATACTACTATTTTAGAATAGTAATTTCAGCAAATATTTGAAATCGATGTTTAAGACCGCCACTCCTTCGACAAATGTATCTACGGATAAGTTGTACAGACGAGTTTCGTTCAGATACACTTTTGTTAAGAATAAAGTGCGCTCCCTGGTGGTGGAATGTGGTACGTGGTACTAACAGACCGCAATTTTGTTTAACTTAGGAAATCCAACAAGGCGATCTGTTCAAACTTTAAGATAGTTTATAACACACAATAAAAAGTTTTTAAAAGATTGGCGCGAGAAATTTCGGGGAGTGGGGGGAGGGGAGGACGCAAATGTTTTTTTTTTTTTTTTTTTTTTTTTTTTTTTTTTTTTTTAACTTAACGTTTTTTACCATTTTATGACAGTTTATGGTATAGATAAATGATACTTATTTAAGATAAAAATGCCAAAAGTTTAGTTAGCGCTATTTTCGAATAGTAATTTCAGAAATTATCTCAAATTCTTGCTTAAGACCGCCACCACTCGAGTAATTATATCTACTGATAGATTGTTTAACGGAGTTTCATTCAGATACAGTTTTAATAAGAATAGAGTGCGCTCTCTGCTGTTGGAATGTGGAACTAACAGAACGCGATTTTGTTAAAATTAGGAAATCTAACAAGGCGATCTGTTCAAACTTTAAGATAGTTTATCACATAATAAAAAGTTTTTAAAAGAATGGCGCGAGAAATTTCGTGGAGTGGGAGGGGGGTGGGGGGGTGAGGCAATTTTTTTTTTTTTTTTTTTAACTTAACGTTTTTTACCATTTTATGACGGTTTATTGATGGAGTCCTGAGATAAATGCTACTTATTATAAATATAAATGTCAAAAGTATAGTTAGCGCTATTTTCGAATAGTAATTTCAGTAAGTATCGCAATTTCTTGCTTAAGACCGCCACCCCTCGAGTAATTATATCTACTGATAGGTTGTTTAACGGAGTTTCGTTCAGATACAGTTTTGATAAGAATAGAGTGCGCTCCCTGGTGTTGGAATGTGGAACTAACAGAACGCGATTTTGTTAAAATTAGGAAATCCAACAAGGCGATCTGTTCAAACTTTAAGATAGTTTATAACACATAATAAAAAGTTTTTAAAAGAATGGCGCGAGAAATTTCATAGGGAGGGGGGTGGAAGGACGCTAATTTTTTTCTTAACTTAACCTTTTTTACCATTTTATGACGGTTTATTGACCGAGTCTTGAGATAAATGCTACTTATTTAATATAAAAATGTCAAAAGTTTAGTTATCATTATTTTCGAATAGGAATTTCAGTAAGTATCTCAAATTCTTGCTTAAGACCGCCACCCCTCCAGTAATTATATCTACTGATAGGTTATTTAACGGAGTTTCGTTCAGATACAGTTTTGTTAAGAATAGAGTGCGCTCCCTGGTAGTGGAATTTGGAACTAACAGAACGCGATTTTGTTAAAATTGGGAAACCTAACAACGCGATCTGTTTTAAATTTTAAGATACTTTATAAAACATAATAAAAACCATAAAAAGGAATGACGCGTCACATTTCGGGTTTGAGGAGGGGGGCGAACAAAATTAGGAAATATAACAAGGCGATCTGTTTGAAACTTTTAAGATAGTTTGGGAGGGTTTACCATAGATACCATAGATACCATAGATAGGGAGGGTTTACCATAATTTAGAAGGGGTTAAATGGCGATAAATGTACTGGGCGTTTTGAAAGGAATGTTAAACGAAACCCTCTGTGCGATTTGTGATCACACTTACCGACTTGTTTTATACTGATGCCAATTGACAAAACAGCACAAACAAGTATACATTTCTCTCAAATAAAAATTAATTAACATGCGACTACTAAAAATAGAAATGAAAATAATAATTAAATGACCACGTGTTAAAAATAGAAAATAGGGAAAATTGCGTCAAAAAGTTGTATTTACACGTGAATCATGAAAAAAATAAGAAACTTTGAAAATATTTTAATTATTTTGCGAGAAACTCACTTAATGGGAAAAATTACGTCATATGTAAAATGCCGAAAGGATAAATATCGTCATATGTAAAATGCTTAAAATAATTAAATTATTACGCTTGTAAAACTTTTCATGATTAAAATTTGGTCATATTTAAAAAGCTCAAATAATGATATTCCAAAACATTTTTAAATTGAAAATATTTTTAAACGTGAATTTTAAAAGAGAAAAAAAAACTTTATAATAATGTACATGTGAAATGCATTTAATGGCGACAATTACGTCATATTTCAAAACTATTCATTTAAAACGATTTTCTTATGAACATGTGACGTCACATTGGGAATCACTTGGTGTAAAAAAAGAAAAAAAAATGTTGCTAACAAATTTCTTTGTATATTTCATTCCTTGATGCAGCCTAGAAACATTTAAATTTATGCCCAAAATATTTTCGATTTATTTTGTACGAATTCTTATTCGATAAATACATATCAGAAAAGTCGTGTATATGCCTTTGAGGCATTGCGAGTTGCCTTGGCGAAACGTTTACTGATTCTACTTCATACATTTTCAGTATTTTTAACTTTTTATAAATTTTACTTTTTAACTGCAATCAAGTCTGTCTTATTTATTTATTTTATTTAGTCTTTTAAAAGTTTCAAATTCAGACGTTAAATGTATGTATATTGTAAACTCGTATATACTTATTAATAAAAATAAACAGTACTTTTCCATTTAGGGGGCCTTGGCCTTTTTTAAAAAAGCTTGGCGTAATTCGGGCTCAGAAAATGAGATTTGTTGCCAAATGATATAAACAATTATTTAAAAATAACTAATGAACTTTTATACTTGTTTATATATGAATTTATTTATATATATAGGGTGATCATGAATTCATGGTACAAACTTTAAGGGTAGGTACAGGTCACTGTAACAATAATATATTGTATAGCAATCTATGGGCGCAAATGGCGCGTTGACGCAGAAACACCAGGGTGGCCAGTTTGCCACCATTTCTCTATTTCGCCAAGGCCCCTATAGTGAAAAAGTACCAAATAAACAATATAAATTTTAAAAAATAACATGAAAATATGTATGATGGTTCAATAAAATATAAAAAAGATTTTATGCATAAGCTATACCTGTTCCTGAAAATATCAGAAACTAAATCAAAAGATAAAATATAAGCGGAAAATTTATAAAAAAAAAAAAAAAAAAAAATGTTTTCAATACCGTAGTTCTGAATGCTATTCCTAAGAAGACGGTGTTTTTTAATCTCGATATCAAAGGATGAACATTGTCTATACTCTATAGCATCGTTATAAAAGTGCTAGAGACATCAGAATTTTCAACCTTACCCTTTTGTGCAAGCTGATTTTAAAATGTGTAATTGATCTTAATTATCAATCCCAAAAATAGCCGCCATATGTTGTGATAGCGATGGATGAGACCATGGTAAAAGAAAAATACACTATTCAAACGGAAAAGCGTGGCTACCCGATTGCAGAAGATAATCGCCATTCGTAATAATATCATTCAATTTTCCGTAACCTGCTAATATTTGTAAAATAGAGCACATTACCATGTTTTTAAAAGCTTCAAAGTCTGAACGGGGGTTGGCGAGCACAGCTCGCAGTGGCTGAGCCCTCTAGTACAGGTAAAATTTCACCCAAAATATATATCCAGTCTTCTTTTACCCTTTAATCCCCGCTGCCGTGATATTCATGGGCTGTGTTTTTTATTCATATTGATTGATTCCCAACAGTTTTGTAAAATAGTGTAACTGGCTTTATTATGGTATCATTTTACCTGTCATTAAATAACATGAACATTTCTTTTTCAAAAAAGTGGTGCCATTAAGCAATTTCAATTTTTAAACCGTAATTTAATGCGACTGTTAAGTGGTTAAAAGAATCGTTAATTGTGTGTTTTGTAAAATTGGATTTTCTGTAGAAATTGAACGGGCCGGATCGGACTTGATTTAATTCATTTTGTCACGGGTCGCGCCTGTCCCGGGTCGAACTTTTAATTTTTACACTGGACCGAGATCAGGCTGGAAATTCCTGCCCGTGCAGAACTCTAGTGGCCAATCCTGAACGAACTCTGAATCCCCTTTGTTCTGACGTAAAAATGACGTATGGGGACATATATCATGGGGTCGTAAATCAGGAATTCTTGAGAAAATAAAATGCTCTAACACTGGATTTATGCCCCCTGATTTAAGTCCCCATCTACTCTGACGTCATCAAAATGACGTATGGGGATACATATCATGGGGATGTTAATCAGGATTTCGTCGAAAGTAAAACACTCCAGCACTGGATTTGTGCCCCCATTTTTTAAGACGTCAAAATGACGTATGGGGGCATAAATCATGGGGACATTAATCAGGCTCTCAATGAAAGGAAAATTCTCCATTACTGGATTTGTGTCCCCTTCTGATATGGGGGCATATATCATGGGGATGTTAATCAGGATTTCGTCAACAGTGAAATGCTCGAGCACTGGATTTGTGCCCCCATTTTTGTGACGTCAAAATAATGACGTATGGGGACTTAAATCATGGGGACGTTAATCAGGCTCTCAACGAAAGGAAATTTCTCTAGCACTGGATTTGTGTCCCTTTCAGATGTGGGGGCATATATCATGGGGGCATTAATCAGGATTTCGTGAAAAGTGAAATGATCCAGCACTGTATTTATATCCCCATTTCTTGTGACGTCAAAATGACGTATGGGGGCACAAATCATGGGGACATTAATCAGGCGCCTCCTTTTTTTACTACTTACGAGTCTTTTGTACCTCCCGCAAATAGTTATCACATGACAACCGCAGTTGCGATTGCTCTGCGAGATTGAAACCGTCCGCACGTTTGATCTGTTTCGTGATTTTAGACGCGCCTCGCAAATCCACGAGGAAAGGGGAGTTACGGGAGAAAAGCGTTTGATCGGAATAGGCGCGTTAGGCTGATATTCGCAGTTTCGAATGGGGAATGGTCTGTGCCAGATGACTTTATAAGTATATTCAAACTATTTCCTTTTGCAAGGCCTGTAATTCAGATAACTTTCTCTACAAAAGTCCTCGTTTTAGGTCTATCTTCTTATACCAATAAAGTGAAATTTGGCCGGTGATAAACAAAATCCCATTCATCTAATTCTTACTGTTAATATTCAGATTCATTTAAATGTAATAACAATAATGTTTAATTAATAGTTTAATTGTATATATTAGTTCTTAGTAAAGATTTCAAAACAAGTTGAAGAATCATAAAGAAACCAATTTCATTATAAAAATTCATATTCACTTTAGTTTATGTCGCAATAGTTTTATAAATTTGCTCTGACTTACCCATAATTTTATCATTAATGTTACGATTAAAGTCCGTAATTCTAAGTATTTTTAAACTGTACAACATTAAAAAATTCTTATCTGCAATTCTTCAAAAGTTTATAAGAATTTTTTAACCATAAAAATGATAAAATCTTTAATTTTAAATAGTTTTCTGCTGTAAAATTTAATTACATTATTTTAAATTTCAATAACATTAAATTTTTAGTTACTTTAATATTTTACAGGTTATTCTGCGTCTATTTTTTTTTCTACACTTACTTACCGAGTTAAAAGTGTTTCTGTTTTCTGTTTTTTTTTTTTTTTCAGTGTGTTTATATGTGCTCTAACTCACATAAATATACTCTGATTAGCATTTAGTAAGGATATGTGTTATCGCAGTTTACTGTGAAGTGTTTGATATTGAAAATGAAGTGCGTAAGATTTACAGTTCGTTCGTATAGACACTCAAAAGAATTTCGTTAAATTATTGTCTAAGGGAAAAAATCGTTTGCAATGCATTTAAATTATGTTAGTCTATATCAAACATATTGAAATTCATATATATTCCCGAGGCGCAAGAATCTCCCTGTAGATTTCTGTGCGTTCAGAATTTTGTTTTTTGTTAAAGGAGCACACAAGGATTAGATTATGTCTATGAGCAATAATTGCTGAAAGAGTATTATCGGTTGTGATATTCGTTTTTAAATTTAACTAATTACTTGGTGTGTATAAATCCAATAGAGCACATACACGGCTGCACAAAAGAGTACGGGTATATTTTTGTTTACTGAAGGAAATTCCAGAAAGTGAATTTTAAAATGTATTAAGAGTTCGTAAGTGAACTAAATTTTAGCATTTGAAAACTTTTTGGACTATGGACGGTGATTCCTGAAATTAGGTTTTCAAATTGTTTCTTTTTTATATTATCATTTTTCATCTTATGAAACGGGGCTAGTTTTGTTACAATATTCTGATTTTGTTGGAATGTGCCAGTTCATCTTTGTTTGTCGTATGATTTTTATTTCTTGTTTTGTCTAACTAACGCATTTTCCTTTGGCATAAAACCCCAGGTTTTTTTTTTTATTATTATTATTTCTTTAAATATCTAGATGTACTAACCCATCAAATTTCTTTGAAGCTAGCTCGGTTCCTGAAACAATTTTATTTTTTATTCAATATGACAAAAAATTAAACTGGGTATAAAAGAGTTCTTTTTATTTCTAAAATTTGAAATAAACATCTATTAATACTAAGTTAAATTCGTACAATCGTAAACTAACTATTAAATCTTTACGTTTAAATAAAACCTAAAAATGATGTAGGCATTGGATTTAAAGAACTATACATGCTGTTATTCGATTCTTAAATTAATTTTCTTTTCAGTAAATAATTATCTTATTTTACTTCCAAACATGGATTATTTGAATTCTTTAAAATTCTATTTCCACTAATGCCTGAAATTGCTTTTAAAGAATCTCAGCATCTTAAATAATTTTATTTTCATTGATTCAACAGTTTTTATTTATGGAATAAGATTCCATTTATTATAATTTTTTAAATAAATTTTTGAACACAACTTTGGAAATCTCTTTCAAGAATTTATTTCTTATCATCTTTAATTTGGATCTTATGGAACATTTTACACTATCGCTCTTTTTCGAAAAGAATTAAACTTATTCAATTTTTAGTATAATTTAAGAATTTATTGGATTCTTTAAAATTCCATTTCCGTTAACACCTCAAACTGCTTGTAAAGTATTTCAGTCAGTTAAGTAATTATCTGTTCACTGAAGTAGTACTTTAAGTTTGTAATTCCTTGAAGAAATTTCGATTATTCTAATTATTGAAACTAATATTTAAACAGAAATTTAATACAGACAATTATTTTTCTGAATCTTATCCTTTTTAAAGAAGGATAAAACTAAAAGTTGCAAACTAAAATACTGTGTATTCCATTTTTATATCATTTATCATTTTTTTAATGGGGGAGTGTTGTTACAGTATTCTGAATATGTTGAAAAGTGTTTCATAATCTTTGCCTCACGTATGGTTTTTCTTTATTAATTTCTATACGCATAATCTCAGATAATTTTATCCCCTTAAATATCTAGATCCACAATGCATCAAACTGCTTTAAAAGTAGCACGATTGCTCAAACATTTTAGGTAGCTTTCTTTACAAAAAGCTACCTATTGCAGCCGTTCGGAGGAAAGCGATTTCAAAATATTTTGGTATATTTTCATCGATCATGACCCCCAGACCCCGAAACCACCCTCCGTTCAAAATTTATATATACACTGCTCAAAACAATTAAAGGATATTTGAAGTTTTATATAAAATAAAGATATAAACGAATTTTTTTTTGCCGAAAATAGAAGAAGAGAATCACAAATGCAAATTTTTCTGGTTTTTAAACTGTGGAGTATGCAAATTTTGAGTTCGACGTCAAAAACGTCGCTTCAGCGGCAGCGAATGAAATTTGACTTTCAACTGGATAAAAGAGAATGAAGACAAGGATGATCGGCATTCAGTGATTGCTTTGTTTCGATGAGTACGATGTCTCAGCGAAGTCATTTGACAGATTCAGAAGCTTTGAGAATTGTTGGTAGGTTAGAAGGGGGCCAAACTCAAGCCGAAGTAGCGCAAGCCATTGGAGTGTCACAAAGTGTCATTTCCAGGATCTGGAACCGTTTTTTGGAGAGTGGATGTGCAGGCCGAAGACCAGGGCAAGGTCGTAGACGGGCAACAACGCCCAATGAAGATCGGTATTTAGCGTTAACAGCTCGGAGACACCGAACCATGAACGCTACTCTTCTCCAACAACACCTTCGCTCGGCTACAGGCACCACGATTTCAACTCAGACTGTCCGAAACCGGCTCCATGCTGTAGGTCTTTATGCTCGCCGACCGATGGTATGTGTTAGATTAACATCAAGGCATCGCCGCGACCGCAGGGAGTGGGCAACCGAGCATGTCAACTGGAGGAGAAATGAATGGAGCAATATTCTGTTTTCTGACGAGTCCCGTTTTTCTGTGCATCCGGATAATAGGCGTATTTTCATCTGGAGGGACCGTGGCAGTAGGAATAATCCTGCGTTCGTGCACGAAAGTGTCAGATTTGGCGGTGGAGGAGTGTTGGTGTATGGTGGCATCTCCATTGACGGGCGCACTGACCTCTACATCATTCGAGATGGAGCTCTGACTTGTCGCCGATATAGGGATGAGATTCTCAGACCTATTTTAGTCTCTTACGCTGCAGCAATCGGAGATAACTTCATTTTAATGGACGATAACTGCAGGCCACATCGTGCAAACCTGGTGGAGGATTTCCTTTTCGAGGAAGGAATCGTTCGAATGGAATGGCCAGCCTGTTCTCCAGACATGAATCCAATCGAGCATGTTTGGGACGCTCTAGGAAGACGAGTTTCTGGCCGCCAACAACCCCCACAAACTCTCCAAGAATTGGAAAGAGCTGTTCTGGAAGAGTGGGGCAGAATACCCCAACTCGTCATTAATAGCCTCATTGAGTCCATGCCTCAAAGGTGTTCAACGTTGCTGGCCGCCCGTGGAAACCATACCCCCTACTGAAAATGATTTTCTTTGAAGAAAACACCTTTTCTTATTCTTTTTTTCTCATATGCACAAATTGTGTTTTTTTCCTTTAGTACACACATGCGCAATAAAATGCATTTTTTTCAGTAAAACATGTGTAATTTATTCTCATATAACCTACTATGTCTGTCGACCATGTATCAATCAGCTAAACAGTTTACCAGATACAAAATCTACCTAAAACTGCAATATCCTTTAATTGTTTTGAGCAGTGTATATATATCTGACCTATGTCACACCGTAACTCTCGTATTTATGAACCGATTTGGATGTAATTCGGTGTGTACATATTACATACCAATGTCTCGACCGAGTTCGTTGGCCAGCTTCATCCGACATTTTGTTTCAAAATGGCGGCCATTTAAAAATTTTAAAAAAATTTTAAATTTAAAATGTGGTACCAAAAAATTGAAAATGGAAAAATATTTTTTTCTTATGTATTTGATCTTTATACAAAAACTCCGCAGCAGTTTCTGTTTCGTCAATATCTTAAAAAATGGCTGAGTTATAGCATTTTGAATTTCTAGCGAAGCTGACATTTTGAAACGTCCTGAATTTTTGTCACACGATAAAAGGCGTATTTATGAACCGATTTGGATGTAACTTCGTTTATACATAGTACAGACCAATGTCTCGACCGAGTTCGTTGGCCAGCTTCATCCGCCATTTTGTTTAAAAATGGCGGCCATTTAAAATTTTAAGAAAAATTTAAATTTGAAATGTGGTACCAAAAAATTGAAAATTGAAAAAATATTTTTGTGTTTGACCTCGATAAAAAGATTCGGAGCAGTTTTTGTTTCGTCTATACCTTAAAAAATGGCTGAGTTATAGCATTTTGAATTTCTAGCGTGGCTGACATTTTGAAACGCCCTGATTTTTGTCACGCGATAACAGGCGTATTTATGAACCGATTTGAATGTAACTTGGTTTGTACATAGTACATACCAATGTTTCGACCGAGTTTGTTGGCCAGCTTCATTCGCCATCTTGTTTCAAAAGGGTTGCCATTTAAAAAAAAATGTAATTTAAAATTTAAAATGAGGTATTAAAAAATTCGAAAATGAAAAAGATTTTTTTTTTTATGTGTTTGGCCTTGATACAAAGATTCTGGAGCAGTTTTTGTTTCTGAAAATTTGTTCTTTTGTTTATATCTTAAAAAGTGGTTGAATTATAGCACTTTGAATTTCTATCATGGCTAACACTTTGAAACGATCTTGTATTTGTCTCGCGATACCACACGTATTCGCCTATTTCGATGGAAAGAGGCATGTGGATAGTATACATCAATATCTCGACCAAGTTCGCTGGCCAGCTTCATCAGCCATCTTGTTTCAAAATGGCGGCCATTAAATTAAAAAAATATATATATTTAAAGTGAAGTGCAAAAAAATTAGAAATTGAAAAAGGCTTCTTTCTTAAGTATTTGACCTTGATATAAGGATTCAGGAGCATTTTTGTTTGTCTTTATCTTAAAAAATGGCTCAGATATAGCAGTTTCAATTTCTAACGTGGGTGACATTTTGAAAAATCTGATTTTTTGCCTGCGATAGCACTCGTATGTATCAACCGATTCCGATGTGAGTGAGCATGTGCACAGCAATTACTAAGGTCTCTACCAAGTTCACTGGTTAACCTCATCCACCATGTTGTCTTAAAATGGCAGGCACTTTAAGAAATCGCCGAATTTGGCAGCGAAATATAAGTTACTTTAAATAAAAGCAGCTTGGATAAAGCTGACTAATTTTGGGAAATTCTCATTCATAATGATTTAGTATTGATAAAAATTAGTATTGAATCTCCTACATTCGGTTTCCACTTAATTGAGCTTCGTGTGTTTGAATAATATAAGTTGGCTTTTTTAAAATAAGGAATATGAAATCTACCTCTTCCTCCCGGCACTGGCCGGAAGGACTTTTTTATTTTATATTTATCTGTTCAACATTATAAATAATGAAAAAGTGTTTTATTTCAAAAATTTTAAATAAATATCCATTGATAACATTATACTTTAGTTTGCAGAATCGTAAAATAACTATTAAATCTTTAAAACCCCCTCACTGACAAGCCCGTGTTAATACGTTCACTAAGCTTCAGGTTTCACTGCAATACAAACAATATTCAAAATAATATAATTCTATTGATTTAATGTATTTTTAATACATTGAACGATGATTAGCACTTCTAAGGATTGCATTCATATTCGTTATTAAGTTTTTTTCATAAAATGCTCAAAGAATATATATATATTTTTTTTAGCATTTAAAACAAAAAGAAGAGAAAACAACATTACAATTTTGCCCTTTTCCAAGGCAGTCGGAAGGTTAAATTTAAGAAACACCTAACAATGAAATAAATATTACATTTAAAGAATTAGATAAACTCTTTCTGGATTCTTATTGAACCTTTGACATTATTATGAATTTAAAGAAATAGTCCTTTATTTTACTTGCAAACCTGGATTATTTGAATTCTTCAAAATTCTATTTAGCACCTGAAATTGCTCTCAAAGTATCTCATGGATAATTTTCCTTTCATTGATTCAACAGTTGTTATTTACTGAATAAGATTATTTTTTTTTGTAATTTTTCAAATGAATATTTAAACACAACATTCGAAATCTCATTCAAGAATTTATTTCTTATCAACATTAATTCGAATTTTTTGGAACAGTTTACACTCTCGCTCTTTTTCGAAAAAAAAGTAAACTTTTTTTTTTTTTTTTTTTTTTTTTTTTAACTGCATTTTCCGAATATATCGGATTCTTTAAAATTCCATTTCCGCTAACACCTCAAATTGCTTTGAAAGTTTTTCAGCCCCCTAAATAATTTTCTTTTCATTGAACCAGTGTTTTAAATTTATGATCCCTGAAGAAGTTTCTATTATTCTAATTATTGAATAATATTTAAATAGAAATTTATTCTACATAGTTTTATCTTTCATTTTCTTATTTTTTGAAAGGAAGAAAATATAAAAGAAACACGTTTGCATTATGATTAACATATGCTTTACAAGAAAAAACTCTACACACCGTATAAAAAACGACATTTTTACAGTACAAAGTACTGTTCATCTCGCGCACGAACTCGATCACAGTTGAATGTAATGTATCTTTCTAGTAGTTTGTGCTGTCGTCCAAATGCGTCCAAATTGCCAGTACATTGTGCTGTTAATTTTACAAAATTACTGTATTTTTCATGTTTAAATAGTCAGGAACACAAAGAAGATACAGTACATTCAACTGTGATCGAGTTTGTGCTGGCAAATTTACAGTGTTTTTTTAACAGTGCAGAATTAGAAATATAATAATAAGAAATACATAAATACCGAAAATGAACTTTTATTAATTCTTTTAATTATGATATGAAGTACCTTAACAAATCTAGATTATAAAGCAAAAATATCTACCTGAGTAATATATTTTTTCCTATATTTACATAAAATTATATAGTCTTAATATGAATAAGTAAATTATACTTATGCCATATGATAAACAAATCATTTTACAGCAATGTTATTTTTTCCTAACTGCAAAGTAGCACCAAATATGTTGAAATACTTAGTATTTTTAAAAAAGTCAATTGTGTATTATTAGTTAATAATTGTAGTATGTTAAAATTTAAAATATCATGCAATTCGAAAAAAGAAATTTTTAGGAATTATTGATCTTACTTTGAATCTGAGTTACAGTTTATGCGCAGAAATTCACATTCGTTTCTATATTTGTTTTTATTGTGCACGTGTGTGTTTGATTACAAAAGTTTATAAAAACAAGGTTTGCTGTAAGTGTTAACTATAAGAGGTTTAGAAAAGATAAGATAAGAGTAGATATAAGAGAGTTAGATAATAAATAAGAGTAAGATGAGATAAGTAAATTGTTTCTGGGTTATTGTTTTTTTTTTTTTTTTTTTTTTTTTTTCATTATTCGGAGAAGCGAAAAATGTTTCATCTAAAATTGTAGTTAATTTACACAAAATATGTAAACTCTAACATCTATTAATTGTATTATCGTTTCTGTTATATAATATACAATGTAAATTCATCCTCGTAAGACGTTTTAAAAATGCTCATAAAACTTAGTTTAAATGAAAATTTCCATTGCAGGTTTTTCTTAAAAGAACTAATAATAATAATACCTTTAATTAGCTGATTTTTCTTAATAAGAAGTAATACTTAGGATTTCAGATTATTATCAATATATTTATAAAACGCCTTCATACTTTTAATTTTCCAAGCACGCATATTTATCGATATTCTAAAGTTTCCGAAATGTCAAATTTGAAGAATAGATTTAATAAAGTATATCAGAAATTTTCTGGAATCTGACACATTATTTTTCTTGACGGAAAAGAAATTCAGAAAATTCTTTCATCAATTCATCTTTTCATCTAAAGATGTGACAAAAAGACATTTCACAATATAAGTCGTATTTTTTCAATTAAAGATCAAATAATTCAAGAAGAAAAATACTTATTGCATTACGATCGATTAATAGAAAAATGTGAAAAGGCTGTTAAAAATGCATATTAGGGCGGAATAAGAAATTATAAAATTTTTAAAATAAATTTACTTTTGTTACTTTCAAGATTATAGTTACATAAGTGTCCCTTATATATATTTAATATTTAAAAATTTAATAACTTGTTAAAAAAAGCAGTGAAAATAAGCGTACAAACAAGCATGATTATTTTAGATCAAAATTAAATTAAAAAGTAAACAACAATAGAATGGGACTCCTTATTATAAAAATAAAATTTCAGCATTCGTTAAACATAGTTACTTATCGGCATACAAAAAAAAAAAAAAAAAAAAAAAAAAAAAAAAAAAAAAAAAAACGCGCGCACACAACTACCCATATATATATATATATATATATATATATATATATATATATATATATATATGTGTGTGTGTGTGTGTATGTGTTTAGTATGCGGCATTAAAAAAAAGCTGTTGAATAACATGATTTAAAAAATGTTAATCTCTGCAAGTAAGAATGCCATAAAATTCCTTCATTTCCTTAACAAATCCTGAATTTATGTCACACTTTTGGCAAATATTCAAAACTTTTTATAGCTAAATTTGCATCATAAAATGCAATAGGAGATTTAGAATTATTAAAATAAATAATTAAACATACAGTATTAAAATATCTTTTTTCATAAAAAAAAAAAATATATTCTTGTATTTTCCAACATAGATCAGATTTTATTTGAAATATATCTACTTGTAAGAATTTTGAAAAAAAAAAACACATGCTTTAAATATTTGATATAAAATTCTTCTTTTATAAAGATCATTTCACATTTTATAGTAGTCAAATTTTTATCCGTTTTTTTTTTTTTTTTTTTTTTTTTTTTTTTTCATTTAATTCATCCATATTTAATGAAAATCTTTATAGACTTGAAGCATGGCTGGCTTCAAAAGCTTCAGAAAAGTGTTTTTCATTGAAGATGCTATTAGTATTTTAAACTTATATTTTTAATATAAAGGCTTGTTTATTTAATCTATCATTTCTACAAAATATATCATGTACATATATGTCCTTTTGTTTCTTTCAACATGCTGCATATAACATTTCGATAAAAGAAAGTATTTGTGAATCATGTGTAGTTATAAAGAAATATATAGGATGGAACATCATTTTGCATAAAAAGTGAAAGTACTTCTCTTTCGCAGATTATTGTCATTTGTAGATCTTCATTAATCGGGAACGTATTTGGATTTTTATACCATTTTATTGTCATTTTCCCATTAACCTTTTGCGCTTTGGCGCTGTTAGCGGACGTATGTCACTAGTGACAAGGCTTCGTAATACTATGAACTGTTTGACAAAAACTGTGTCGACTGATCCAAATGATTAGAGCAAGATAGCTATATGTCATATGTGTTGATGAGTTTGTCTAAATGAAAACAAATTAAATTGATCAGGTTCAAATAATTAAGTAGATTTAACTAGATTACTGTAATTAACGTTTACAGATTATTATAACTAAAGTTAATGCAAAATGATGATAAAAGCAAGTACGAATACTACATCAAATGCATACACATGAAAATGGCTTTGATTACAAAGTCATGGAAAATTTATGCAACCACATCGCATAAGCAGAGTATAGCTACACGGCTCACCACAAGTACTGACAAGTTGTCATTTACGTATTGGTGTAAAAACAACACGATTGTAATGGAACACATTTTTGCACCTATTGCATGACATATGGGTCGTACATCGTTGTTGGAAATGAACAAAATACCATGATGTACGCTTCGTACGACATTGTTGGAAATGACCATAATAGCATGACATACAGGATACGTAATAGAGCGCAAATGGTTAAAGCAGAGAAGAAAAAATGCTGTTTAAATACATACAATATCACGATTGTCGTCTGCTATTCAAATGGTTAAACAAATATCGTTGGTTTAATTTTGTTTCTATTTAATGCTGTTTTACTTTATATTTCCTGTACAAATGTATTATAAATAATATTTATGCATCTTAACGCCACATTTACATAATAATTGTCAAAAGTTAAAAAGATTGAACAATCAATAATTAATATAATTTTCCAAATTTCAAGGAAATATAAATAAATGGCCTATGATACAACACGGAGCTATTTTAAACTATTTGCATAGACGAGTTAGACATGTAAAGTAGATTTTTGATAATTTCAGGATCTCAAAAGTTCAAGATATTGGCAAGGTTCCTAAGTTTTTTTATCATAATCTTCTGGACGAATAAAATTCTATTGATTGTATATCCTCTACTAAAAAACACTCTACTGTATTAAAGCAACTTGAGTTATGAACTATAAGTTTCAAAAATAACAATCAAATGTAAATATTTTTTTCATTGTTTTGAGTTAACCTTTATATAGTAAATATCATTCCTTATTTACAATTAAAAAATGATAGAATTAATATTACAATTATTTTTCAAATGTTAATAAATATAGTTACATTTCTTCTTTAAAAAAAGAGTACATATTATATGAAAATATATTATAAAATACAAATCCGACTAGTATCGCGTCACACACTATATATATATAAAAAAGACAAATGTTTCTTGATTTATAAAAACATAATAAATGTATGTACGAAAATACACAATAACCTCTTCCGTGTTATCCATGAACCGGAAAGTGTTAAAAGGAATTTTTTACTTTATTTTCATAAGTAATTTGTTCATATATATAACGCATCATGTATTCATATCAGTATCGCTATATATGTAGTATTATAATATAATTAAAATGCACTGTAAACGATATTTCCCCATCGATCATAATGTGATGGAATTCTTTTGTGTGTCTGTAGAAATGATCTATAAATTCTACTTATTCTATAATCAGGAGGATGCATTTTTCAGTGCATCTCAATGGCGCATATCGATTTCATTATTTTTGAAATAACGTAATAACAATGAAATTCAAAGCAAATGATTTTCCCCATAGGCTGTAATTTTACGGAATTATTTTGTGTGCCCCTTTAAATAAACTATAAATGCAAAACACTTCGTTTTTAATTTCAAACTTTTCTATATTCAACTTCAGTAACATATAAGAATTACATGGTAATTTGAGAATATTTACGAAAATTTTAGCATTGACAGATGAACAGTCAGAGATAAAGACAACCAAAGAGACGGCCATATCAAATAAATTTATAAAAGCTTTTCAAATAGTTCCAAAGAGTCAAAAAAGAAAGAAAAATAGTTATGAAAAGGGATATTAAAGTTAACATTTTTTATTGTAGTAAAGAACGTAACTAGAACAAAAAAGTTAAGCTATGCAAAAGAGGACGCTATTACAATTTTTTTCGGTTTTTTAATAAATCGTGACATTATATCAAAAGATCTGGCATTTATTCAAAACATTCAGAATAAAGTGTACATAAAAAATATAATTAAAATGAACACTTAAAAATATGCCATGCACATACTATTTTTCATTATTAAAAATCAGTAAAAATTTCAAGCATACATCAGATTTTATTTTTATAAAATCTGCTTTTAGGAATTCTGAAAGATCATTTTTAAAAGCATTTTACATTTTCTGACTGGAAAAATTGCGTAATAATACTTCATATTTGATTAAAAGCTTTGTAATTTAAGTCAAGGATCCCATTTGTATCCTGAATGAGTCCCTGTAAAAGGACAAAAAGTATGCACATCATCAAGTACAAGCCTTTTGCAGTACGCCTCTGTGAAGTAATTAACTTTCAATACATTTTAAATAGTGTAACATCATTAAAATACATTGCAAATGATTTCCACCGTAGTCCGTAATACAACAGAATTCTTTTCAGTACCCCTGTACACCGAGAACAGTTGCTACGAGCTTCATATTCAATACCGAACATACCATGGTAAATGTCAATAATATATATCAGTTACATGACAATATGAGTATAGTTACGAGTTAGAGCACGGTCAGACAAATGACCAGGAAAACCGAATTCGTAAGCACTTTTCTAACGTTTTAGAAAGTGTTAAGAATAACAATGTGACTTATTTAATCATAGATTTACTCGAGTAAAGAAAACAAATTTTACAAATTAAAAAATATGGTATTAAAAAGCACAAATGTTTTCAGCTATGTAAAGATGTCTCTAAAAGCAGGATATTTTTTTAAGTTTTAAATTTGAGAGATTGTTTCATTTATAAGTCTAAACAAAATATATAATATGCTCTACATCCCATTTTTTTCTGAGCTTAATGGATCATAAATAATACAGTCGAACTTCTATTTAATGAAGTCGCTAAAAAAGTTCGTTATATGGAAAATTCGTTAAATAGAGATTCACATTTTAAAATACTTTAAACTACATAAAACATATTTTAAATTCATAAACACTAAATATTTTTACTAAAAGTAATTAATCACATTTTTTAAATAAATTATATCGTTTATTTTCATTATATTTATATTTGTTTTATTTATTTTACCCACCAATATCCATCATCAATTCCTTTTTTCTATGAGTTTAAATCTTTGAAATATGCAAGGAAAACAAAACATTGTCCGGGAATACACTGAATTTTCTTTTTAAAGTAAATAGTTTTACATTAAAATTAACGAATTTTAATGACATTATCGTATTTATTATTATTATAACAAATAATTTTAACCATACATTAACATATGCGTCCTTAAATTTAATTTCTGAAAAACTCTGTTAATTTTGCCTGAGTTTTTCCTTTTAAAAAGTGCTTTATCTCATAATACGTCTCGCATCTTTGCAATGCACCAAAAACACCTCCATGCGTATTTTCTTCTAACTATAATCCGCGTCGGATTGTCTAAAAGGATTTTAGCATTACATCACACGAAGTTTTGTTAATTCCTGCATCATGATCATTTCCATCATCATCATATTCGTCTTCATCGCAATTCATTACTGTATCATTTTTATTTTTAACACTGTCGAAAATATCCAATTCGGATAGTGTTTCCGAGGTCTCAATTTCAGAATTAAGTGAAATACAATCATCAATCAGCACATCATGGTTACTTTCTTCTTTTTTTTCATCTGTATCCACATTTTTTAAAGCTAATCTAATGGATTATCGTCTTCGTCCTCCGTACTTAACAAATTCTCACTGCTGACAAAGAAGACGCCTGGTAAAACCAGTTCAATGCCATTGAACATCATAGAATGTGTTTAAAGAAAGAATAAGTTTGAAATGTCCAGAAATATTTTGAGAAATGGGGAGAAAAAAAAAATTAGATCACAAGAAAAAGTTCGTTAAATAGAGAATGCACTTCGCTATTTGGAGGTTATTTTACGAAGAAATTGACAACATGTTCTTGGTTCCAAGGAAAAGTTCGCAAAAGGAGAAATTCGCAAAATAGAGGTTCGTTAAATAGAGGTCCGACTGTATTTCTCACTTGAATAAGCAAAGAAGCACACTTAACAACATATCCCTTTTCTTTCTCGGCGAGCTATAAAGTGAGTCTTTTAGTTACCTCGTAAAATGCTTTCGCATTTACACAATTTGAGAATAAAATAATGTAAAATACTGTCACAACATTTCATAACAATGTTAAGTGGGTTTTAAAAGGTAACATTCAAAAAATATCTCAGTAAAAATTATTTTATATTTACAAGAGGAATAAAAATTTTATGCCTCTTCTTTATGGTTTATTTTAAAGGTACATAAAATAGTATAGCATTAAAAAATATGGCATTAAAAAGCACAAACGTTTTCAGCTGTGTAAAGATGTCTCTAAAAGCAGGATATTTTTTAGGTAGATTTCGTATGAAATACTACCTATTGGGATCCTTCCTATGTTGGAATTTCTGAAAAATTTTTGCAGATCTACACCGATCATGACCCCTAGAACCCAAAACCACCCTCAGTAAAAAACTTTATATATGTATCTATCTATCTATCTATATATATATATCACTTTCTTCTGGACACGATAACTTTTGTAATTCTGCACCAATCTCTTCGAAACTGATACATAAAATCAAAGGGCATAAAATCTCGGTCAAGTTCGTTAATGGGCAAAATCAGACCAAGGGGATGGAAATAGGGAGGGGTTTTGTGAAAACCGAAAACCCCCCATAACTTCTTAATTTTTGTACATATCAAATCAGTTTAAAGTTTTTATTACTTCTAAAAATAGGGCCACAATTTTATGTATCACAGATTTTTGATAAAGTTAAAAATGGGCTCAAGGGGCGCAAAAATAGGGTTTTTGGGAGAAAAAAATTCATAACTTCGTCAATTCTCAAGATATCAATTCCAGTTAATTTTATTATAAATCTCCTTAATATTATCTACAACTTTTATATACACAAGTTTTTGATAGGACCAATTCGTACCGCAAAAAAAAAATTAAAAACGAAAACAAAAAGGGGGTTTGAAGAAGTAAAAAATCCATAACTCCATCAATTCAAAAGATATAAAATCCCCATGAATTTATCATATATCTTCTTAATATTGTCTACAACATCTATATAGACAAGTTTTTGATAGGACCAATTCTTACAGCAAAAACAAATTAAAAATACATAACGGTTGAAGAAAAAAATCATCTAAGTAAGGGTGTATTCAAATCCAAACTGCGTATTTTCTGACTCATTTTACAATTCATTTTTGCTCTCAAAGGCTTCCAATTGGTACGTTTTCTTACTCAGAAACTATATAATGTACCGTAATGGTCGATTTTTTGATAGAGGCAGAATATATTTAAAAAAATGCTGTTAAAGTGGGCATTTTGAACCGAATTTCCCGAAGCGGATTGTGTTGGAAAAATCATTGCATTAAGGATGCACTCAAATCCAAACTGCTTATTTTCTGACTCATTTTTAAATTCATTTTTGCTCTCAAATGCATTTATTTGGTAGATTCGCTTATTCAGAAACTATATAATGTACCTCAATGATCGATTTTTTGATAGAGGCAGAATATATTTCAAAAAAGTATGTCAAAGTGGGCATTTTGAACGGAATTTCCCGAAGCAATTGTGTTATCACTTTCTTCTGGACACGATAACTTCCGCAATTCTGCACAAATCTCTTCCAAACTGATACATAAAATCAAAGGAAATAAAATCTCGGTCAAGTTCGTTAATGGGCAAAAGCGGACAAAGTGGATGGAAATAGGGAGGGGTTTTGTGAAAACCGAAAAAACCCCATAACTTCTTAATTTTTGTACATATCAAATCAGTTTAAAGTTTTTATTACTTCTAAAAATAGCGCCAAAAATTCATGTATCACAGATTTTTGATAAAATTTAAAATAGGCTCAAGGGGCGCAAAAAATAGGGTTTTTGGGAGAAAAAAATTCCTTACTTCGTCAATTCTCAAGATATCAAATCCAATAATTTTATTATACATCTCCTTAATATTATCCACAACTTTTATATTCACAAGTTTTGATAGGACCAATTCGTACCGAAAGAAAAAAACGAAAAAAAAAAAAGAAGGATGAAGAAGAAAATTTTTCATAACTCCGTCAATTCACAAGATATAAAATCTCCATGAATTTATCATATATCTTCTTAATATTGTAGTCAACATTTATATAGACAAGTTTTTGATAGGGCCAATCTCTCTATTCTAAAAAGAAGTAACTACCGCTGTCACCGCCGCCGCCGCCGGTTTTGATTGTACATACCGACATGATTTGACACTAAATAAAACATATTTTAAATTCATAAACACTAAATATTTTTACTAAAAGTAATTAATCACATTTTTTTAAATAAATTATATCGTTTATTTTCATTATATTTATATTTGTTTTATTTATTTCACCAACCAATATCCATCATCAATTCATTTTTTTCTATGAGTTTAAATCTTTGAAATATGCAAGGAAAACAAAACATTGTCCGGGAATACACTGAATTTTCTTTTTAAAGTAAATAGTTTTACATTAAAATTAACGAATTTTAAAGACATTATCGTATTTATTATTATTATAACAAATAATTTTAACCATACATTAACATATGCGTCCTTAAATTTAATTTCTGAAAAACTCTGTTAATTTTGCCTGAGTTTTTCCTTTTAAAAAGTGCTTTATCTCATAATACGTCTCGCATCTTTGCAATGCACCAAAAACACCTTCATGCGTATTTTCTTCTAACTATAAACCGCGTCGGATTGTCTAAAAGGATTTTAGCACTCCATCACACGAAGTTTTGTTAATTCCTGCATCATCATCATTTCCATCATCATCATATTCATCTTCATCGCAATTCATTACTGTATCATTTTTATTTTTAACACTGTCGAAAATATCCAATTCGGATAGTTTTTCCGAGGTCTCAATTTCAGAATTAAGTGAAATACAATCATCAATCAGCACATCATGGTTACTTTCTTCTTTTTTTTCATCTGTATCCACATTTTTTAAAGCTAATCTAAGGGATTATCGTCTTCGTCCTCCGTACTTACCAAATTCTCACTGCTGACAAAGAAGACGCCTGGTAAAACCAGTTCAATGCCATTGAACATCATAGAATGTGTTTAAAGAAAGAATAAGTTTGAAATGTCCAGAAATATTTTGAGAAATGGGGAGAAAAAAAAATTAGATAACAAGAAAAAGTTCGTTAAATAGAGAATGCACTTCGCCATTTGGAGGTTATTTTACGAAGAAATTGGCAACATGTTCTTGGTTCCAAGGAAAAGTTCGCAAAATAGAGAAATTCGCAAAATAGAGGTTCGTTAAATAGAGGTCCGACTGTATTTCTCACTTGAAAAAGCAAAGAAGCACACTTAACAACATATCACTTTTCTTTGTCGGCGAGCTATAAAGTGAGTCTTTTAGTTACCTCGTAAAATGCTTTCGCATTTACACAATTTGAGAATAAAATAATGTAAAATACTGTCACAACATTTCATAACAATGTTAAGTGGGTTTTAAAAGGTAACATTCAAAAAATATCTCAGTAAAAATTATTTTATATTTACAAGAGGAATAAAAATTTTATGCCTCTTCTTTATGGTTTATTTTAAAGGTACATAAAATAGTATAGCATTAAAAAATATGGCATTAAAAAGCACAAACGTTCTCAGCTGTGTAAAGATGTCTCTAAAAGCAGGATATTTTTTAGGTAGATTTCGTATGAAATACTACCTATTGGGATCGTTCCTATGTTGGAATTTCTGAAAAATTTTTGCAGATCTACACCGATCATGACCCCTAGAACCCAAAACCACCCTCAGTAAAAAACTTTATATATGTATCTATCTATCTATCTATATATATATATCACTTTCTTCTGGACACGATAACTTTTGTAATTCTGCACCAATCTCTTCCAAACTGATACATAAAATCAAAGGGCATAAAATCTCGGTCAAGTTCGTTAATGGGCAAAATCAGACCAAGGGGATGGAAATAGGGAGGGGTTTTGTGAAAACCGAAAACCCCCCATAACTTCTTAATTTTTGTACATATGTATTCAGTTTAAAGTTTTTATTACTTCTAAAAATAGGGACACAATTTTATGTATCACAGATTTTTGATAAAGTTAAAAATGGGCTCAAGGGGCGCAAAAATAGGGTTTTTGGGAGAAAAAAATTCATAACTTCGTCAATTCTCAAGATATCAATTCCAGTTAATTTTATTATAAATCTCCTTAATACTATCTACAACTTTTATATTCACAAGTTTTTGATAGGACCAATTCGTACCGCAAAAAAAAATTAAAAACGAAAACAAAAAGAGGGTTTGAAGAAGTAAAAAATCCATAACTCCATCAATTCAAAAGATATAAAATCCCCATGAATTTATCATATATCTTCTTAATATTGTCTACAACATCTATATAGACAAGTTTTTGATAGGACCAATTCTTACAGCAAAAACAAATTAAAAATAGATAACGGTTGAAGAAAAAAATCATCTAAGTAAGGGTGTATTCAAATCCAAACTGCGTATTTTCTGACTCATTTTACAATTCATTTTTGCTCTCAAAGGCTTCCAATTGGTACGTTTTCTTACTCAAAAACTATATAATGTACCGTAATTGTCGATTTTTTGATAGAGGCAGAATATATTTTTAAAAATGCTGTTAAAGTGGGCATTTTGAACCGAATTTCCCGAAGCGGATTGTGTTGGAAAAATCATTGCATTAAGGATGCACTCAAATCCAAACTGCTTATTTTCTGACTCATTTTTAAATTCATTTTTGCTCTCAAATGCATTTATTTGGTAGATTCGCTTATTCAGAAACTATATAATGTACCTCAATGATCGATTTTTTGATAGAGGCAGAATATATTTCAAAAAATTATGTCAAAGTGGGCATTTTGAAAGGAATTTCCCGAAGCAATTGTGTTATCACTTTCTTCTGGACACGATAACTTCCGCAATTCTGCACAAATCTCTTCCAAACTGATACATAAAATCAAGGGACATAAAATCTCGGTCAAGTTCGTTAATGGGCAAAAGCGGACAAAGTGGATGGAAATAGGGAGGGGTTTTGTGAAAACCGAAAAAACCCCATAACTTCTTAATTTTTGTACATATCAAATCAGTTTAAAGTTTTTATTACCTCTAAAAATAGCGCCAAAAATTCATGCATCACAGATTTTTGATAAAATTTAAAATAGGCTCAAGGGGCGCAAAAAATAGGGTTTTTGGGAGAAAAAAATTCCTTACTTCGTCAATTCTCAAGATATCAAATCCAATAATTTTATTATACATCTCCTTAATATTATCCACAACTTTTATATTCACAAGTTTTGATAGGACCAATTCGTACAGAAAGAAAAAAACGAAAAAAAAAAAAAAGAAGGATGAAGAAGAAAATTTTTCATAACTCCGTCAATTCACAAGATATAAAATCTCCATGAATTTATCATATATCTTCTTAATATTGTAGTCAACATTTATATAGACAAGTTTTTGATAGGGCCAATCTCTCTATTCTAAAAAGAAGTAACTACCGCTGTCACCGCCGCCGCCGCCGCCGGTTTTGATTGTACATACCGACATGATTTGACACTACATAAAACATATTTTAAATTCATAAACACTAAATATTTTTACTAAAAGTAATTAATCACATTTTTTTAAATAAATTATATCGTTTATTTTCATTATATTTATATTTGTTTTATTTATTTCACCAACCAATATCCATCATCAATTCATTTTTTTCTATGAGTTTAAATCTTTGAAATATGCAAGGAAAACAAAACATTGTCCGGGAATACACTGAATTTTCTTTTTAAAGTAAATAGTTTTACATTAAAATTAACGAATTTTAAAGACATTATCGTATTTATTATTATTATAACAAATAATTTTAACCATACATTAACATATGCGTCCTTAAATTTAATTTCTGAAAAACTCTGTTAATTTTGCCTGAGTTTTTCCTCTTAAAAAGTGCTTTATCTCATAATACGTCTCGCATCTTTGCAATGCACCAAAAACACCTTCATGCGTATTTTCTTCTAACTATAAACCGCGTCGGATTGTCTAAAAGGATTTTAGCACTCCATCACACGAAGTTTTGTTAATTCCTGCATCATGATCATTTCCATCATCATCATATTCGTCTTCATCGCAATTCATTACTGTATCATTTTTATTTTTAACACTGTCGAAAATATCCAATTCGGATAGTTTTTCCGAGGTCTCAATTTCAGAATTAAGTGAAATACAATCATCAATCAGCACATCATGGTTACTTTCTTCTTTTTTTTCATCTGTATTCACATTTTTTAAAGCTAATCTAAGGGATTATCGTCTTCGTCCTCCGTACTTACCAAATTCTCACTGCTGACAAAGAAGACGCCTGGTAAAACCAGTTCAATGCCATTGAACATCATAGAATGTGTTTAAAGAAAGAATAAGTTTGAAATGTCCAGAAATATTTTGAGAAATGGGGAGAAAAAAAAATTAGATAACAAGAAAAAGTTCGTTAAATAGAGAATGCACTTCGCCATTTGGAGGTTATTTTACGAAGAAATTGGCAACATGTTCTTGGTTCCAAGGAAAAGTTCGCAAAATAGAGAAATTCGCAAAATAGAGGTTCGTTAAATAGAGGTCCGACTGTATTTCTCACTTGAAAAAGCAAAGAAGCACACTTAACAACATATCACTTTTCTTTGTCGGCGAGCTATAAAGTGAGTCTTTTAGTTACCTCGTAAAATGCTTTCGCATTTACACAATTTGAGAATAAAATAATGTAAAATACTGTCACAACATTTCATAACAATGTTAAGTGGGTTTTAAAAGGTAACATTCAAAAAATATCTCAGTAAAAATTATTTTATATTTACAAGAGGAATAAAAATTTTATGCCTCTTCTTTATGGTTTATTTTAAAGGTACATAAAATAGTATAGCATTAAAAAATATGGCATTAAAAAGCACAAACGTTCTCAGCTGTGTAAAGATGTCTCTAAAAGCAGGATATTTTTTAGGTAGATTTCGTATGAAATACTACCTATTGGGATCGTTCCTATGTTGGAATTTCTGAAAAATTTTTGCAGATCTACACCGATCATGACCCCTAGAACCCAAAACCACCCTCAGTAAAAAACTTTATATATGTATCTATCTATCTATCTATCTATATATATATCACTTTCTTCTGGACACGATAACTTTTGTAATTCTGCACCAATCTCTTCCAAACTGATACATAAAATCAAAGGGCATAAAATCTCGGTCAAGTTCGTTAATGGGCAAAATCAGACCAAGGGGATGGAAATAGGGAGGGGTTTTGTGAAAACCGAAAACCCCCCATAACTTCTTAATTTTTGTACATATGTATTCAGTTTAAAGTTTTTATTACTTCTAAAAATAGGGACACAATTTTATGTATCACAGATTTTTGATAAAGTTAAAAATGGGCTCAAGGGGCGCAAAAATAGGGTTTTTGTGAGAAAAAAATTCATAACTTCGTCAATTCTCAAGATATCAATTCCAGTTAATTTTATTATAAATCTCCTTAATACTATCTACAACTTTTATATTCACAAGTTTTTGATAGGACCAATTCGTACCGCAAAAAAAATTAAAAACGAAAACAAAAACAGGGTTTGAAGAAGTAAAAAATCCATAACTCCATCAATTCAAAAGATATAAAATCCCCATGAATTTATCATATATCTTCTTAATATTGTCTACAACATCTATATAGACAAGTTTTTGATAGGACCAATTCTTACAGCAAAAACAAATTAAAAATAGATAACGGTTGAAGAAAAAAATCATCTAAGTAAGGGTGTATTCAAATCCAAACTGCGTATTTTCTGACTCATTTTACAATTCATTTTTGCTCTCAAAGGCTTCCAATTGGTACGTTTTCTTACTCAAAAACTATATAATGTACCGTAATTGTCGATTTTTTGATAGAGGCAGAATATATTTTTAAAAATGCTGTTAAAGTGGGCATTTTGAACCGAATTTCCCGAAGCGGATTGTGTTGGAAAAATCATTGCATTAAGGATGCACTCAAATCCAAACTGCTTATTTTCTGACTCATTTTTAAATTCATTTTTGCTCTCAAATGCATTTATTTGGTAGATTCGCTTATTCAGAAACTATATAATGTACCTCAATGATCGATTTTTTGATAGAGGCAGAATATATTTCAAAAAATTATGTCAAAGTGGGCATTTTGAACGGAATTTCCCGAAGCAATTGTGTTATCACTTTCTTCTGGACACGATAACTTCCGCAATTCTGCACAAATCTCTTCCAAACTGATACATAAAATCAAGGGACATAAAATCTCGGTCAAGTTCGTTAATGGGCAAAAGCGGACAAAGTGGATGGAAATAGGGAGGGGTTTTGTGAAAACCGAAAAAACCCCATAACTTCTTAATTTTTGTACATATCAAATCAGTTTAAAGTTTTTATTACCTCTAAAAATAGCGCCAAAAATTCATGCATCACAGATTTTTGATAAAATTTAAAATAGGCTCAAGGGGCGCAAAAAATAGGGTTTTTGGGAGAAAAAAATTCCTTACTTCGTCAATTCTCAAGATATCAAATCCAATAATTTTATTATACATCTCCTTAATATTATCCACAACTTTTATATTCACAAGTTTTGATAGGACCAATTCGTACCGAAAGAAAAAAACGAAAAAAAAAAAAAAAAAAGAAGGATGAAGAAGAAAATTTTTCATAACTCCGTCAATTCACAAGATATAAAATCTCCATGAATTTATCATATATCTTCTTAATATTGTAGTCAACATTTATATAGACAAGTTTTTGATAGGGCCAATCTCTCTATTCTAAAAAGAAGTAACTACCGCTGTCACCGCCGCCGCCGCCGCCGGTTTTGATTGTACATACCGACATGATTTGACACTACATAAAACATATTTTAAATTCATAAACACTAAATATTTTTACTAAAAGTAATTAATCACATTTTTTAAAATAAATTATATCGTTTATTTTCATTATATTTATATTTGTTTTATTTATTTTACCCACCAATATCCATCATCAATTCATTTTTTCTATGAGTTTAAATCTTTGAAATATGCAAGGAAAACAAAACATTGTCCGGGAATACACTGAATTTTCTTTTTAAAGTAAATAGTTTTACATTAAAATTAACGAATTTTAATGACATTATCGTATTTATTATTATTATAACAAATAATTTTAACCATACATTAACATATGCGTCCTTAAATTTAATTTCTGAAAAACCCTGTTAATTTTGCCTGAGTTTTTCCTTTTAAAAAGTGCTTTATCTCATAATACGTCTCGCCTCTTTGCAATGCACCAAAAACACCTTCATGCGTATTTTCTTCTAACTATAATCCGCGTCGGATTGTCTAAAAGGATTTTAGCATTCCATCACACGAAGTTTTGTTAATTCCTGCATCATGATCATTTCCATCATCATCATATTCGTCTTCATCGCAATTCATTTCTGTATCATTTTTATTTTTAACACTGTCGAAAATATCCAATTCGGATAGTTTTTCCGAGGTCTCAATTTCAGAATTAAGTGAAATACAATCATCAATCAGCACATCATGGTTACTTTCTTCTTTTTTTTCATCTGTATCCACATTTTTTAAAGCTAATCTAAGGGATTATCGTCTTCGTCCTCCGTACTTACCAAATTCTCACTGCTGACAAAGAAGACGCCTGGTAAAACCAGTTCAATGCCATTGAACATCATAGAATGTGTTTAAAGAAAGAATAAGTTTGGAATGTCCAGAAATATTTTGAGAAATGGGGAGAAAAAAAAAATTAGATAACAAGAAAAAGTTCGTTAAATAGAGAATGCACTTCGCCATTTGGAGGTTATTTTACGAAGAAATTGGCAACATGTTCTTGGTTCCAAGGAAAAGTTCGCAAAATAGAGAAATTCGCAAAATAGAGGTTCGTTAAATAGAGGTCCGACTGTATTTCTCACTTGAAAAAGCAAAGAAGCACACTTAACAACATATCCCTTTTCTTTGTCGGCGAGCTATAAAGTGAGTCTTTTAGTTACCTCGTAAAATGCTTTCGCATTTACACAATTTGAGAATAAAATAATGTAAAATACTGTCACAACATTTCATAACAATGTTAAGTGGGTTTTAAAAGGTAACATTCAAAAAATATCTCAGTAAAAATTATTTTATATTTACAAGAGGAATAAAAATTTTATGCCTCTTCTTTATGGTTTATTTTAAAGGTACGTAAAATAGTATAGCATTAAAAAAATATGGCATTAAAAAGCACAAACGTTTTCAGCTGTGTAAAGATGTCTCTAAAAGCAGGATATTTTTTAGGTAGATTTCGTATGAAATACTACCTATTGGGATCGTTCCTATGTTGGAATTTCTGAAAAATTTTTGCAGATCTACACCGATCATGACCCCTAGAACCCAAAACCACCCTCAGTAAAAAACTTTATATATGTATCTATCTATCTATCTATCTATATATATATATCACTTTCTTCTGGACACGATAACTTTTGTAATTCTGCACCAATCTCTTCGAAACTGATACATAAAATCAAAGGGCATAAAATCTCGGTCAAGTTCGTTAATGGGCAAAATCAGACCAAGGGGATGGAAATAGGGAGGGGTTTTGTGAAAACCGAAAACCCCCCATAACTTCTTAATTTTTGTACATATCAAATCAGTTTAAAGTTTTTATTACTTCTAAAAATAGGGCCACAATTTTATGTATCACAGATTTTTGATAAAGTTAAAAATGGGCTCAAGGGGCGCAAAAATAGGGTTTTTGGGAGAAAAAAATTCATAACTTCGTCAATTCTCAAGATATCAATTCCAGTTAATTTTATTATAAATCTCCTTAATATTATCTACAACTTTTATATTCACAAGTTTTTGATAGGACCAATTCGTACCGCAAAAAAAAATTAAAAACGAAAACAAAAAGAGGGTTTGAAGAAATAAAAAATCCATAACTCCATCAATTCAAAAGATATAAAATCCCCATGAATTTATCATATATCTTCTTAATATTGTCTACAACATCTATATAGACAAGTTTTTGATAGGACCAATTCTTACAGCAAAAACAAATTAAAAATACATAACGGTTGAAGAAAAAAATCATCTAAGTAAGGGTGTATTCAAATCCAAACTGCGTATTTTCTGACTCATTTTACAATTCATTTTTGCTCTCAAAGGCTTCCAATTGGTACGTTTTCTTACTCAGAAACTATATAATGTACCGTAATGGTCGATTTTTTGATAGAGGCAGAATCTCTCTATTCTAAAAAAAAGTAACTACCGCTGTCACCGCCGCCCCCGCCGCCGCCGGTTTTGGTTTTTTTTTGTGACCGGAGGCCTTTCTTCGTTAATATTAACAAAAATAATGCATACAAAAATATGAAAATCGGTGGTGTTATACAGAAATGTTTGATAAACACGCTGATGCAGACAATTTTCAAATCGAAGAATTATTTTAAGAGTTATTTAATGCTAAAGTTGGACAAAATCGTTCCACTAAAAAAGTTTTATAGCAGCAAAAATTATACATGGCAGTGTAATCATTTTTAGATCATTTTATGCGTTAGAATTTGCCGGAGTGCAGATTGCATTAATTTTTTTATTTTGACTCATTTTTTCAGGTTTTATTTCTATTTTAAATTCAAATTTTCAGCATTTCTAGAGATATTTTTTACAGATTTCAGAAAATTGTACTAATTTAAACTGTTGCCAACTGTATAAAAAGCGCAAGCAATAATGTTTGCTTCAAATTAAAAATTTATTTACACGTGACTATTATAAACAGGAAAAAAACTTTCAAATTATAATTAAATAATTACGTATAAAAAGAAGAACTTATTAAAAATTACGTCATAAAAAGTATACACGTGAATTTTAAAAGAGAAAGGTTATTTTAAAATAATAATTTCATTAACATGCGTTAGAAGTCTTAGGAGAAATTACGTCATATTTACGTCACATTATAGTTATTACATAAAATGAACACAAAATAATATTGAAAAAAAGTTTAAATTTAGAAATTGCGCTAGACATTTATTTGATATTTTGAGAATTAATTTAAAATGTCTCATTTAAAAGAACTTTCTTTTCGCTTTGTTAAAAAATACCAGGAGACAAAGACTCTCTTTACTTAATTCCTTTTATATTAGCTTATTTTGGAATGTTGTTACACGTGTATACGCCATCAAGTTATTTTTATTTCGACGTTTTATTTGTGTTTTTATTAATGTTGTACGAATTTATTTGTTCTTTCGTTATTTAAAATAAAAATTATATCAATTTAAATAATTTGGCGAGTGGATTGGCGATTTATGTAATTTGGCGAAATTGGTCGACAGGATAATCAAAGTCATCAGCGGATTTGGCGTTAAAATTCCCCAATCAAAGAGAAATGAATAGAAATTCGTTTATAGGGAGATCGCCACTGTTTTTTAAATTATAATTCATTTCGAAATCTTTTTAAAGCCGATCAAATTAGCGTGCATTTAGAGTCTGCGGTGTCTGGACGGGGGTTGGCGAGCGTATCTCGTAGGGGGCCGAGCCCCCTAGTATATTTAAAAAAATGTTGTTAAAGTGGGCATTTTGAACCGAATTTCCCGAAGCGGATTGTGTTGGAAAAATCATTGCATTAAGGATGCACTCAAATCCAAACTGCTTATTTTCTGACTCATTTTTAAATTCATTTTTGCTCTCAAATGCATTTATTTGGTAGATTCGCTTATTCAGAAACTATATAATGTACCTAAATGATCGATTTTTTGATAGAGGCAGAATATATTTCAAAAAATTATGTCAAAGTGGGCATTTTAAACGGAATTTCCCGAAACAATTGTGTTATCACTTTCTTCTGGACACGATAACTTCCGCAATTCTGCACAAATCTCTTCCAAACTGATACATAAAATCAAGGGACATAAAATCTCGGTCAAGTTCGTTAATGGGCAAAAGCGGACAAAGTGGATGGAAATAGGGAGGGGTTTTGTAAAAAACCGAAAAAACCCCATAACTTCTTAATTTTTGTACATATCAAATCAGTTTAAAGTTTTTATTACTTCTAAAAATAGCGCCAAAAATTCATGCATCACAGATTTTTGATAAAATTTAAAATAGGCTCAAGCGGCGCAAAAAATAGGGTTTTTGGGAGAAAAAAATTCCTTACTTCGTCAATTCTCAAGATATCAAATCCAATAATTTTATTATACATCTCCTTAATATTATCCACAACTTTTATATTCACAAGTTTTTGATAGGACCAATTCGTACGGAAAGAAAAAAACGAAAAAAAAAAAGAAGGATGAAGAAGAAAATTTTTCATAACTCCGTCAATTCACAAGATATAAAATCTCCATGAATTTATCATATATCTTCTTAATATTGTAGTCAACATTTATATAGACAAGTTTTTGATAGGGCCAATCTCTCTATTCTAAAAAGAAGTAACTACCGCTGTCACCGCCGCCGCCGCCGCCGCCGCCGGTTTTGATTTTTTTGTGACCGGAGGCCTTTCTTCGTTAATATTAATAAAAAGAATGCATACAAAAATATGAAAATCGGTGGTTTTATACAGAAATGTTTGATAAATACGCTGATGCAGACAGTTTTCAAATCGAAGAATTATTTTTAGAGTTATTTAATGCTAAAGTCGGACAAAATCGTTCCACTAAAAAAGTTTTATAGCAGCAAAAACTATACATGGCAGTGTAATCATTTTTAGATCATTTTATGCGTTATAATTTGCCGGAGTGCAGATTGCATTAATTTTTCTATTTTGACTCATTTTTTCAGGTTTTATTTCTATTTTAAATTCAAATTTTCAGCATTTCTAGAGATATTTTTTACAGATTTCAGAAAATTGTACTAATTTAAACTGTTGCCAACTGTATAAAAAGCGCAAGCAATAATGTTTGCTTCAAATTAAAAATTTATTTACACGTGACTATTATAAACAGGAAAAAAACTTTCAAATTAGAATTAAATAATTACGTATAAAAAGCAGGAATTTATTAAAAATTACGTATTAAAAAGTATGCACGTGAATTTTAAAAGAGAAAGGATATTGTAAAATAATAAATTCATTAACATGCGTTAGAAGTCTTAGGAGAAATTACGTCATATTTACGTCCATTATAGTTATTACATAAAATGAACACAAAATAATATTGCAAAAAAGTTTATATTTAGAAATTGCGCTAGACATTTATTTGATATTTTGAGAATTAATTTAAAATGTCTCATATAAAAGAACTTTCTTTTCGCTTTGAAAAAAAATACCAGGAGACAAAGACTCTCTTTACTTAATTCCTTTTATATTAACTTATCTTCAAATGTTGTTACACCTGTATACGTCATCAAGTTATTTTTATTTCGACGTTTTATTTGTGTTTTTATTAATGTTGTACGAATTTATTTGTTCTTTCGTTATTTAAAATAAAAATTATATCAATTTGTATAATTTGGCGAGTGGTTTGGCGATTTATATAATTTGGCGAAATTGGTCGACAGGATAATCAAGTAGTACCGCAGCGGATTTGGCGTTAAAATTCCCCAATCAAAGAGAAATGAATAGAAATTCGTTTATAGGGAGATCGCCACTGTTTTTTAAATTATAATTCAATCTTTCGAAATCTTTTTAAAGCCGATCAAATTAGCGTGCATTTAGAGTCTGCGGTGTCTGGACGGGGGTTGGCGAGCGTAGCTCGTAGGGGGCCGTGCCCCCTAGTTCTTAAAGCAAAAACAAATTAAAAATACATAGCGGTTGAAGAAAAAAATCATCTTATTAAGGGTGCATTCAAATCCAAACTGTTTATTATCTTACTCATTTTTAAATTCATTTTTGCTCTCAAACGCATCCGATTGCTAGATTCTCTTATTCAGAAACTATATAATGTACAGTAATGATCGATGTTTTTGATAGAGGCAGAATGTATTTCAAAAAATGATGTCAAAGTGGGTATTTTGAACAGAATTTCCCGAAGCGATTGTGTTAAAAACGAAAAATATTGCACTACTGAGAAAATAATGGTTTATTAATCAAGTTTTAATTAATTGAAAGAAAAATAAAAACACTGGTCGCTTATAAATCTTTTCAAAAATCACGTCAGCATGTTTCATATTTTTTTTTTATTAAAAATTAATCTGAAAATGTGCCGGAAAATTTCGAGTTGTTGAGTATGGAAAAATATTTTTTTAATATCGCCTTAACATGATTCTGATAAAACCAGCTATTTTATAAAAAAGGAAATTTAAACTCGTCAAAAGTAGACAGATAAAACTGTTAAAGTGGATTTATATCTAATAATGATTTAGTTTTTGTTGGTGAAATTAGTATACTTAACTTCGAAATCTACCTCTGCCTGTAGGTCGGGCCGGCAGGGATTTTTTTTTTATTTTGCGATCATATTGCATTGGAAAAATGTTATTTATTTATTATTTAAGCGTATTTATTTCTAAATGAACATGTCATTTCTACTTTCTTAGAATAATAATAACGCATACTAAATATTCGTTTTTTGAGATTTTTATTTATTTACAAATCTATATCCCTTTCTTAGTACTTTCTAGTAAAACATTTTATTACGTATTTCTGCAGTCTTTTAAATACTAAATTGATTGGTTGTTCGTGTATCCAATACATCTTTCAATACAACATTGTGATGAGGATTTTCTGTAGGTAGAAGTACCTTTAAGTTGTTTTGCCTCTTAACCCTGGAAAAAGCAACGTTGAGCATTCCATGCATAAAAACAGGTGTCCGTAAGTCGACGCCAAAAAATTCGAAGATCTGACCTTGAGCTTTATGTATAGTTATTGCAAATGCTGGCCTCACAGGAAATTGATGCCTTTGCATGGTGCATCCAAGTTGACCTCTGCTTGAATCGAGAGTTATTCGCGGAATATGTACTTCGATACCTGAATATTCTCCTGTGTTTATTTTTGCTTTGATTATGTTATTGCAAAGATCTTTAACAATTAGCCTTGTTCCGTTGCAAAGGCCTTCTGAAACATCTAAATTGCGCAATAGTATGATTATTGCGTTATTTTTAAGCTTTAGCTCATGAGGTGGCAAATCAGCTATTTCGATAGAACTGAGAAATTCCGTCCTAAACTGGACTGCTCCTTCAGGTTGATCTTTGACGGAATTGTAGCTGTAGTAGAATTTATACTCTCCAGGAAGCTTTTCAATAATTTTGGCCTTAATCTTGCTGACATCTTTATTTAATGGCACAAGGATAGCTCGATCCTTCATATCTTCATAACTTCCTTTCTTTAAGCAGTTTCCGAAGACTTCATCAATGAGATGACCATTTGAAAGTATATCTAGGGGTAGTCCAATTTCACCCATCGCGTTTTCAGGTAGCTCCCCATTTCCAAGTTTCAAAAGATGTTTGGCAAAATCTCTTTGTTCCGGATCAACGCGCATGTTATTTGTTAATGAAATTGAATTGAAATGGTGCCACAGCTCACTTTTTTTATTGATAAATAAAATATTTCACTTCTGTTTGCTCGTAGTTAGATGGGTAGACATTGACGGAAGTCCCCTCCTAGGACCATAATCTTTCCACCAAATGGCAAAATTGGATTTCCAATAGAGTGCAGCAATTGATCTACGTTGTGAAGTCCGTATTTTGGCAGCATAGGAGCTTCATTCATCAAAAATACATCAACTTTGCTGAGTTCGACTGCTTTAGCGGATCTAGGTTCGATGTTAGAAATTGAATCCGATGTCAATGGAACTTTAAGTCCAAAAGTCTTGTGTGAAGTACTTCCATCAGGTAGCAGAATAGAAGCGATCCCAGTGAATGCCATGCACTTTACTTTATGCTTTTGTCCTGAAAGGATGTAATAAAGAGTTTTTTTTTACAAAAGTCTTTCCAGTGCCTCCAGGTTCATCAATAAAGGAACATTTTGATCAAGGGGTTGAAACGTTTACTCAATGTAAGATGGTATCAACAATTTCAATTTGTCTCCTTTTAAAAAGTTGATACATATGTTCTCCAATAGAAATAGACTCACTGGTTTTCATAGTTTCTTCATTTAGCACGTTCTCGTATCCATCAATATCGTCCATACCAAGTTGATGAACCCAGTATAGGAAATTCTTACCTTCAGTAGCTTCTGCATTTAACTTGAATGCGATAATTCGATAAGCACGCTTAAGCGTTTCTTCGACAGAATTAACCATCCGTCCTATTTCTCGGATGAAGACTTCAGCCAAATCTTTCTTAAACATTTCCCATAAGCGTCTTGGATTTTCAAGAGATCCAGAAATGAGAATCTGTGTAAACAGCGTTCTCATGACTTTAGACATCTTCGACATAGCAGATTCTCGCAGACTTTCAATCCACTGTTGGTCATCGTAAGTTAGTCCACGAACTAAACAAACTTGTTTATATGATGCATATGTAATGCCATCAACTGTTAGCATAACTTCGAAGCTTGTTGCATTCTAAACATGGTACAGCATCATTCCTAAGTGGTAGAGTTCTGGCTGGGTGATGAAATTTTTTCGTTATGTATTCGACCAATAACGCGTAAACGGTGACTTCTCTGAATCCATTCGCTGGATTTTCCATCGCATTTGAAGTATTCAGTAATTTGCCAATAGTAGTGATATATAACTCCTTGAGAATTTCCGTTCAGAAGATTATTTTCTTGTATTTGTTTTAGGCCTCGATTATGCCGGAAATATGCCTCTAATGTTGAACCTTTCTGACCTGTATCAGCTAAATCTTCTTGTGCTAGATCAATGTTTGCAATTCGAAATTGACCTGGTAAATGGATATCTAAGCGTTGAACAGAATGGCTTTTCCTTTGAATCTCGTTGCCTAATAATCGCCAACATGCTTCTGGTGGAGTGATACATCGAACTTCAATATAGGTGTCTACTTCATTGTACATAAATTTTCTTTGGTTTTCAACGATCTTTATTGTTGCACAATCATGCCATTTGTAGATATATTTGTAGAGATATTTTACAGCACGAATATTTCCGACATATTAAACGTTTATATGGCACTTGTATCTCTTCAACAGATAAGCATTGTCTGGAGCTACGTGACGGTTATCTCTTGCTATTTTACAACCATTTATATCCTTTTGATAAACAGCATGCTCGTGCGAAAATTCTAAACTATGTTGATCCAACTGTGGATTATACCTACGTCGAGAATTTGATTTTTCATCGTCCGATAAAGAAATGATTTCGTTAAACATTTTAGGATAGTTGAAGCGACATTTCATGCATCCATTTTTATGAATCATACACGGTGCATTTGAGTTTAGTTTCCCACACGGATTGTGAATCATCCATTTTAGCACCAAATTTCGTAATTCAGGATCATTATTAATGGGAATTTCCGCTGAAATCAAGTCATCAAGTTTCTTTGGGTTACGTATTCTATCTTCATGATCCATAATCAGCAGCAGATGCACATGTGGGAGGCCACGTTTCTGGAATTCTATTGTATAAACGTAAGCGGCAACCTTTCCAAATGCTTGTTTTTTGTCTAATTCTTCAATAATATCATCGAATTTAATTTTACAAACTCTAGTGACGAGATCAGTTCTATCTTGATCAGGTTGCTCATCTATTATTCCATTTTCCAAGACAACTCTTGATGCCTCTTTAATTTCTGCCCATTCAGGATTTGATGTTACAGTGATAAAGAAATCTGGCGATCCATATCTGTAGACAATGGCCTTCGCATCTTCGAGCAGTTCAACATAGTATCGCGTCGATCCAATGAATGAAGATGGCAGTATTATCTTTTCACCAACAACGGCATTTTTGTTTTCAGTGAGTGCCTTGGGGGTAAAGCCAGAATAGTGGTCAGAAAGAATTTTTTTTTGATTAGCCTTGATCCATTTGATGCGATCGCGCTCTACTCTGATGTATGTATCAACGAGGTATTGTTGGAAAAGCCGACCATCAAAATGCAAAGCGTTGAAGTGTATTTGGCGCAAATCTGCACCTATAATAGCTGTTTCTGGAGGAAGGTATTTAGTAAGTTCAAGTCGAAAAGCAATTCTATATTTTGCTAATTCTAGTCGAGTAAGATGCTGACGACTTGTATAAGGTGTTTGCAATTGTAGATCCACAGAATAGCCAAATTTTCCTTTGGGGTAAAATAGTGGATACGTGAATGGTTCTATCACTTTATTAATATTACGCAAATTGACAATTTTTTTTCCACGTTGATGTACTACCATTTCGTTATCTGGAAAGCTTTATCGGCGTTGAGTGTAAGCACGGCGCATACATCATTGGTCATAGGGACATTGAATCTTCTGTAATCAGCATTTTCTTGCATTCTAAACAGAAGTTTCACATATGGAGCTTTTATTCCTTCTGCTTTAGCATGTCGATTCACTTCTTCTTCAGCTTCTCGCATCATCATAAATGATTGTGCAAACATATTTTGAGACCGAATAATATGCTCTAAAAGTTCCATTAAATTTCGTTTGATTCCATGGTTGAGAGGATATTCGAGTCTTTCGTTAACAGCATCTTCTGAACTTAAAAAGTACATCTGACCATATTGCGGTCGTTCGAATTCGCCGTCACTGTTTTGTGTTGGATGAGCTGCCATATTCATCTTATGATAAACTTGTCCGCCAGCGACAAAGCTGTAAATACCATGGCTGTTAATTGTTCGATCATCATGTGCCTTAAATGAAGCCAAAGCAAAGCATGAATTTAAATTGCGAATTTTTTTGTGGAAAGTTTCAGCAAATGGGTTGCATTTTAAAAAGAGACGCACCAATTCATTTGGAAAAATGGGGAAGTCAAGCTTAATTCGTCTATGTAAGCAGCAGTCGCCAAATGAGTCCTGGTTAATTTGATTAGACACACGTTCTTATGGAAAATGAATTGCTTTGCAATGAATACATTCAATGTTAAAAGAACCCAATTTTTGGTATGTTGCTTCTTTGTTAACTGCGCACTTCCGTGTTCGCATTCGTTTCTTTACCAAAATTTGTAGTTACTATTAACCCTCTAAGTGTTTGGGGCGTATTATTCCGTTCACTAAGCTCTAGGTTTCACAGCAATACAAGCAATATTTAAGGTAATATAATTCTATAGATTTATGGAATTTTAAATACATTGAAGAATTATTAATACTCTTAAGGATTACATTCATATTTGTAATTGAGCTTTTTTTTATAATGTTGAAAGACTCATATTTTATTAGCATTTAAAACAAAATGCAAAGAAAACAACATTACAATTTTACCCTTTTGCAAGACGCTCGGAGGGTTAAACTAAAATTAGCAACTAAAATTAGCAACTTTCGTTAAAGTTGAATTCTCGTTTTTTTAGGCCGTCCTGCAGACATAGTGAATTTTCAATTATACTAACTAAATTTAAAGAAAAATGAATACTTTAGTTCTAACTTCACAGTATTAGAAATATTTACTGTTTTCAGTAAACATAGAAAAGTGATAGTTATTAAATATAAGTAGAGTATCAATAAGTCATGGAGTTAACATTTGTATTTACGGCTGCCATGGTCAGAAACTAAAAGTTACAGAAAATGATGTCATAGATGGGCAAAAGTTGAGATATTTCACTTTTAAATAGAAAAATTACTTGTTATCTTTTAAATATAGTGTCATTTATTCAGTCAGGGGAAGAAATATAAAATTAAAATTTTTTATTACGAAGCATTTATTCGAGTACGTAAATAATACAAGTAAATAATAAAAGTAAAAGAAGGAAAAGAAAAGAAAACTTTGCATATAGCCGGAAATTTGGATTGTCATATATGAAAATAAACTATTTTTATATGCATGAGATTATCAAGCATATCCTGAGTGCTATACTCCATGTTTTACAAATTAAATGATTATTGACAAGATACGTTGTCTAAGTCAATGTTTGGCGACAAAAATGAGCTGTGTGGGAAGATTGACACAGAAAAATGATCTTGCTTTTAAAATTGTTGCTAATTTTGCGCCAGGCTATATCGTCATGGCAACAAACAATACCTACAGATGTTTGTAACAATATGGCAGTTGTTTTAAATTTAGCAAAAGTATAAGCACAGTTATTTATCAAGAAATATTACTAATGTTTATGAAAATATTTAAATTCATGAAATATAATCATAATCAATAATTATAATCAATCAATTTTTTTTTTTGTTCTTGCCAGTTAAAACAAATTTTACCGTATTTTTGATCTACATAAGCCGTTATCTAGTGCTCGATTAAGTGTAGAAGACAATCTTTTAGTGCCACTTTCGAGATTACCTTTCATTGTGTTGGCGAAGATTCCGATTACGAATGATTAAATATAAAAAAATTGCTTAAAATTACATTTTTTTTCTACCTAAGTCGAGACTTAGTCAGAAGGTTTTCTCATATTAGAATAAAGTATATTTCATAAAAATCGTCAGAATTTTTTTCGATTAATACCACTTTTTTGAGTAATGGGCTTATTTTAACCACAGAAAACGATTTTTCTCGAATTAACGACTTAGCTAAATCGATTTCTTGAGCTCGAATCAGAATAGGCGTCAAATATTATGAAAATCGTTAGTGCCGTTTTCGATAAATAGCAACATTTTCAGTGCTGAGTTTGTTTTAATCGATAAAAACGAATCTTCTCGAATTCGAAACCTAGCTAGATGTGTTTCTCGTGCTCGAATTAGTACAGAAAACACGTTTCATGTAAATTGCATGAGAATGTTTCGATTTATAGCAAGCAGAAGTTTCGGCTAAGATCTTGTTTTACCCTGTAAAAACGAATTTTCTTGAATTCGGGACCTAGCTAGATCTTTTTCTCGTGCTCGGTTTAGTATATGCGTCACGTTTTGTGAAAATCGTTAGAGCCGTTTTCGATATATAGCAACATTTTCAGTGCTCAGTTTGTTTTAATCGATAAAATCGAATTTTCTCGAATTCGAAACCTAGCTAGATGTGTTTCTCATGCTCGAATTAGTGTAGAAAACACGTTTCGTGTAAATTGCATGAGAATGTTTCGATTTATAGCAAGCAAAAGTTTTAGCTAAGATCTTGTTTTACCCTGTAAAAACGAATTTTCTTGAATTCGGGACCTAGCTAGATCTTTTTCTCGTGTTCGATTTAGTATAGGAGGCAAGTTTCATGAAAATCGATCCAGTAGTTTACGATATATATGATTTGACCCAGCCATTTCCCTATATTGACCAAACCGACCTTCTAAATTATCTGCCTGAAATTTCCCAGTTAATACATATTTCGCTTTAAGGTTAGAATATATTTTATTAATTCGATCATTGTGTTTGTAGTATGGTGCAGCGCGAAGAAAGTTTCTGAGGACAAACATCCGTGTCTTGGTTTTTGATTTAAATTTTCTCATGATTTAATCCATTTTGAAATTTTTTTCTAAATATTCTAATATCTTGTCATTTAATGAATTAAATGGCATTGCTTCATCTAGGCGCTTATTAAAACCTTTTTTCGGATGCTTAATATTCATCCGCTCCCACCAGTTACAGATTTCATCAATGAAATTTGCTGTTGTTGCATCCTGAGCGTTATTAAGATCGTTGGAAAATTCTTTTAAAGCAACAGAATTTGTATCAAATAAAGCCTTTGTGCAACAATATTAAAAAGCTGAAAAACCAACGTTTAAAATGCACAAATAATATATGAAAAGCAGCAAACAGCTGTTTCGAATCTACTAGCGAGATTCTTCTTCAATGCAAAAGGAACAGCGTGCTAGAAAAAGCAAGGCTGAGAGCAAGGCTGAGCAAAGTTGGCTCAGCCTTGCTTTTTCTAGCACGCTGTTCCTTTTTGCACTGAAGAAGAATCTTGCTAGTAGATTCGAAACAGCTGTTTGCTGCTTTTCATATATTATTTGTGCATTTTAAACGTTGGTTTTTCTGCTTTTCAACAGAATTTGTTTTATCAAATATTTTTAATGCTAAATTAACATTTTGTTTTTCTATGCTACTTGGATGGAGAGCTTTCTTATTTAATTTAGGGGCAATTTTCAAAACAGAATCTTTTTCTTTATAATAAATGTGCTCCAGATTAACAAAAGATGCAGTTAGAATTTCTTCATAGTTTTGGGGATAGGGTAATGAAATGTTTTTTCAGTTTGGGAAATCCATTTCTTTCTAAAACTCTTAACTGAACTGAATCAAACAACAAAAACAATTTTTGGGAAGGATTAAAGGGGTGTGGGATGAAATTTTTTAATTGCTTGTCTCCTGATAATTCCGCAAACATATTTCTATTAATTCGGTTATTATCCGATATTAAATAGATTACTCTAAAACCTATATTTTCCATTAAATACAAGACGTCTTTTCATGTTATTTCTTGTTTCATTATTTACCGCAAATCTTCAAAACCATCTTGCTGGGGAAAAAAGGATCACCCATTTCTTCTGGTGATAGACGTAAGAAACACAACGTGTGTGGCGACCGGTTCTGGTTCAGTGGATTTCTTAAATTAACTAACACTATCTAAAAGTAAATCAATTGGCACTTAGTCAATTATTCGACGGGATATCATTTTTCTCTTCCTTTTTATTGGAAGACCACATATTTACAGCTATAATACACTATGATACTTCTATTTACAGTAAAAACGAAACAGGTGTTCTTAAAAACATTCTTTCAACACTCACCACCTCGCACAGAGCGAGCGACAGCTGAGCCCAGGAGGCGAGAGTAACCCTACGTAAACAATAGAGCCATTGTCATCAATTTATCGCCCATTTGCCGTCAAAACATATAATTCTCCACAACGTTTAGCATCTAAAAAATTTGTATATGGGGCATTCTCACAATCTTTTGACTTTTATGTCCCTGAATAATAATTTTTATTTTATATATTTTTTGTGTTTCTTTTATTTAATATACTGGGGAACATCCCATTGCATGATTGCATAACAATATTAACGAAATAAATAAGTTTAGGACGATGTTGTGGGTCCAAATACCAGGAAAACTCCTATACCGTCCAATGTCCCTGATACTGCTTTGGAGCTGTCTGTATAAAATTGTTTCAATAAAAGTAATTCGATGTAATTTTTTTCTGAAACTGTGGCAATTGTTGTATATAAATATGAAGCACAAAATTAACCTGCACACATTTTTATGGATGATATTATATTTTGAACTCTGTCCCTGGGTTTTTTATCCTTACCGTCCTTCTTCATAAATTTATACAGAAAATCACTTCAGATGCAGCCAAAAAAATTTTTTCGAGTTTTTTTCTCATGCAGAAGTATGCTAGAGAAAGAATGTCTAAAATTCTTTGACAGGAAATTTACTTCAGAATTTAAATATCAATTTCAAGATCGTGGCTTTATTGGCAGTCTTACCGTCTCCAAGGTTTATTCCTGCACTTTTTAAGGTAAATTAAAAAAAAAATAATAATTTAATCCAATGTTAATAACTGCTTCCAAAAATCAATGAACATTGTGGCTATCACTTAGTCTTAAAAGGATTTTCCTAAAAATAGGTGGTAATTTTCCTTACCGTTCCATTCTTGCCGTCCTTTTTTTTTTCACATTTAGTCCCATTTTTCCTACACCGTCCCCCTTTTTTACCATACCGTCCCTTCTTTAACACTTCTTTAAGACAATGTTATACAAAAATTCTGTTTTAAAAGTACTACATTTTTATTATTTCTTATTTGAACGTCCTGTGGCTACTATGCAAATTCATCATAAGTAAAAAATTTAGAAGAAAATAAAAAGTTAAAGTGCTAACATAGTAAGGAAAATTAAACTCGCATGTTTAACTTAAACCTCAGTTAAATAAAAAAAAAATTCGTTGCTGACCATTTTTTATTTATTTTGAATCATTAAGACATTCGTCTATCAGATTAAAATGTTATTTTAGCAAGTTTAATTTCACAAGATTTTTATTCCCGAATGTCAAAATATTATGAGAACGCCCCATATAGCAAAACTGGTTGCATTTCAGATAATGCAAACTTTAGATAATGCTTTTTTATTTACATTTATTTTTATTTGAATAATATATGTATTCCAATTTTTAATTATTTGAAAGATTTCCAATTTGATGAAAAAATTTTGCAATTGTTAAGATTTGCAAAACTACAAAATATCTTTAAATTTTAATAATGTAGTTTTCTTTTAAAAATAAAGGAAATCTATATACTTTCTTTTTCTAATAATCGTAAGATAAAAACCTAAAGAGGAAAAAATGTGCATTTTGAAAATGCAATTTTAAAACAGTTTTCATTTATATAAATCTATTTATTCCAATATAGCAAGAAATAACTTCTTAGTTTTCATTTCAATGCTTATTTCTTTAAAATAAATAAAATACTTTCTTTCAGAATTTATTTTACTTTCAAAATATCCCCTTGGTTATTTTCAAAATTAGCGTATAAAAGAAAATATGTTAGAAAAAATGAAAAAATTTTTAACATTCTTTCATAAGAAATTTAAGTTTTTCGCAATGTGCATAGAATGAAAATTCAATAATCTGGAAAACATTTTAAAATGTACAAATTTTAAATGTTATATAAGCAGAACAGATGGGAAATTTGATTAATCCATTTCATTACATGCTTTAAAATTAAAGTGCATTTTTTAAAAATTAATATAACTTTTAATTTTGAATTTCAAAAAGTATATACCTATAAAAATAGTAACAAATACACATAATATGCAATTTAATGTACAAAAGAATAAACTTATTTAATTTAATTTTTTTTCCAATTTATACTTATATATTTTGATTTACTATACTATTTTACTATACAATTGCACAATATTTAAAAATTATTTTTTTTTATGTATTACGAGAAGATATTAAAATTAAATGCATTTAATTTAAATTTAGATATTAATATTCATAACCACATATCACTCAAGAAAAACGTTGGTTTATTTAAAAATATATTTTTTTTAAAGACAAAAACGTTTATATGATCATGAAGTCATAATAACTATATTTTCTATACATTTCTAGTTCAATTAAAATATGAAAACACAACGATTTTGCATATTGAAAAAAAAAAAAAAAAAAAAAAACTAAAGATTGGAGGAAATGAAACACTTTTGTTAAATAAGATTTTTTATTTAAATTAATACTTAACAAATAAATAAACTTTTAATAAAAACTTTTAATATGACTTTTAAGGGGGTCCGGGGCTCAAAAATCTATTTTTTTATATGAAGAGATTTTCTTATGAAAATTTTTTCTGAAATATCTATTAATATAATAAGAATATTACATGTAAAAAAATCTGAAATTTTTTAAATATTAAAAAAAAATAAATTGTAAAATTTTAAACATAGGGGAGACCGGGGCAAGTTTTCCAACTTTTTAGATTTTTATTTTTGTATTTTTTATTTTTAACTATTTTGATAAATACAAGATATCACTGTATTCCCTAGACCTTCCTGTACAAACTGGCACAATTATTTTTCAAAAAACTAAATATACTTTTTCACAAAAAATAGTTAAGTCTAATCATGTTACGTTGGAAAATGTGTCCCGTATGCGGGGCAAGTTTTCCAGCCTACGAAAAATGGCCAGGGGCAAGTTTTCCAACTATACTTTAAATGGTAAAACATCGGTAATAAATCTTGCTTGTTAATTAATAAGTATTTTTTATTGTGAACTAAATGCTCAGTAACATAATAGTAACATAAAAAACAGTTTTAATCCATTTGACATTTAAAGACGAAGATCCATACAGCTCCCTGGCCGGAGCTGTTTTTTTTTTTTTTTTTTTCTTGCCCCTTTTATCTGATTCCTTTTGCAGTTTCCCTTTTTTTAGATGAATCTTTTTTTCCATTTTCAGTTGATTTTTGACAGGAGAATAAGTATGTACAATACTTCTTATTTTTTTTCCACGCCGTGTTTGCCTGCTTAGGGCAGCCTTCACAAAAGTCCTAACTTCTCCTGGTGCAGGCAAAGCTTGTTTGGATGTAGAAGGAACGCTTTTTTCATAAGCAATAGGGAAATTTTGAGTAGAACTTAAGGAACAGCTTCTTTGGAAATGCTAGCCTGCGTTGGTGTAGAATGATTAGATGCTTTCGGTGTTGTTTTGAGTCTGCAGTGGGGGGGGGGGGGGGATTATTGAGGAAAGTTTCAAATCTTTTCAGGATTGTTGGTGCTTTTAAGACTTGGTGCGGCAGGAGCTGGCCTGTCAGAAAAGTAGGATGGCGTAAAAGCAGAGTTTGTAAATATTTCAGGATTCAGTATAAAAATTCTCTAACGTTTAAAACCCGCCATAATATTAACTGTGGATTAATGCCAGTGGAGCGGCTCTAAGCACGATTAATTTGCTTTTTGAGGGTTTCATACTCACTGCGATCTCAGTGTGCTAGCTTATGACTATAAAGGCATAATTAACATAAAATGGATTCATTAAATGAACCCATTTTAGAAAAAATTGACATTTTATTATATTTTTGAATTTACCTTGTTTTTTATGTTGCTAGTTTTGCTTAAATGACTAAATGATCAAACGGGTTCGTAGTATATATGGTTATTTGGCCGATTTTTTGATACAATAAATGTGGTGACGATCCATCACCAACACACTTGGTCACGCGACAATAAAGTGGTAGTACAAATTATAGAAATATTACCCGATCCGCGTTGTGAAAGATCAAAAGAGGGCAATATTAATTAATAAAATAGGAGGAGGACAAATTTTGAATAAAATTATACGTCAATACTCAGAATCGACTTATTTATCGTTAAAATTTATATTCAGGATTCAGTGGGTGGCATAGATAATTATTCGATTAAATATTTTCTAAAATTAAACTTTCAAAACTCATAAATTTAATAAACCTCTGAAAAGAAAGAATAAGAATAATGCTTCAAAGAAAAGATAGGAAATGCACATATGAATCAAATTTTATTATTTTCAATCACATAACTTCCATATATCAAACATAATTACTCTTAAATGCATATTGATTTGACAGCATACTCAGTTACATGTGATCTCATAACAAGATAATTATGAGTCATATCTTTGTGGAATTTTGGATTCAAAACGTTGGTTGAACTTCTCACAGCACAAATAGATGGGCTTCTTAGCCAAGTTATTAACAAATTTCCAACGTTGATATTTTAATGTTATGATTAGTCCATAATAATGACAAATACTCATAACTGCATTAAAATTTTGCCTATAAAATATTAGACACAGAAAATCCTACGCACACAACATAAATATATAATATAATAATGGCCATATATTAAGTAATAAACTCGCCATATACCTCAGACGAAAGGGGCGACAACACTTCCTGTAGAGCACTGATAGTTCTTATCACTAGGTAGATTTGGTCCGCACCTTTCAAATTTTGAAAGTCACTTTTGACCGAGCACATTAAAGTTCATATAGTCTCTTTTGGCTGAACTCTTTATACAATCACGGTGATAACTGGAACTTTTCGGTGTGGCATCCCATCTCATCCGCTAGTGGCAATCAGAGAAATGGTGGTGTGGCATCCCATCTCATCCGCTAATGGCAATCAGAAAAATGGTGTCGCACTCCTAGATCAGACTTCTTTCCATATCCGATACAGGGTGATGCAGGATTTCGCAGACTTCAGCTTATCAACCTAGCCCTTTTTGTCGCAAGACTAATCCCAGAACTTCCTTCAGGAGGAGTGACATAGGTGGAAGACAAAATCCAAGTGACTCTTTTTTTTTTTTTTTTCAAAATCTTCTTCCACAAAAAAATGGGCGTATTTCATTAGTACCATATGATTTTTTTATTCGTCGATTGGTGCTTCTCTCTTACTGGTGCGCCTGATCTCTTGGCTGTGGTTCGCTTTTGAACCCCTCTTCTGGGCGTCTCCGTATTTTTCCAAAGCATAGCTAATTTGTTTTCTTCGTTTACGGGGATCTGACGTCACCTGTGAGCTTCGGACCCCCTCTGCCACACACGATGGTACCAATAAATAGTAGCCCTGTCAGTGCTAAGTGCATCATAAATAATTGTGACTGGCTTTATTATTAACATGTCTTATATGGCGTCCATGTGCCCTTCCTATAAGTTTTATTGCCCCATTTTCGTCTGAAGTATATGTGAATTTTTATCACACTGTTAATTTTCATATAAAATATTACAAAATTCTTAATTAATTGCCATATTACGAAATACATTCAATATTCACAAACCTTAAATTTTTACAAATGAAATGATACTAAAAACATATATATGCATCCATATACTTATTATAAATTATGATTTTTCTTTATCTAAATACTCTTAAGATTTTTTACAAATTAATTTATTTTATAAAGAAATATTTGTCAAAATGCCATTTATTATTTTCTCTTGAATAATAATAGGTTGTTCTGTTTTGTATAAATATTTTAATTGTATAACAAGCTGTGTGTATAGATTTCTATACCACAATAAACTAGCTGATTTAGGAGGGGGGGAGGTTTTCAAACGAGAAACATGTTGAAAAACATGCCCCGTATGTTGTTGGAAAATCTGCCCCGTCGCCATATTTGAACTTTCACACTACCTGGACGAATACTGGTGTAAGTTATTTGCAAAACAAACGCATAGTTACCTGAAGAAATAAACCCTTTTTTAGTGTATGCAATGTCAAAGCAGTAAGTTTAACGCTAGTACGTTTTTTTTACGTTTTAATAAAGACCTAAAATTTTACTCACCGTTGAAAAAATGAAAAAAAAGAGTTCTCCAGACGAAGTGACAGCATCTACTAAGCTATAACTTTTGTAGATGTTGTATAAGATGTTGCCACTTCAGCCAGTCTAGCGTCACCTAGCGGTTCATTTAAAAACTAAAGCGAGTTGGAAAACTTGCCCCTATGGAAAATGTGCCCCGGTCTCCCCTATATAATTGTTTATATAACTCTGGAAGTACATACTCGATTAAAAAAATCTTTACACTTCTGTGTACAGAAAATGTGTCATTTTAATTTGTCTTCAAGATTTCTTAAAATATTGATTATGAATTTTATAAAAAAAATTAAGTAAAAAAATGAAGTTTTTTTATGAGTGATTATTCTTATGAGGGAGCATAATTTCATAATTATCACTCAAAATTAAAAATCCTGAAGACAATTTGTTGGAAGTATAGCATAAAATCTCTGTTAAAAATTTCATACATATATCTTGCAAGGAACTTTAGATATTTTCTTTTAAAATTGACAAATCGTGAAAAAATTCATTCTGAGATAAATGGAGCTAAAGTACTTGTCAGAGCGCAGTTGATGCATCGCGTCTCAAGGCAAAAGGTGTTATATCTCTGGATATAATGAAGATAAAAGCATGCGGTTTGCGGTATTTAACGCTAAAATCTCAATATTTTTTTAAGCCAAATAAGAAAATTGCATGTTTTTGAGAATTTTTAGCCCCGGACCCCCTTAAATAAGAAACTTTATATCTTTTATGACAATTTTAAATAATAACCATTTTCATGTAACTTTAAGTTTTAATTCTTAATATGGTGCTTTAGATTGACTTTTAGTATAACATTGAATACAAGTTTTCTATAAACCCTTAATTAAACTTTTTTATAAATTATTAACCTTTTTATGTATTGTCCTGGTTCTTGCACAACATAGCCTCATAATAGCATTATGGCTGTTGTTCACTGAGATATCTAATTCCCTTCGCTAATGTTAAAGCTATGGGAGTGGTATGCAGTCATATTTTAATATATCTCTCCAGGAAAATTTTATTTGTAACTTATCTTCCCTGTGTTCTATTCTCAGACGATGCCTCATATTTTTAGATGACAAATATTTCTGAAATATATGTTGAAGTTAATATTTTATATGTTTAATCTTAGTTAAACTGACGAGGTGTGATTAAGTATGCAACAAAGTTAAATATATATATTATTTATATAGTTAAATATATATATATATTATTTAATAAATTAAATATATATTTTGAAAGTATTTTGACAGCTAAAGAAATTAATACATCATTTAAGAAAAGCACACAGAAAAAATAAGTTCAAGGTAATTTCTAAGAGATGATTCAAAAACTCAACGCCTATACAGCTAAAATTAGAGGGGATTTAAGATCTCACTGACCAACACCCTTAAGTGATCATGCCCAATATTCACACGTTAACCCTTCTAATTGATGAAAAATCAATAATTATTGGATTGTTTTGGCGAATTTATACTTTATGTGTTAAATCTTGGGGAAACTGAAGGGCTGTGATTAAGATTTTAACACTTGAAGTAAAGTTAAGTGTATATTTATTTTAAGGATAGTACACGTACACAGAAAAGAGAAGTTAAAAATATTATTTTCTAAGATATGTTTCAAAAATTCTCCTCCTATTGAGTTAACATTAGATGGGAATTTGAGACCTCAATCACCAACCCTCTTAACTCATAATGTGCAAAATCATCAGGGTGACCCCACGTATTGTTAAAAAAACAGTAATTATATTATTGATTTTGCAAGTAAAATTAAGTTTTTATTTTGACAACTATAAAAAAGGGAAACAGTTTTAAAGATAATTATACAGAAAAAAGACAGTTAAAAATAATAAATTCCTAAAAACAAGTTTTAAAAGTTCGTCACCAATAGGGGGGGGGGGGGTAACATCAAAGATGAATTTGAGATCTTCCTGACCAACATCCTTAAATGATAATGTGCAAAATTTACAGGGTGCTCCTTCGTATTGTTGAAAAATCAATAATTACTAACAGCTAGTTATAAATTTTTAGTTCCAACTGCCAAACTTTTTCAAACGATATTTTCAACATACGAAAGTCCATTTAAGTTGAAATAGTTATTTTTTAAAAAGTTACTTTTCTGAAATTTTTTACTGTCCCTGTGTCCTATAAATCATATTTAAAATGATGTTATTCACGTCACAGTGATATAAGTAAGCGTACAATGTCAATACTGCAGCTGTGTCAATATCAGGAGTATATTGACACAGCTGCGCCATTTGGTGGACGGGGTGCATAATGAAAATACGCAGGTTTTCAGTATAACGTCATATATGACAGAATGTCTACTATCTGCGCATCTCTTGTGCATATTTTCAGAATCTTTACTCACTTATGGAAGATGAATCTTGCTTACCAGATTTATTGCAAAATATTTTTATTATAGTTTGTGTTGATAAAATTATGTACATTTAAAAAAACATAGTCGCAATATCATTTTAATTTCGGGAGAAAAGCACTAATGCTACGAAAGCATTACTGCATTTTGCCCTTAACTAAAATGACATGGCGACTTTTTTAAATACACATATTTTTATCAAAACAAGCTGCAACAAAAATATTTTGCAATAAATCTGGCAAACAAGATTCATCTTCTGTGAGTAAGTAACAATCTGAAATTCGTAATTGAATTTTTAACAGGGATTCTCTAAATGGATTTGTCTGTTTCAAAAGAAAAAAAAAATCTAATCTGTCGATTTTAGCAAAATTATTGAAATTATTGCCTAGACTCGCAAAATATTTAATCAAATAAATGAACAACACTTGCTCCTTTAATAGTACAACATTTTATGCATGCATTTTAAATTAATTTGATTTCGAATATAAAATGAGATGAATTTTAAATTAAATGGATGAAATATTTGTAAGTTAAATAAGATGAGTGCAGTGCAATTAAGGCAATATTGGAAATTTATCTTTTGCGCTTGATAAGCGAACAAAAGGACTTAAAATTGAATATTTTATTTATAATTAAATTCTATCCATAATCTAAACATTCATAAATGTTGTATTTTCAATCGGAATACAACCGTATATATCTTTTTTTATAACTTTAGCACATCAAGAATTGAGTAAAGAATAAGACTACAAAATTCAATCTTTACACATTTAACTACTTACTAATTTTTATGCGTAATTTTTCATTTCATTACCCTCCAAGCATCTTGGAAAATGGTAAAATTGTAATGTTGTTTTCTTTGTATTTGGTTTTAAATGCTAAGAAAATATAATTCTTTCAACATTATAAAAAAAAAAAACTCAATTACAAACATGAATGTAATCCTTGAGAGTATTAATCATTCTTCAAAGTATATAAAATTCATTAAATATGTAGAATTATATTGTCTTAAATATTGCTTATATTGCTGTACGGAGATCTGTTGTGTTTTCTGATGAAAAAGAAACACAACAGATTTCCACTCCGCCCACCAATGAGCTCTGGCTTGACACCAATGACGTCGCAAACGGCTATGGTATGGAGTCAGTAGAATGCACGCTACAGGGCGCCTGGTTCGGAGCTGTCCTTGAAGTAACCGATTTCTAACAGTTCGTTGTGTCACTGTGGTACCAACTACAGCTCGAATTTCTGCCGCAGACGCAGTACGATGCGCCACAGTCGTACGCCGAATACAGCGATCTTCCCTCTCAGGAGTGCCCGCGGCCGCCTGGAACCCGGTCTTATTGATGCAGCACCATCCATTGATCACTGTTTCCAACAATCATGCACAGTGGGTACATTCCAGCCAAGTGTTTCTGCATTATCGCGGAAAGAAATTCCACCTTCTCGTAGCCTGAATATGCGACCTCGTTCCAACTCGGGGAGCTGTTGACAGTGGCTTCTTCGTCTTGTTAAAGGCATTCTTTGCTAACATCAACTCAATACGTCACGTTTCGTAGCTAAATATCGCCCACGAACTTTACAGCACGCATTTAAAGTAAACCATATCTGCAAGTTGTGAGTGGCGCCACTAGCGCCACACTTATGCGCGAAGCGCGAAATTTGAATCGATGTCATCTTTCAGATGTATAAACACGCCTACCAAATTTCGTTTATCTAACGCAAGTCTTTCTTGGTGTTGGGATTTTTTTCCCCGTCAGTGTATATATATATATATATGTATAAATTATGTAACTTAAAAAAAAAAATCATATTTTCAAAGGTAATTTTTTTTTCAAAATTGCTATATCAAAATTAAAGTAAACTAATTAAAAAAGACATGTTCCAAGTTTGAACCATTTATCGTTAGCGGTTCTTGAGTTATAACAATTTAAATGCGCGAAATGGTGAAAGAACCCATCATGAACAAAAACGCATTTTCACAAGAAGTCATTTCCATGACAACTATTGCTTGAAAGCTAGATTTTGAAAGCACACCAAAACGAAAAATTAACATATTTTGTTCTAATTAAGATAGAAACATGATTCAAACGTCATTTTAAGCAGAAAAAGACAGGGAATATTTTAATGCAATAAAATAATTTTAGATAATTTGAAGATTTTTGTGTCCCGGACAATTTTCAGTCATATGGCCATTTCCGTTTCTTTTCTTTTTTTTTTTTTTTTCTTTTTGTTTGTTTTTGATATATGCATGTGATTAAAATTTATGAGGTGATTATGAAGATGATGAAATTTTATTTCAACAGGATAATTCATATTCAATGTTGCAGTAGCATAGTTGAGGTTTATTCCCACAGAACGAAAAATGTCCATATCAGGTTTCGAACCAGGACACCGTGGCTTGCTGCGTCAATGCTCTACCTTTTGAACTATCCGGACGCTACTTGTGTAACACAATTCGCTCTTATTTGTTTTACATAGATACGAACTGCAGGAATAGTTTGATTAATCCGACTTACGACTATAACTAAAGCATCTATCTACACGATGATATTGTGTGATAACACGTAAACTCCTGTACACCATGCAATTAGGTCATAAAGAAGAGAAGGATTTTTTTTTTTTTTTTTTTTTCAACTGGATAAATCACATTCAATGTTGGAGAACACATTCATTGTATCAGGTGTTTTTTCTTTTCACTTTTTTTTAGCCCAGGATATGCTATTTCTTAAGGCCAGCAATTAAAGTCTCGTCTCTAAAAAATAACGTTCCGTTACAGAATGCAGCTGTAAAATAAAGCAAATGTATCACTGTACTGTTAAATATTGGTAATCTCTATTGAAATTTTTTTAACTTCTAGGCATCGCATATTTTCGATTTTTATACGTCGTATAGGGAAAAAAGTACTTTTAAATGCAATTTGTTTGAAAATTGGATCTCAATTTATTTTTGAGATATTATTATTATTATTATTTTTTTTTTGTAGTTTTAGCACCATTTCTTTAATTTTGGAAACCTCCATTTCCGTAGAAAGTAAAGGAAAAATACTAATTATATCTTTTTGTTGCCATTTTCACATAACGATTGAAAAAAAATGTAATTAAAACAAGTGCTATTTTGAAAAAATACAAAATGAATGATTTCTAATAAAACATTGAGCTATTATAAACTATATTTAATTTTAAGTATCTCCATTAATATTACAAATAAATGAAGGCATATGAATCAAGAGATGGCTGACTTTTTGAGTCGAGTTTCTTGTATGAAGGCATCCGTTTTTTGCTGGATTTGTGTATTATTCTGTGATAGTGACGTCATATACATACTTTTCTGTACATGTTGTTTAAAGATTGGGTCGTAAATGTAGAATTCTTCAGAGGATGCGAGTGACGTCATTTTATATAAAATAAAAGCGTGTGTTTTAAGTCTTAAAACTGCAATATATTTTGTGCTACCTTTAATTATATACATATATTTTTTTTTTCTCATCGGGGGTGAAATTATATTTTGAAAAAGCAGAATTACTATTTTCTAGTTTTATTTTTTTTAATTTTTGTTTGATTGGTCGATTGCACATTTAGGGATCTGAAAACATACATTAAGAAATTAAAAATAAAACTCTTTTTAATGGGCTTTAGTTTTACGGAGTTTAAAGGTTAGGTTTTGTTACGCAGGAATTAATAAATAGGTGTATAAAATTACATGTACTTTCTTCTATTAATGTATCGATTGTCGTTGTTATGTATGCTGAACTGCTTTATAAAGTTCATTATTATTTAATTTGATATTAAATGCTATTAAAAGTGTCAATCATTCCATAATTATTCTTGCGTTACAACACGCTTCAGACAAAATATATCAAAAACTTTAAAAATATTTAACAATAACTAAATAAATTAGACATTTCCATTAAAAATAGTATATTCCTTTCGAAATTAATACAAGTACACTTTTAAAGCGTATCTCATGCATAAATTGGATAAAGAAGTCAGACAAGTGTACCACATAAGTTTGAAATGACTTAAATTGATTAAAATTTTATCGTAGTTTCGGAATCCTATAACTAAATTAATCTATTGCTTCTTAGTGCATTTATTGATATAAATTCTATAGAAATAAAAATACAGTCGGACCCGTTTAAGAACCTCGCGAATAATATGAGGCCCCGCTTAATACGCAGATTTTTCCTGGTCCCTTGAACACCGACATAAGACTAATACACAAATATCGCGTTTAAAGCGCGAACGATTATTATTCGATCGCGCTTAATAAGCGATATAATTTCGGTCCTTTGAAGCGAAAATTTGCAAAGCATTTTCAATTGAAGCAAAGCATTTTCAATTCTAATGTGTTGATATAAATGATTGGCACCGGAATTTGCCAAACGATTTATCTGTAAATAAGAAAAAAAGGCTTCACTCACAGGCAAAAATATTTCACATACTTATGAAATCGAAAATATTTTCATGTGTCATTTGAAATACCTTGTGTGTTTTCTGTTACGATATTTTAGTCACTGAAGGTACTTTAAAGTACAACTTTAATTTATTACCTCTAAATAATTAAATTTCTCACGGGTGAGTATTTTTTAATGTTAACCTTTAATTTTCATTGTAGTAATTGAAAAAAAAATTACATGAAAAAAACTGCTGTAGATCAGAATACAGTAGATAAAGGGTTAAGACGTGAGCTCGTAGATGGAGATGTGAATTCCTCCTCTCTTGAACAGTTTTGCCAATTTGGCGATTGGGAGATTTTGCGAATTTATCAACGTTACTACTTCCATTTAACTAAATAGCAAACGTGAATTGGCGCTATTAATAATTTTTGTTATAGCCTTTTAATAGTATCTACATTCAGATAAAAACCGTAGAGTTAAAGCTTACGCAAATCCATGTTGAAAAGTTTAACTTGCCTCTTATTACCCTCAGCCAGACTTTCTGCTTAATATTTCTTAATCGGAATTATTTGAATTATTTTCTGAAGACTATGAAATACAGAGGATAGGGAACCGTTAAAGGAAAAGGTGAAAATAATATATGTATATTTTTATGTCATTCCAACAAATGTATAAAATTCCTTCAAATATTATCCACCAAATTTAAGAAAAGCGAGGCAAAATAATAAAATTTAGATTTTTTTAATTAGAGCTTTTTAACTAAGAATTGTATACATTTTATTTATTTAAAACTATATAATTTTTAGATGCGTTAGGTTAAAAATATTTTTAATATTTTAAACATTATTAAAATTTACAAAATAAAATTAATTTACTGTAATAAAACTATAAAATATTACTATAAAATTAATTAATAAAAGTAATTTACTATATAATTTTCCAAAATTATATGAATTTATAAGGATATTATAAAGTTATGTTATTTAAAATTAAAAAAAGGTTTCTAAATAGAAACCGGAATTCCAAATGGAAAATAGATTAGTTTTGAAATAAAAGTTGAAAACGAAAGAAAATGAAAACACTTCAGGCATTTGCATTGCGCTAAGTGTAAAACATTTTGAAGTGTAAATATGTTGGGCGAAAGGAAGTACTTCTTTCACGAAAATAAAGCAAAGAATGAATGAAAAAGGAAGTAATAGTTTCTTCTTCAATTTACTCTTCTAATTTAAATATTGAGTGAGCATCATTAATCATTCATTATAAGTTTGTTTGAATACTTTTAAACTTTTGTTGAAATGCTTTCAATGCAAGTCAATGAGAAAATAATGTTATATGTTAAAACGTTCTTTCTAAAAGTATTTCATCAATGCAAATATAATATATTTGCTTTTATATTTCCACATAATTTGCGTTTATTTATATATGTTAATTGTTATGCATGTTAAAACCATTTAATGAAATCTGTTTGGTTGGTTTATTTATCTCATTATTTGATTTAACGGTTACCTTTTATAAAGAAATAACATTTTTTCCCCTGGAGAAACAGATTAAATAATTTTGATTTATTATTATTCAAAATATCTTTTTTTATATAAATATTATTTTTATAATTAAGAAGAAAACAATTTTCTAGAATTTCATTCATTTTATGTACTTAAGCTTATGTACATCGTTCATCTCATACGTATTACTGTAACTTTTGTAGAATAACAGAACTGTGTAATGTCTTAAACTGTAGTGATGCAATAGAAAAAAGGTATGACTTTGCGATTTTGGACCAATTTTAACACAAGTCATTTTAAAAATCATCTTCCGAATTTATTTCGAGAAGAAATTTCGTTTTCAAGATATACGTTGCGCATGATACCCAAGCGAAAAGGCTTTAAATGTACTTGCTTTATTTTCTTTGTTTTTAGTTTTTTAAGTAGACATATACTAAGTTTGATCTGTGTTATAATATTAGGTTGTTCTTTTTGGCTTTTCAAAATTAAAGTCGATTACCTCCTGACTCAATATTCCTTATTGCCTACTTTATGAAAACTACGGATATACCTACTTACACAAAAATATTTCATTACTAATAGAAAAAACAAATATCATGCAGGAAGTTTTATATCTGTTAATTTAAAATAAATACTGATTTTGTTTTCTTTTTTAGTGATGACCAAATCAAAAGTACTTTGATAAAAATGACTCTATTCAGACAAAATTTGCATATGCAAAACATATTTTTTTCTAAAATAATATGTTAAACATTGTAGGCTATTTAAGGAATTATTTTTTTTTTTAATTCAAATATATTCTTATTTCTATCAGAAATTGAATATATTTTTTCTTCTTTTAAAACCAAAAGAGTCGAGTATTGATAGTATTAAGAATTTAAGATAGGCACCAGCTTTCCTAGTATATACAGCTGTACCCAACCCTACGTTGTATAGTTTTTTACAAAGTGTTATTATTCTTTTAGCAATGATTTTTTTAATAATACAGTTAATAATGCAGATATTTATTGTACAGAACACTCTGAGCGGGATTAATACTCGCAGTTGACCCCTTTTATTTTTTCTCATTTCAACTCTCTGGTCACCCTATACTCAATTCTGTTGTCGTCTTTCTAAAACTGTCTCGACTCATTTATCGTTTTTCTTTTTGATGGTGTATTGTTAAATCTATCAACTATTACTCATAGATCATTAGGTGTTAGGAAATTATGATGTAGTAAATATAGACTAATTAATATGTAGGTAGTATGTATGTCGCTGGTATAAAATCTGGAATTAAAACAGCTTTTTTTTTTATCGTAATTACGTGTTGAAATATATTTCTTGTGTGATATATTATAATATATTACAGAAAAATCATTTATAATAATTCTCTTTAACAAATATTATCTAAAAGAAGAAAATTAATAAATACATCTATAACATTAATGATGGCAATGCAGTTTTTATACGCAAGAAAAAAAGCATATTTATCGGAATATCTATAGAAAAATTAAAACCGAAAGCGAAAGTTTAATGAAGCAACATTTTTCGGTCTATTAGTTTACTAGGAGAGAGATAAATCATTATGTTCAAACAGCCATACCCGAAATTAATTGAGTTCAGTCAAAAAATTGTGTGTTATCAGTAAACAAGAGGGCAACGAAATAAATGGATCTAAGATGTTACCGATAGTAAAAAGATAATTAATTCTGTAATAATATGAAAACAGAAAATTCTCAGCTAAATAGTGAAATGCATAAGTTTTACAAGGACATACATTACTGTACGTTCATAAATATATTATGTTATAGCAACATAATTTAGTTGGAAAGAAAAATGTATTTTTTTTTTTTTCTTGCAAAAACTATTTTGAGCATCTAGCATTTTTGTTTTTACATTATCTAAAATATTTTTTTATAAGGCTATATGAGCAAAATTAATAAGCATAGAAATATGTTACTCTGGCATGTACGAAATCCTTGTAAATTTTATACAGTTCGCATTTATTAGAAATAAGAAACATTAGGGCCTCCTTAAAACCTCTTTGCAATTTTTTGGAACATTTATGCGTATTAATATTAGAATTTAAAGAAATTGTGTAATGATTCTGAAAACATTGAAAATCACTTAGAAAGACAGAATTATCTAGTAAACTAGATTTCCGATGTACAAGTAAAACTGAAAATAAAAATTTTAAATAGAATTATTTTGTTTATTTTTTTAAATTAATATTCTTTGATGAATTATACAGCAACATTTGAACGACTTTACACTATTATAGAATGCACTTAGTTAGAAACAGTAATATTAACAAATATAACAGTATAATTAACAAAATAAAATAGAAAAATTATCAAAGCCTGTTTTAGAATATATATGTTATTTATTGCATTTTTATTCTCTAAGTGCAATTTAAGTGGAATCTTTCATAATATTTATAAACATTTTAAAATATGTGTTTCCAAGAAATTATTTTAATTTTCTGAATAATAATTTTTTTCTAGTAGGAACTGTTATTTTGTAATAACATATATTGTATGACTGTTTATCAATTAATATGATACACAGTTTAGTGACATTCAATAACTGCAATTAGTGCTTGTAACTATAACCTTATAAACTTTTTTTCAATTCTATAAAATAAATAATCTCAAATATAGAAGCACAGCAGTGCGTCCGTCAAGTTACACGCGAATTATACCCTAATATATATAAATTAATTGTAAAACACCCAATTTATAAAATAATGAATAAAAGGTAAGTTTGTCGACGATTAAAACAAATATAGATTATGAAGTATTTTTAGAAGATTTACTATCTAAAGGTATGTTCATTGTCAAAAGTGGCTAGTGTTTTAATAATAAACAAATTATATTAACCCTTAACTGGAAACGTACAGTCTGTGAGATGGTTGCGTCTACATATCTACCCTCTACACAAAAATGAACACGTCCTCAATCTGATCATGCAGTCTAATACTTACGCTATTAGTCCTCTGCCTCCCCAACCATTTGCAACGCCTGCGCATTTTTAGTCATTGAAAGAAAAATTATTTTATTTTCAATGCAGTCTGTTAGACGGCGTGTTTCCGTTTATGTAATTTTTTGCTCTGGGATATTGAAATGGCAGGTCCGTCAATGCGGGTACGCTATGGTGATAAAGACTTTGAAGAAACTATTTTGGGATGGTTTGATGAAGTAAGATGTGACGTAAGCGATATTGAAAGTATTCCAGATGATGTATACATAAATTCTGAACATGAAAGTGAATCAACATTGTCAGACAATGCATAAAAAATTCAGATATTTAGAACATGCTGCAATATTTACTATTAAATGTTTTGTTAATTTAACTGTCTAATATTTTTTTTTAATTCATATTGTACCGAGATATATAAAAATATTTTCATTTTTTTTAATTATTATGTCGAAAATGTAACATTAAGAACAATAATGTGTAATTTTGAAATATTTTCTGTCTCCGACATTCAAAACTTATTTTTATGCTGTTATATTAAAAAAAAATGTCCTGTAAAAATGCCCTTTTAATGCATTACTATAAAAATTAAATGTTTAAGTTCACTATTTGGTAAATTATTAAAAGTTATTTTTTTAAATTTTATAGCAGTTTAGGAATCTTACAGATTGCACGTTTCTGTTTGTGCACGGTATTTTCACGTTTCCGGTTAAGGATTAAATTAATTTGCAGAAGGAAAGAGTTGCAGAGCGAAAATTTAATGTTCATATCCAACGAAGAAAAATCACGAGGGTCTCATCTCGACTTTCCGAATATGTCTTTGGTTATATATCTGGAAAGTAAATTTAAAAAAAAAAAAAAAAAAAAAAAAAACGGATTTTCATAAATTTATGATACAATGACACAGGTTGGATACTAATAATGGACATTCTCTTTTTAAGCAGGAGGCATTATTTGAAAGCCTATATTGAGTATTAGATAGGAACGCTTACTGATTTATTATATTTATCAATCTCTCGTATTTTCCTACAGAATCGGTCGTAAAAGGTTTGAAAATAGTTTGTTCAAAAGCTGGATTAAGAACCTAGTCCGTCGGCCAATTTTCCTTAAATTTACATAGTGGGAACTCAAATGAAAACTCAATCGGAATTGCCTCATGTCGATTATTCTGTTTCTTACACACACATTCAAACCATGATTAAAATTATTTCGTTATACTGCGTATTTGAAAAGTGTTTTTGTATGAAACGGACTATATTAATACAAAAATAAAAGATTTAAGATATTTTAAATTAGGTTTCTTAACCATTTAAACACTTATTTACTTTTTCCAGAAACATAAAGATTTTGTATTCATCTATTCTGTAGCATTGAGATTTGATTTCACACAAAGTATATAACTCTACTTACTATTTAATAAACACCGAAGAAACCATTTGATTTGACAGTTGTATAACTGCACATTTACGAAATTTAAAACGAATAAAACTTGTGTAGATAATTATGACAATATATAAATGTAGACAAGTGTGATAAATTCTTTATTTAAAAATGTTTTTAGATTATTTTTAATGTTTACAATAAATATGTTTGCATGTTTCTAGTTATAGGCCCAATTTCAAATTTCTTCAAATCATAAAAGTTTAACATAATTGTACGGATTCTTCGAAGCTGGTTTTAATCTATTCTTTTTTAGGGTTCTCCGTCTGCCACAACCATTTCCTCGAAAACTATAGAACATGGAAAGTTAAAACTTGGTAGCGTTATAAATATCATTAAGTCACATATTTTTAGATTTATTAGCCATGCACAAATATTTTTAGAAAAAATCTAGCCACAATGTATGTATATATATATATATATATATATATATATATATATATATATTGTATATGGTGTGGGTTATCGCTTGAAAGGTCTCGTAACACCGTATTTAGAACTTTATATATATACATTTAATATTGGGGATTTTTTCAGAGCTATCGTCGGAAATGTCCTGCAAAGATATGTCCCTCACCTTTTTTTCCAAATTTGCTGAAACTGAACTGATGAAAAAATTAGGATTAGTGGGGGTTTATTTAAAATCTTGCAGGAAAAGTACAGCGATTATCCTGGGTGACATAGTTTTCCTAAAAATCGCTTTTTTCCAATAAGTACAAACTTAATTTGCAATTGCTCAGCGGTAGAGTTGAAGGTCCTTCGCGGTGCCTATCAGTTGGGAATAGTCCGAGGTTTGTTGATCATGATAAAAAAACGTGTCGCTTATTATCCGAGATAATGATTAAAAACCTACCTTAAAATATCTTTAATCTATGAAAATAAAATATAACCATCCACGAAAATGTAATATAACCTTTTCCAAGTTACCCAGATTCTTAACAGCGACTTCTTTATATTTTTAGAAACCCCAGCACTAATAGATTTCCGATATTTACAGAAGTATTTATAAAGCACAATATTTCACTGTTTCACGTAATTTTCGGAAGCGTTCCCGAGTATCTTTTACAGGAAAATTATCAGTTTTCCCAAATCTGAATATCCAATTTTTGGATTTTTTCGAATCTCAAGTAAATTGTTTCAGATGCGTAACTGAATTTATATGTACGAGAATAACAAAATAATATTAATGTTTATGCAAATATTACTGCTCTTAAATTATCCCGTTCGTCTGTAAAACAGGTTTGTCGAACATGGTAACTGGGACATGATAATATTTACTTGAGAATTCAGAACATCAGGAAAACATATATGATGAAACCCCCAGTAACTGGCATCCTAATGATTCTTTCTTGTAGAAATCACTATTACAAAATATTAAATATATTTTATTCTTGTTCTGATTTTTGAAAGTATAGTAGATATACAAGGTACAGTCAATAAATTCTGGAATGGCCGCTTACATTCACGCAGGTGTTCGTTGGAGGGGAAATATCTATTTTGGAGGTTGGCAGCACTGATGAGGAAAACGCGCAGGAATCTGGAATTCATCTCCGGTACTGTCAGCGTTAGCTGCGGATCATTTCTGACAAAGATAATTTTTCAGTCTTCGGATTTGGAAATGTCGTCTTTAGAGCAGCGTGCAAACATCAAATTACTCTTTTTACTCGAGAAATCACCTTCATGAGACGCTCGAAATCCTGTAGGAATCATACTGAAACAATGCCATGAAAGAAAACGGCTGTGTACGAGTGGCAGAAGCGTTTCCGTGAAGGTCGCACAAACATCGATGGACTGGGCTCCCCTCCTCTTCCACCCAAATGAAAATGTTTTGCGTATTCGAGGGCGTCGAGCATGGACGAAGGCATTATTCATTACGAATGTATCCCTGAAGACCAAACTGTCAATAAAGAAATTTACTTGGAGATCTTTAAACGACTACGAGATGCAATCAGACGAAAACAAATTGAAAAATGGGAAACAAACGATTGGTTTCTTTTACACAACAATGCTCCACAACATCGCGCTCTGATTGTGAAAAATTACCTTGCGAGACACAGTGTTACCACTCTAGAGCACCCTCCTTATTCCCCGGACTTAGCACCAGAGGATTTTTACCAGTGTACAACATGGCTGAAAATGAAATTGAAGGGACACTGTTTTATGGATTCAGATGTGAGGGGATCGAAAATGCGACGAAGTTTCTGAAGAACGCTCAAAAAATGGATTAAAGGAGTGTTTTGAACAGTTATACAAACGCTGGAAGAAGTGTAGGGATGCAGGCGGAAAGAACTTTAAATTCCGATAAGGTAAAATTATTGTTTTACTTTTTAATAATTTGTAATTGGCCTATTCCGGGAATTTTTTGAGCATACCTCGTAAATAAAAAATTATTAGTTGCAGAATTTTGAAAAATTATGCTTCTTATTATAAAAATTAATTATTTTCATAAATATAGTCAGAAACTCCAAAGACTGACACTATCCTTACTATATAAAACCAACAACTGAAACATAAGTTATAGCAGTTAAGAAATGTAAGTTACATCTAGATGACATTAATTTGAAGAATTTTACAAGAAAATGCTTATTCGAGTCAGATTTTTGCTGAAGTGTCAGTTGTTGATTAGGTATCAATAATTGGCAGTTTCACACTATTTCGGGTTTAGAAAATTGATTAATATACTGAAAAATCTACTCGGAAACGTTTCCGAAAATTATGGGCAGCAAAAAAAAAAAAAAAAAAAAAAAAATGTTTTTATAAATCCTTCTTTAAATCTCGAAAAGATATTGGTTTCTAAAATTTGTAAAGATAAATGAACGTTATTCAGATTCGGGTAGCTCGAAAGAAGTTATAATATATTTTCATTCCTGGATCTGTTTTGTAATTATAGATAAATAAACAGTCGTCTTTTTTTACAGTGTACATAATGGGTAATCCCTTATTTCTACAGGAAAACTGCATAATATGTTTACAACTTTAAAAAATGTACACTCCTAAACACTGTCTTCTTACATTACTGATAGTTTTCTACAATTATAGTATATTCGTTTCATTCTTTTTTTTTTTTTTAACTCAATTTCTAAACTTAATTTTCAGAATTGGGCAAAACATTTGGTTAACTGAAAAAGAAAAATGCCCGGAAAGTATCTACCACAATACGCTTATGCATTATTCCTTTTGTAAATCAACTTCTTTTGGCCCATTTACTCAAAGAAACATTTGCTGCGCCCCATTTCCGATATCGAAGTTCATAAAACACTTTCATTTTTCCTTTCAATTGTTGCAAAATCAAATAATTGCACATTTCCCGATAAACTGCGTATAGCAGTACTTGGTTATTTCTTTTTGCAAATTGTAAGTTTTTTTAAATATCCAAATAGTAATTAATTTTGATATAGTATTAAATTTACAGTATATGTATGAATATCTTTTCATGGATATATGTTCCCAAATTTTATATTACATTTAAAAATATTAATAAAAAATTTGATGAGCAACATTTTTTATATTTTTGCCCCTTTGTGATTTCTTTGTAAGGTCAGTATTTCTCCTATTTTCTAAGTTGTTTTGGTTATTTTATAGTAACTGTTGTCTACAATCTAGATTTCTGAGTTCTAGAAAACAATTTTATTTTTGTAGAAAACTCAAATTGTTCAATATTACTGTGCAAATAAAAAAATTTCAAGTTTAGTAAATAGTTTATACATAATGTTGTAAAGTTAATAACTAAACACACATTTAATTAAATTTATATCAATCGACGTTTCAGTCATCATCTTTGACCATCTTCAGGAAAGAGTTGTTTCATTGCTTTTAAAATTTTTATGAACAAAGAATTTAAAAAGTTCGTTTGGTTTGCATGACTAAAACGTCGATTGTTATAATTTTATTTTACTTATTATTTGGTTTTTAACTGTACAGCATTTTGTATGCACTATTAAGTAAACTTGCGATTTTTTTTTCACGTTAATATTGAACTTTTCATGGTATAAATATCCAGCTCTTTTATTATGACTCAAATAGATTTTTATATTTAATACATTTTTTTAGAGATTGCTCACAAAAAATTTCAAAAAGCACTGTTATACGAAAAATATCAATACTATACCAAAGTAAAGTTTAAAATGCATTAAAAGTGATATTTTCAACTAGCCACAGTTAATACCCAAACAAATCGCCAAAGAGTTTACCACTTATAGCAGCACCCTTTTGATTCTGATAATTTCAGTGGTTTAAGCGCTTTAGATAAGTTAAATGTTTCTGTTATTTACTTGTTAAATGAACTTTTAATTTCGATATGGAATATTAGTCAGAAAGAAATGCCGAACTACATATTTTTTTAATGCAATTGCGCTAATCTTTCATAATCGTGATGCACCAGATGGGGATATTTTTTAAATCATGCTCGATTTTTTTTTAAACAATAAAAAATCAGTAAATTAGCCTGCTCAGCGCCGTGAACTGATATATGCGTTCACTAAGCTGTAGTTTTCATTGCAATAGACCTTTAATTCAAATTAATATAATTCTATAAATACGAGGTTTTAAAACATTAAGTTATGATACTTTTACAGGGTTCATAAAGTTCCTTGAATTTCCAGACTAAAAAATTCTTCGTACCAGAAATTTCTTAAAGAAAATATCTGCTTAAATATGGCGTAATTTTTCGCTTTTAAACTAGATTTATTTTTCTATAAAAAAAATACTGATATTTCACCTTGAAAATAACGGTACCCGTACGAATCCTGTCTTAAGGATAATATTAATATACGCAATTATCTGTCTTGTATAACATGTTGAAGGAAAACTTTATAAAAAATTACAAAGAAAACAACATTTCATATTTCCCATTTTGCTCGTCGGTCAGAGGGTTGAGATATATTTTTTTTAAATAAATTGCACTTGAAAGGACATTTTTTCTTCCTTTTCGGCTGTATAAATATCGAAGTTGGGCACTTTTTTTTTTTAATGACGTAAATATAAAATTCCTTTTCGAGCTCTTACAAACGTGACTATGACGTCAGTGTTTCCCATGGTCATTTTTTAAATTAATATTACAGACCTAGGATTCATATTCACTGGTTGTTTTATAGATACTTGTTAGAATATTGTATAAATATGTTATGCAAGATCTGACACATATTTTAATAAAAAAAATTTTAAAAGTTTTGTATTTGCAATTATTATGATACTATCGTAGATTTTACATATATTATTAGGTGTAAAATAAAGTAGGCTCTCTGTAAAAGCTACATTGTTATGAGAACATGATATATAGATGATGAGTTGCTGTAATGGAAATTCATCTAAATTAACTTAAACTACTTAATCTAAACTTAACCTTTATTTATGCGCACATTTAAAAAATATTTAATAAAAATAAATTATAAACAAAGTAAATACCGATCCTAAATCTATATTATAAAGCAAAAACAATGTCCTGAATTACTGCTGGACGATACATCAGAAACTAATAATGATGACGCTATTGATTCTGAAAAAGGTTTGAATATTAAATTTCTCTCTCTTTTTTTCTTTTTTACTGTTTTTTAACATGTCTTTTTTAATTTTAATTTTTAAATATCGCAAAATTTCAGTTTTGACACCATGGGATAGAGCGAAAAATGTATTTTAAAATATAATTCATTTCAAGTATCTCACTTTACTGATTTTTTAAATGCTTTTTTAGATAAATTTCATCCCGCAAAGAAAAAAAAAAAGGGTCAGGCATATTGTGGAATACTGATCCTTTTTCACTTTTCGAATATAAATCCAGCATTTCGTTTTGACTAAATTAAATTACATTTTCATATTTTTATTAATAACTTCTAAAATTAGAATCCTAATGTGATATTTTTTTGGTTAATTCTAATACTAAAAAACCCAAACAAAAATGCATAGTATTTGTAATTAAAAAAATTATGTAATTCATTCTGAAACATGAAATTAATATTAAAAAAAAATATCAATTGCAACCTGGAATGTTTTTGTTAGATTTATATTTATTATGTCCTGCTTTATGCAAATTCTCAATTTCAACTTTTACTTCTAAATAATTTTGAATTATGTTTAAAAAACCTCAAATTACTGTTTGAAGGGCCATCTATTTTGTACAGAAAAGTATAATTCGAAGAAATATATTTTATTCATTTTAATAAAATATTTGGGCTGGCAATAGTCGAAACATATTAAGCGAGTGAGATTTTTATGTTGGCAAGAAATAATACAATAATACAAGTAACATTCAGTCATTCAGTAGCATTTCAACAATCGAGTACCGAAATTCAATTTGGATGTAACACCTAAAATATACTAATTTTAAAATAATTAATTTCTCAGAAACTAATCATACGAATTTCATGAAACTTTGGATTTAAGCTAATTGAAGAATGTAGAATATATTTATCATGTCAAACATGGGTATTGCTATTGAAAAAAAAATCAAATTTTCGGCTCGTTTTTATATGTAGATGTCCCTAAGAAAATTTTGCATGCTTCATCTAAAAGCAGACTTTATTTCCAGTCGTTTGGTAACAGTAACTTTCTTCTACAATTATTTGTTGCAGAGTTAGTAGGGGTGTTCCTTTTTTTGCACGACTGCACATAACACTTATCTTTCATTTACAGGGACACACAAAATAATTTGGTTACAGTATTGTCTATGAACAATTATTGCTGGAAGCTCATTTTCAGTTGTGAAATGTTTTTTAAATGAAACTTTTTTTTTATATTACTTGTTCCGTGTAAATTCTGCAGACCACATACAGGCTGATTTATTAGGTTATGCCATGTGTGCTGTGGTTCACTAGCCCAGGCCATTTTGACTAAAGTAAAAACTCCAAACTAATCACGGGAACAAAAATTTATTTAAGGAACATCTTAGAGTGTGCATAAAGGGGGCTTTCCTTTTTAAGTTTATAAGGGTGGAGAGAGCCAGGCAGAAAGCTCGGGCCGAGGCGCGATTATTATTTCTTTACATTAGCAAGGCAATAATAGTAGTGATAATTTAAGATAGAAATAACATATGTTGGTGTTACAATTTTATCGCCAAATTACAAAGGATTTAATGACTGAACGAAGATGAACAAAGCCATGGCGATACATTTTAGAGCAAAATCACCGCTATCCTTTCCAGACGCGTAACTCAAAGGTTGCAACAATAAACGCTTCTCATTTGGATGGGTGAGGCGACAGATATCTGGCTTTGTTTTTATTAATCAAAACATTAGCTTAAATGGTCGCTACTTATTATTGCACAATGCAGAGAAAAGGACCTCTGTTTTTAGATCGACCATTACTCAAGATACCGTACATGAGATGAATTTAAAACACCGCATTCGCATAAAATAAATTTTACTTTTTTTTTCTTACTTAATTACAACAGCCAAATTTTAGCAGTGCTGAAAAAAATGACTTATCTATAACGTGGATGAAATCCGATGAAAAGAAAAAGTTATTTTATTTTAATTTCTTTTCATTTAATTTATTTATTTATTGTTTTAAAATTAAATTATATTTAGTCTGATTTATTTAGAAATGAATATGAGAAAAGCTCATTACTGATTTTCACATATTAAATATTAATTTAAAAAAATGTTGATAAATCGGATTTAACAAACTAAAATATTCATAACTAAAGATAGTCTAACTTCGATATCAAATTCGATACTTTTCACCCGATGTATCAATGTCTTCGATATATTCATATGTTCCCCCCATTCGGAAGTATGCGTTCCCCTTAGGGTTACACGAAGAGGCTGTTGTGGTCCGCGAGATGTCATTTCGACATCCAACATATTAAAGGAGCTCATAAAAACGAGTTTTCCTTATCGATTGTTTTAAGAACAAAACAAAATTAGATTTTGAAGACGATTTACCACTATACCTTAGCAAACTAACCTTCAATAAGGAGGCGTTCACCATCAAAGTGAATCATGTTTATGAAACAAGGACTGTTAATGAGGTGTCATGTATTTTATTCTGAATCATAGTTGACTAACGCCACCTTGTTGCTCTTATTTTCATCTAAGAAGTCTCTCTGTTATGGTTATTGACCTACATAATAGTACAGGGGCTAACTTAACAGTCCACTTTTGGCGTGACCGCATCATACTTTCAATGCACGAAAATAACGAATTCTGCAGTTTTCTCAATTTTACAGAATTTATTTAAAAACTTTTCCACATACTTTTTATTTCTAAACATTTTTCATTTTTTTATGAGATTTTATTTTCTTTTTTGATCTAAAATAAAATTTTATTTTTAAATATTATCAAAATAAAAAAATGCGATTAAATGAAATAAAATCTGATGTTTTTTATAAAGCAGTTCTGAATATAAAAAGTGTGATGGAATAAAAAGGACACTAAAACCAAGGTAGATGAAGTATAAGTCCGATATACAGGTTGAACCAAAAGCAGTTGGCAGACAGTAGGTGGAAGAAAGATTGTACTATAACAATAGTGTTCATTTTAACTATTATGCTTGTGCAGAAAATATAATAATTTTAGATAACATTATGTGGTTTGTTGAATTTTCTTCTAATTTATATATGTAATAAATGCATGTCAAATTAAGTTTCATCATATTTACTAATTTTCTGATACATCAGTTAATGATCAGCTAATTTTTGTTCCATATGTATATATGGTATCAATTAACTAACAATAGATATTATTAAATAAATATGGATGTAATTTGTTTTTTTCTGAAAAACATACCTTCATTAATATACCCAAATATTCAGAAAATATATATGATTTTTTAAATGCACTAAAATATAGTAAAGCCATGAAAAAAAAATCCTTAAATTCTCGGAGTTTAAATTAAATTGCGGTGAGCTCGATTACGGAAAATTAATGGATTTAAATAGGAATTTGCAAAATTAGCCACCTATCGCTAAATTGGCTTCAAATAGGGCAACTTATTTTTTTTTCAAAATTTCGCGATATTTCGCCAAGTTGGTTAAAATATGCCGATATTGTGGTAACGTTGTGATTAGTAATTTTCAACAAATACTCATTGTTGAAGCTGATTTCATAATATGAAATCAGATTTAACCATTAAGTAAATTTGTTCCTGTTGCACCCCTCAAGTTTTTAATTTTAAAAAATCAATGTCCAATTCATGTATTACACTCAGGAATACATATATATTCCAAATTTTAAAGCTCTGTGTCAACAGGAAGAAGGTGAAAAATGCGTCACAAAATTTGACTGCCACACACAAATATAATTGTAAGTTAAAAGAGAGCATCTAAAAATGTAGACTTTAACGAGCAACTAATTCTACAACTTCACTATCACTGGCTGTCGCCCATAATATGTACATTCTGTTTTATTATTTCGGCATCTAATCATCTTCAACAGAGGATTGGGTAGCACGATTACAAACTTGGTTTCATTTGTCACCTGGGTTAATTGAAAAAAAATAATTTACAATATAATATTTTCTGTTCTATCTTTTCCGGTGACAGGTTTTAAATCCTTTTAACAGAACACATAGATTAAAGTATATATTTTTTAATGTTATCCTTTTTAGGTGCGTTTGTTATTATATAGATACGTAGCACCTACAGTCGTCGTTCGGTCTGTCTGCCTGTCCATCCGTCCGCATTTAACAGAACAAAAACTGCCCAACCGAATGGTCTGAAATTCTGAATATATAATTGTTGCAAAATTGTGTCGAGTCATTTCAAATTTTATGAAAATCGATGTATAGTTTACTTACAGTCACAGTCAAAAGTTTTCCGTTAAATTACGACCACTGGGAATAAAATATTTCAAGTGCAGTTTAATGAGGTTACAGCCTTTCGAACAAAAGGAAATTTATTGTACTTATGGAGTGCACTAAAATCTGCATTCAGTAAAATATGCGGTGCAAAAAATATTTATAAAACTAGTTATGTTACGAACGCACCTCATTTACCACGTTTGACGAGGAATTTGCAACTAGTTCAATTTCTAGTGTGCACCGTCAGATGATTGCTTGTAATTCCAAAGGTAAAAAATATACGCAGGACTCAGATGTTTGCTACAATTTAGTACGACTATTTCGAATAATAATCTTCACTTTATTTAAACGTGGAATTTTTGCATTTACAGCAGTAGGTATTTATCATTCATCACTACAGCATATTTTAATATGAAACTTTCTCATTTTCACCTTCTGAATATCCAGAAAATAGGCTAAAATATAATGAGGTTTTGACTGTATAATTTTTATGCCAAAACAAGACAATTATTTCAAAATATTAAAAACACATTTGAGTACTTGAATCTAATGTTTGTGAGTATTAACCATGTCTCAACTATAGAAAAGGCAGCAAGATTTATAAATTTATATTAATTTAAATAATGAATGCATTGCAATGAAAATTCCAGTTCATCGATTCTGTTAACAAGAGCTTGTCACTTAGAGCGTTCAAACACAGTACTTGTTAAAAATAAGTAAAAATTTTATATAATGGACCGCAGTAGCAAAATAAACTTTATTTTAAAAAATATTTTGTATATAAAAAAATATTCATTGAACGTATTCAAGTTCTACCTAAAAGAAATTTTAATTTATTTTAGACTCTTCGAAGAAATTGCTTTACACTACACGAGCAGCGAGTTATTGGGAAATTGTACAGTAAAAACGCAAACGAAATAAAAAACTAAAAAGACATTTATAAAACGAAAAACAACACATTACTATCAAAGAATAAAAGCCGTTGCAGTAGACGTCTTACGTTCTATACACGTTCCTTATCAGAAGAAATCTCAGTCGAAAGCAAAATTTGTTGTTTACAAATTTTCACATTCAAAATATGTACTTAAAATATTAAATGTACTAGGAGTATACGTCACAATAGGAAAACATTTTATTCTATAATATTACATGCATCGTTTATGGGATATTTATTTAAACTTCTACTTGTAAACAAAACTTCTAGAGAAATTCTATTTTTTAAGTTATTCAAGTTAGATTTAATTATTTTAGTAGTTTTGAAATCTGAGATTTGGTCGGTATCTATTGAATAATTACCAAGTTTCGATTGTAAATTCTCCTACCTCAAATTGCGTTTACGCACTTCTAAGAGGACATTGCAACGGTGAAGTTTTGTAACCTTATTTTAAAAGTGTTGCAAAATCTATGCTTCACGCATGACTTTTTATTTCTTGTATATTTTTAAATGGAGTCCAACATAGTACGGCCTTTAAATTACCTAAATTCAGTGTTCAATGAATTTATATATTTAAGTTAAAATCTTTCCACATGAAAGTAGTAGTGGGTGCCTTTGGTAGATAAAACGTGTTTTCTTCTCACTGTTATATTCCACATCGGGTAATTTAATACAGTAAACTCTGTCTAAGGCGGAATCGATCGGGACCGAAAAAATTTTCCGTAGTAGACAATATTCCACCTTAGACAAATTTTGCTCTATGTCTGTGGATTCGCAGGGACTTGAAAATCTTTCGAGTTAGACCGATTTCCGGCTTACACAGAGTCCGCCTTACAGAGAGTTTACTGTACTTTAAAAACAAAAACTTTTCATAGCTAAAACACATAAAAATTTTTAAATAAAAAAATGTAATATTACCGTGACTTTTTTCCGTTAGAAAATATTCATAATCAGTTGTAAAAAGTACTGTTTTCCTTCTGACTTTTTCTTTTACACATAGAAATACAATGGGATTTTTTATGTGAATATTTTATTCCTAAATGTTTACTCGAACGACAGCTAAAAGGTTAGTTTGGGGTATTAAAATTTTAGATCAATACTGCAAAAATAAGTTTACGTTATAACAGTAAGTAAGTATATGCAATACTAACCTTTTGGAAAAATATTTTATTTCCGATTAACAGATATAACAGATTATTTATACCCATAAATCTAAAAGTTTCCGAATCAAATTTATACTGCATCATTATGTAAATGGTTAGTATATTGGATTAAAATTTCATACCGATTGTATAAAGCTTTTTCAAACAAAAAGTGCGAAAATCAAATACTATTGGTAAAAATCGAAAAAAAAAGACATTGGACAAAAAAGACTTTTGAAAATGCACTCTTTCCAAGAAGTTAAAAAGCTTATTAGACTTAAAACGCATTTAAAAATATAAATGTACGCACAATAAGCTTGCGCTATTTGTCTTTTCGTGTTTCGATTAAACATTCCGGGTAAGAACATTAAGCATTGCAAAAAAATACGGATGTCGGTAAATTGACTTACGCTAACGAGCGGTTTTGAATAGGTTAATAATTGATATAATTTAAAACCGAAGATAGCCTTGTAAAGTAAAATAAATGAAGATATGATTTAGCATCTTTGATTTGTTCTTATTCTGAATTCCAAAGTCAAAGCCAATTTTTAAAAGTAACATAAAAAACGAAATTTGCGTGACTTTCGGATTTTTTTTTTTTTTTTTTTTTCAGATGATTAACATTCATACCTTCAGAAACTGATTGCAGATCTGAAAATGATAATACACATAAATATGGCCTGGTATTACTAGTTATTTCGTAGCTTAATTAGAAAAGAATATTCTGATTTTTAAAGATTGCATATATCTTAAAAATCGTGAAAGTGTCTAACGGAAACGAATTTTTTGAAAGGGTAATTTAAATAGTTTTTCAATTCAAAGGTTTAGGCATAATCAAAATTGAATGTAGATATGGTTAGGTACCTTTGGTTTGTTAGTATTTTCATTTAAGAAGCAGATGCACAATTTTAAAAATTTCAGGAAACGGAAAATCGCAAAGTGACTGCAGCAAAGTAATGTTTTGAAAGAGTTAATATTCGTATTTTTCGAAACTGAATGCATATGTTGAAATGGAAATAAACGTATATCTGGTCTGGTATTTTTAGTTTTTTATTAGCCTGACCAAAATATCTGATACAGATTTTTAATAATTACAGAAATCGTAAATGTCGCAAAATTACGTACGGAAAATGAAATGTTTAATATTTTTAATGCACTTTAAAAAAAAACCGCAGATGGCTTTCGAAAAAGCAAAGTAACGTCTTTAATTTGGTATAATCTCCTTTTCCATATTTGTTTAGTTCGGTGAATGTGAGGTTCGTAAAATGGAAAAAAATTAAAAAACAAGTTTCGGCTTTTTTTTTTTTCTCAAAAAGGTTAATGTTCATAATTTTAATTGAATGGATCTCTCAATACGCCTCGAATGACTTTAAATGTTAATAAAAACCTATCTGGAAAACTGTGGAACGGACTAAGTCGGCGTGCAAATTTGTGACCTCCTTTTGAAGCGCGTTTAGCACAATTTCAAATTTAAACTTTGAACGAATGTTTTGTTTTAGCTACGCTGTAAAAAGAGAGGTAATTACTACGCTGAATTTAGTTTTATGAAATGCCAAATGAAGTTTAAATATGCACTGCTTTTATTGTAAGTACCGAATTAATTCATTATAAACAGAATAATATAATATTAAACTAGTCGGATGTGCCAATCCCAAAACCTTCTTCTATCTCATACATGTTAATACTTCCTGATAAATGCAGCAGAGCAGCGTCACCGGTTAGGTGATTTACACCGATATCTAATCAGGGTCATCTTACTTGAACTTCTAATTAAATTTCCAGTTTGATGAAAATCCGTGCATCAGTTTTTAGAAAGAGCTGTTTCGGAAAGCGTGAAAAGTTCTGCATAGTGGTGCCACCTCTTGGGCAATTTACACCAAAAACTTATCAGGATCAATTCATATCAGGGACTAACTGAATCTAAAGTTTGATGAAAATTCATGCATTAGTTCTTGAGATACAGCTATTGCAGAAATCGTGAAAATTGCAACATAGTAGTGCCACCACTTGGGTTATTTACACCAAAAACTAATCAGCACTAATTTATATCGGTGCTAACCGAATCTGAAGTTTGATGAAAATTCGTGCATTAGTTCCTGAGATAGAACTATTGAGATAATCATGAATAATGCAGCATAACAGAGCCACCTATTTAGCGATTTACACTAAAAAGTTATGAGCACCGAATTATATCAAGGACTACCTGAATCTAAAGTTTTCTGAAAATCAGTGAATTTGTTCTTGAGATATAGCTATTGTGAGAATCATGAATAATGCAGCATAGCAGTGCCAGCTGGTGGGCGATTTACACCAAAACGTAATCAGCACCAATTTATATGAGGGACTAAATGAATCTAAAGTTTTATTAAATTCCGTTTAGTCATTCTTAATGTAGAGCGCCCAAAATATTTGTGTCACACACAGACAGACACACTCACAGACAGACATTTTGTAAAAACATGTTTTTCGTGATCTATCTTCCCTAAAACGTATAAATCCGTCGAAAACCTAAATTCGAAAATTTTCACGAATCCAATACTTTCTTCTTGTAAAGGTAGAAGTAAAAATGAGTTATACAGAATATGATATTCTTTAGGTTCCATATCTCTTTGAACTTTCATGGTATATCCATTTACATTTTTCTAGTATAAACTGTTATTCCCAACCCTACTTTGTCTAGTTTTTTACAAAGTCTTAGTATTCTTTTAGCAATTTTTTTTAATAATACAATTACGAATTCATATATTTATTCTATGGAACACTCTGTGTGCGAGTAATACTCGCACTTAACTGTTTATTTCCATTATATAATTTTGTTTAATAGTATAGAGAAAAGAACAAGATATATATCACATTCTTAACAGCAAAACCATTTTTTCGAATATGTTAAATTTAATTCCTTTTAAGATTAATTTAGGAAAGAAAGATAAATGCAGGCTTCAGACAAACGGCTGATATTATCGAGAATAAGAAATATATCTTAATCTATATATCAAAAATATCAAAGAATGTCTTAAAGAATAACACTCTCATAATGAAATGCCCTAGATAAAAAAAAAAAAAAAACAGATTTTAGAGAAAGTTTGGATGTTAAAGAAAATTGTCAGCATATATATATATATATATATATATATATATATTACTCAGTCAAACAATACAGTTAATACATCATCCGTGTAAAACAATTACGTTGATTTAAGAACTGTTTTTAATACTTATGCAGAGCTAACAAGTGTCCATATGCTTGAGTACCAATATTTTAGTTTGAAATATTAGCTTTATTTAGTACAGAAGTTCTGCGATTAATTAAGGCAAACATTAATGCCCTGAAATAATGGTACTAAAAAAATATTGCATTTCGGGAAGATGTAAATATTTCAGTAACTTCTAAAACATGTATAATTTGACGTCGCATCATATTAAATGTGCTTTTAAATTTCATATTTTCACGTGTATGAAGAAATTACATTTCACATTACTTAAGATTTTTTCAAAATTAACATAAAAATATGTCTGTGTTTTTTATTCCTTGTACCGAAATTTTAAATCATGATTTCTTTTAAATCATGATTTGTATAGTTGTGTTCAAAATGTGCATTAAGGGTGCATGATTTTTAAGTTAAAATAAAAATTAATTTTCATATTACATGTGTTTTTTTGCAGGTAAGTGTTTCCCTAAATATTTATATATTAATTAAAAAAAAGAAACTTTAGGATATAATCCGTTTTCTAAATATGTAAATCTATTTGGTTTACTCTAGAAAATCTTTTTTAATTTTATTTATTTTGAGAAAAAATGAAGATAAATATTTCATTGTTCAATGAAAATCCTAGTTGCCGAAACGTCAGTGAAGGCTTACTGTGGAGACACGAAAAGTTTTGGTTTCCGTTAGTCTGTCTGTCTGTTAGTCTGTCTGTCTGTTCCGCGATAACTGCCGCAAAAAGCATCCGATCGGCTTGAAATTCCCTGGCCATGTTGATGAGCTCCCCAGATTTAGCTGTATAGTTTTGGGTTAAATTTGGTTCATTCGTTCGGAATATACAGAACATTTTATTTTGTGATATAATGCTTTTCTATGGGAAGTCAGACGATTTTCAAATTTTCATTTGTTGAAAGAAATCGCTCATATGAATAATAGATTTAAATGGTAAATTTTGGATGCTGAAATTTTTAAATAAGAATATTAAATTATTCTTATTAGTTTGCAATTTTGTCAAAACATTTGTCAGAGCTTTTAAATTAGGTGTATAACTTATGATAGAATTTTATACATGTGTTCGAATAATATAAAACATTTTATTTTATGAATTTACTTATATTTCATTTTTTCTTTTAACCGTTGCGTAGCAACAGCAGCTCATCTAAAAATATCATAAATGTGAAAGTATGTATGGTTTTTTGAAGTCAAAGCAAAAGGAATGAATTAATGAATGCCTTTGTATAGATATTTGCATATAGATTTATTTAAACGCAGAAATGAAAATAGTATTTATATACTATATAGAATAATATTTTCATTTATTTATTCAACTATTTGATTATAAATGAAAAAGTTCGTTATTTTCATACAGAATAAACTGACATTATTCTGTTAAATTTTATAAACTTTATTGTTGCCAAAAAAAAATGAATAACAATTTCTCCCAAAGAGTTAATTTTAATTTGTAAGATTTTCACGTGCAAAAGAAAAATGGAATAAGCAAATAAAAAATAAAATAAAGGATATATAGAACAGGAATGAATACATATAAACATTTCACACCAAATACCACCTAAAATAGTTTTTGTAGCAGTATTTTCCCAGCACTACGAAAAAAGATTCCTCGATTTACACGATTTTACTTGGCCTTCCTTTTCTCATTCTTTGCGATTTCATTTTCGCAATTGCGTGCATTAATTGGCACAAAATTTTACATTTTTATGACTGAGATATATGTAAGGCCATACAAATAAGAAATTCCGTATTGTCTCCTATAAAATGTGATAAAGTGTTGGTTAATCATATATGTTTTTAATAAGAGGAGCAGAGCTGCCAAGCCTCCGGCGTTCTGGATACCAGTATTTTAATACAGAAAATGTTACTTTATTTAATTGAAACATTTGCGCGATTTAAAAGAACATTTTCTCTAAGATAATAGTGATGTGCAAAAAGCTTGACACTTGGTATGTCTGGTGGGGAGTGAAATGTTTTACTTAATGCATTTATCTCTATTTTAATGCTACGTGAACAACGTCCGTGTAACAGCTTGTAGAGTGTAAAATAAATTAAATTATTAAAATAATACTTATTACGAAAAATGAAACAGAAAGTCCGGCTAAGGGAAATGAAATGTTAGTTAACCTTTCGTAATTTGACCTGAACATAGGTTTGCGTCAAATTTCAACGGTATTTGTAACATCACGATTTTAAATTAAATGTAGATACTATTAAAAGAAAATCACAAAAAATACTTAAAGGCGCCAAATCATGTTTATCTATTTAACGATGATGAATTATTAACTGTTAGGTTTAGAAGCCCCCCTACTTTAGGGTGATTTTAGTAAGTTAATGCTATCGAGTACATTTTTTGATATTTAGATTAGATCTTAGATATAAATATTGCAGAATGGTAATCAAAATTATTTTTTTATAAACAAAATTTATAAAGGTGTTAGATTTCTAAATTAGATGTTTCAGTTTACATTTCCAAAAGTTCTTTATCCATTAGATACAGGTATTTGTGGTTAGCAGGCAAGTAAATACTGCTGTATAGATATTAGGATAACGTAAAATGCTTGACCGAATTATTGCTTATCCTTATAAATCGCAGTGTAAAAAGAAATCTAAGATATAGGGTAATCATTAACTCAATCAGTAGAAAATTACAAATGCAAAATAAATTACACAACGGGGGGTTCAGGGGGGGCAGAGCCCCCCTGAAGAAATTTGCTTTATTATATAAAAATTACTAGAATAAGTAGCTCGTGAGAATTTCAGAATATCCTTACATAACAACGTGTTTAATTTAACGCTTTTAATGTCTGAAACCATCGAAATATTTTTTTCCTTTTATAAATGTTTGTGTAATTTAAATAGTTTAAATTTTGTTTTTGTAGAAAGATTAATATTACGCAAAGTTTGATAAAAACAATGAGTTGCAGAGATGACGTTGAGGCTCTTGATCTGCAGATTTACTAGTTTTATTTGTAGCAAGCGCTACAACACTCAGGGTGAAAAATCTTACGCGCGCGTTCCAAAATAACGTAGGATAGAAATCAAAATGCATTGATTATGTATATTGGAATAAATCATTCTATTTCTGAAATTAGCATTCATACATCTTATTCATTTAATTGGCCTGTAGTGATATGAGAAAAGTAAAATAATTTTTTTATATATTTATTTATAACGTCATTAAGGCACCACAACTTCAAATAATTCAATAAGGGTGAGCTTGGTCAATCCTGAGTTAAATTCTGGACGTATATCTTGGTGGAGAAAAGCGCTAACTTATAAGCTACTTGGCTTCCACCTTTATAGTAGTTTGCTAGTTTAGTTAGTAGTTTTAGTATAGTAGTTTGCCTTTTTTTATCAAATGACGTAATTTTATGTGCTCTAATGGATGAAAATCAAAATTAAATCTTAAAATTTAACACTTTTATTTGATCTGTAATTATTATATGTCACATAAAAACAAATAATAATTTAACTGTATATATTATACATATAAACTACAATCCAACTCTTTTCCCTATCAGAGATGGTAAATATATACTGTCTTGAATTATAATTAAAGTTAGAAGAACCCACTGAAGAAGTCATATAGGCATATTAGAGTTCTGTATCGGGTCGGGATTGGGTTTGCGCTAGATTTTTTTGTTGCGGTTCGGGTTGGAGTCGGGTTGATTTCAATTTTTTATTGCGGGTTAGATTGACTTTCATTGTTCGAGTTTTTAGGGTTGAGTTTTGACTCTAGCGGGTCGGGATCGTGTTACCACGAATTTAAAAAAATAATTAAAAAAAATTGGGTTAGAAATCTATATACAATAGCTCCTCCATAATGGATTTTCTCCAGAAAAGTGGACACCTCTATATAGGGAACACTTTTTCAGTTCCCGAAATTTATATATTTGGACGTGTATAACTTTCAATTGCGGGCACCTCTCAATATACACACAAGTAACATGTGTATATGTGCATAAACTATGACAAATAAGATACATGTATTTTTGTGTGTATCAAAAACAAAATGTTTATAATATTTTTCATATTTCGAAAAAATAAAGAACGGCTTTTAAAGAAAGAACAATATATGATCACATTCCTTATATATATTTCATTCCTCATGCAGTAAATTTAATATATACCCACTCATATTCAAATACGTGTTATATTCATCTGAAACATATTTGTGCTCAAACGTTTTGTGAAAAATCCAATAACCTAAGTGGCAAATAAATAAATAAAAACAAAAATAAAAAAACTAAATATGAACCGCAAAAATTCTTCTAGTGTAAACCCGATACGCAAAAGGAAATTATAGCATTCATTCCGAGACGGGAAAAGAAAATTCGGGACTGTTTTCATAAAAGCATTAAAACATGATTTACTTTCCTTTCATTGCGGGTTAAGGTCGGCTTGCAGGTTGAAATATTCTTCTGGTTTCTTAATGGTTCTGGTCCGGTGCGGGTTGAAATCCGTCGGGTTGCGGTTTGCATTTTTTTTTTTCAGGTTTGGGTCGAGTTTCGACCAGAGGAGTTTCTTTTGTCGTGTCCGGTTCGGGTTGTGAGTTGACTTAAAATGAAATTTTCAGTATCGGGTGGAGTACAACTTGACCCGCACAGGTCAATACAGCATATCCAAAGTATGAGGCACGTAGGGAAAGCAGAAAAGATTTTGTACCAGGATTCGAAATATCTGTCTTATCCAGTAATTTAAAAAAAAATGAAATTGTATTTAACCTGTAATGCTTACTGTATTTATTGAATTATAATAGATATGATTTTGGGATCTTTTTTTTTTTTTTTTTTACCCCGACCGCGACTTTTTAAAACCTGATTCCACCCAAGCTGCTTGAGCAGTTTTGTGTCATCAGATCCCAATGCCAGAAGTATGCAGTAAAAAAAAAATTAAAATCATTTAAAAAGTGTTTTAAAATTAATTTTCTCATTTAAAAATCTTTTCTTACACAGAAAAAGTATTAATTTTAAATAAGTTTCAATGACGATATTTTGTTTTTCATTTTTTTATGTCCCCCAAAATCTGTTTAAAATATTAGATTTGTTATTTATAACCAAAGATTGGTAGAAGTTTATAACAGTCCCAAATCCTAAACTTTAAAAATATATTTCACAACTCTGCCATCTTGACACAGACTAAGACAACGAGTTTGTTCCCTGTAATTCTGAAAAAGGACTTTAAAAATAAGGAAAGTACAGACAAAGGATATCTCACCACTACATTGTGTTACTAATACTGATCGTGCTAAGGTTTTAAACGTTAAGGTTTCCTTTTATACCATCAATAACATTTCAGTTTCTTTCCAAACTGATTTTTAAAAGTTTCTAATGAACTTTAAGAAACTTGGATTGCATTCGTGTTTCTTAAATAACATCTGGGAAGTTTGTTTTCTTTTTTTCAATTTGTGAATAAATAAAATTCCCACTTTGAGCCCGAGCACATCTCATCTCTAATGTGTAATACACACTTGCGTATCATGTGACCCCATAGTATTTTAACCCATTCACAGCCAAATCTATAAAGTAGGAATTTTCAAATTTCTTGATGAAAGTCGTTTGACACCCCAAATTCAAAAAAATCCCTGCCGGCCCGGCCTACAGGCAGAGGTAGATTTCGAAGTTAAGTATACTAATTTCACCAACAAAAACTAAATCATTATTAGATATAAATCCACTTTAACAGTTTTATCTGTCTGCTTTTGACGAGTTTTTATTTCCTTTTTATAAAATAGCTGGTTTTATCAGAATCATGTTAAGGCGATATTAAAAAAAATATTTTTCCATACTCAACAACTCGAAATTTTCTGGCACATTTTCAGATTAATTTTTAATTAAAAAAAATATGAAACATGCCTGACGTGATTTTTGAAAAGATTTATAAGCGACCTGTGTTTTTATTTTTCTTTCAATTAATTAAAACTTGATTAATAAATAATTATTTTTTCAGTAGGGCAAGATTTTTCGTTTCTAACACAATCGCTTCGGGAAATTCTGTTCAAAATGCCCACTTTGACATCATTTCTTGAAATATTTTCTGCCTCTATCAAAAAATCGATCATTACTGTACATTATATAGTTTCTGAATAAGAGAATCTAGCAATTGGATGCGTTTGAGAACAAAAATGAACTTAAAAATGAGTAAGAAAATAGACAGTTTGGATTTGAATGCACCCATAATAAGATGATTTTTTTCTTCAACCGCTACGTATTTTTAATTTGTTTTTGCTGTAAGAATTGGTCCTATCCAAAACTTGTCTATATAGATGTTGTAGACAATATTAAGAAGATATATGATAAATTCATGGGGATTTTATATCTTTTGAATTGACGGAGTTATGGATTTTTTACTTCTTCAAACCCCCTTTTTGTTTTCGTTTTTAATTTTTTTTGCGGTACGAATGGGTCCTATCAAAAACTCGTGAATATAAAAGTTGTAGATAATATTAAGGAGATTTATAATAAAATTAATTGGAATTGATATCTTGAGAATTGACGAAGTAATGAATTTTTTTCTCCCAAAAACCCTATTTTGCGTCCCTTGAGCCCATTTTTAACTTTATCAAAAATCTGTGATACATAAAATTTTGGCCCTATTTTTAGAAGTAATAAAAACTTTAAACTGATTTGATATGTACAAAAATTAAGATGTTATGGGGGGTTTTCGGTTTTCACAAAACCCCTCCCTATTTCCATCCCCTCGGTCAGATTTTGCCCATTAACGAACTTGACTGAGATTTTATGTGCCTTGATTTTATGTATCAGTTTGGAAGAGATTTGGGCAGAATTGCAGAAGTTATCGTGTCCAGAAGAAAGTGATAACATAATTGCTTCGGATATTCCGTTCAAAATGCCAACTTTGACATAATTTTTTGAAATATATTCTACCTCTATCAAAAAATCGATCATTGCGGTACATTATATAGTTTCTGAATAAGCGAATCTACCAATTAAATGCGTTTGAGAGCAAAAATGAATTTAAAAATGAGTCAGGAAATAAGCAGTTTGGATTTGAGTGCATCCTTAATGTAATGATTTTTCCAACACAGTCCGCTTCGGGAAATTCGGTTCAAAATGCCCACTTTAATAGCATTTTTTTAAAATATATTCTGCCTCTATCAAAAAATCGACCATTACGGTACATTATATAGTTTCTGAGTAAAACTGAAAGTTTCTGATTGATTACATTCACTCGCGTTATGTAATCATGTATTGATTACACTCGCGTTATGTAATCATGTATTGATTACACTCGCGTTATGTAATCAATCAAGAATTTTCTAAATCTTCTATTGCCAAGCACTCTTGGGATTCCGGCCATAGTTTTAATTTTCAAAATGCTAAAATTATCTCTAATGCCAATAGTATCTCTGAATTGGACTTCCTTGAAAATTTAGCTATTTATCTTAATCGTGATGTTATTGTTAATGCTAAATCTGATTCCACAATGCTCTCTGCAGATTGGAAAAACCTTTTCAGTACTACCATTTAATTTATTTTTGTATTATTATTAGTCTTTTTTTTAATATATATTCATTTATTTATTCATTTTAATTTCATGTGTTCCCATATTGGATTATATGTATTTTTCCCCCTCCCATTTTTTGCCCCTCCTACTTTGTGTTCTTTTGTTTTGATTATTCTCTTCTGTGATAGGCTGTTGTCTTTTACTTTCCTATTGGCTGTTGATTTCTAACTTCCTATTGGCTGTTTCTTCAGCTTGTTTCCTTTCCCTTGTCTCTCATTTCAGTCTTGCCTCTGCTTTCATAGTAGAAGGACGTCTTTTATGCGCCTGACGAAGAAAGACTCAGATCTGTCGAAAGGCCTAGCGCATTTACAAATTTTTGATGGTGTTTCAAGAAGATTGTTTGTTCTTAATTGTTTTGGGATTCGAATTTATAATTTAATATGTTTATTTATTTCAGTAATGCGCATGTTTAAAAAGATGGCTAAAATAAGTGCACCTCCGCATTTCAGAATAAAGAGGTAGTAATAGGATATGATATTACAGATATACATACTTTTTTTAATATGCACTAAAATATGTATCTCTGTGAATTTTAGAAGAAATAAAAATATAATATTCTCTAATTTAAGAAAAGAAAAGTTTCATGTTACGATGAAGGAAATAACTATAAAACAAAGAATGTGGAGAATATCGGAAGTATGTACCCAACAAACAGGGAAATTCTGGCCCGCTCACGTTTACGTTAGCCTTGGCCCCAAGTGTTTCATTGAGGCCCGCTATCATTGGCCGTTACGGCTCCGTCAAAAAAGTGTCACGCTGGACATAATCTGGACACAAGATAATTGGCCGTAAATGCAAGAAGATGCCCACAATCACGCCATAAACGTTTTATCAAAAGCGCTACATAGCCTCAAACTGGCCACATTCACTCTTTTAAAGGTCATAAAAAGTCAAAACTAGCCAGAAGCTCGCCGTCTGCCTGCCATTCGTGTTTGTCAAGAATTAAATTTAACCCAAAGCTGCCCATAAAAATGCCTTTTAAGGTTATTAAATGATGTAAACTAGCCTAAAGCTAGCCACTGACATGCCACAAAAATTATTTAGGCATAAACCAAAATTTTTTCTATAAAAGAAAATCCATTTTAGAAAATTAATTCAATGATAAAATGTTTTTGCATCGAAAAATAAATAATTTTCACTTAAGGTACACTTTAAAAAAACTATAAATCCACTCACGATGAACTTTTTTAAAATGTCCAAAACATAATATTTGACATAGTGAACTAATTATTTTTTCAATTATACATTATTAAAATTCATATGGAATGTCCTTTTAAATATTTGCATGTCAAGCAAATTTCAAAAGTATATTATTGAAAAAATAAACTAATTTATTAATTCACTATATCATGTATTGTGTTTTTCAAAAATTTTAAAAAGTTTAAGATAAATGAACTTAAATTTTCTGGAAAAGTCTATGTAAGCGAACATTAATATATATATTTTTTCATACAAAAACATTTTATCATTTTAATAACCTTCCAACAAGTATTTATAGAATAAATTTTGAATTTTTGCCCAAATTATGAAAATCGTCTTAACATGATCTAATATATAAAATATGTTATAAATTAAAATGTGTTAGTGATAGATCTTTGTTTACTATTTTTATTCATTTATTTGCAGTTTTTTACCAGTATTTTATGCTTATCCATTAAAGAATTATTTAGTCATTTTATTATAATTCATTTTTTATACATTTTGATTTTATTTTGTAAGAAATGTTAAAACGCTTTCATTTCGTTAAATGTGATAATATTTACTTTGCAGTGCGTGATTCACCGATATTCTGATATATTAAAATTTTATTAAACTTAGAAAATAGTTAAAGATTTTTTTTAATAAAGTTTTATGCCACAGCTTATCAGTCGAAGATTATAAATATGTCGTAGGCTAATTGAGAAATCAGCCTACGACATATATATTATTTTAACTTTTCCTTAATCCCCGAATTTTTTTTTTAAATAATTTGAAATGTCACCAATATTTTAATGATTTTTCAAAATTTTATTAAATTCAATTTTATTCTGATTTTCTAAATTTTATTAATCTTTATTCAATTTTTTTTACAATACAAACTATACTATTAAATTTCTTCACTCAATAAAAGAAAAAAAAGTTTTTTCTAAAACTCGCATTTCTTTATAATTCCACTAAAACAGACTATTTTAAAGAATCTCAAATGATACAGATAAATATAACATTAAGTTAATGTAATCAGTACTCAACAAAAATAAAACAAATCATTAAATAATTATCTATTGAATTAAATTTTACAATATTTTACATTAAATGAAATTTCACGCTATTTAAAGAAATAGAATGGGAACACAAAGTACTTTTTACTAAGAAGAATAAACTTTATTTAAATTAAACTATTATTAAATTATTGAAACCAAGCTTTCGCGATGTAACCAAAACTTTGAAAGTTGATTAAGTTCCAAACTGTGAGAGAAAACTTTATATAAAAAAGGTCTCATTATTTCCTAATTTAAACAAAATTTTAATGTAACAGAACATCGGTAAATCACGTAATTTAAAGTAAACAATACCCTACATTTGCCGAAATGAAAATATTAAAAAAATTCTTAAATCTAATATATAAATATCCTATATTACACAAAATAAAATTAAAATGTACAAAAAACACAGATTAATTTAAATTAATAATTCTTTAATGAATAAACAAAAATTAATGACTTACTCAGAATTTTTATGTGCACGTACATGTCAATATATACGTGTTAACAATACTTATGATAATAAACAACCGTCTGTTCGCTTAGTACGGTGTGAAATGAATGAAGGTGGGACGATGACTAGCAAATTTGAAGAGCGCAGAATCGACAGAAAGCCGAATTCTGAGAACTTTTCCTGCACCCTTCTGACACTTGAGGTGTGAATTCCCGTAGAAAAGACATCGCGGGAAGTTTTTATCATAGAACTTTAAACAGATATACAAAGAACTTATAATGCTTTGGTTTTATCAAGAAATGCATAATTCTAATAAATAAAAAACATTCTTTTTTCCTCAATCATACATTTTTTCTTTTAATGTTTATTTATTTACTAGAAAGGTAGCCCGTCAAAAATGACGGAAATTTAGATATAAAGATATATACAACTCATGTGCAAGAATATGAGTTTTCTCGCTTGTTCCGCAGTGATAGATGAAAATAACACATTTTAAGAAAGAAACACATTTATGAAAAACTGTGTACAGTAGAAGACCACTAATCTGCACAGTTTGGTTCCAAGTGTTATGCAGATTTGAGGCTTTTTGCGGTCATGTCTATTCAATCATTGTTTGCATTTTTTTTTAAATTCATATATTGGACAATTTAGATTGTTGAGCCTTAAAAATAAATAACACACTTGAAGTAAGGTTAAAAACTATTAAATTATCGTATACGATTTCATGAAATGGTATTATATGGTATTATATGTGTGTGCCTCACGATCTTGGTTATGACGTTGGCGAAATTGGCTGCAACTTGTCATAATCCTAATAGTGTGGGCCGCTTTAACAAAAAAGTAACCAGTTTTTAGCAAAATTTCTGATATAAAGTAGTTTTCAAAAACTTGTGTAAAATTGCAGGCCGTTCTCATGTTATGTCAGTCCTAAGAATAATATTTCTAACACTGAAGAGTTTCCATGTATATATGAAGTTTAGAAAAGCTTCTCCAATAGAAAGGTCCTGAAATGACATTGTAATTCCTGTAACTTCAAAGTTTAATCGGGCCCTGATGTTGTTTACTGAAATCTAATAAATACAGTTATTTTGAATATTACAACAGAATTAAACAGTTAAACTTATCTAACGCGCTGTTACTTCCCGATGTTGTTTTTTTACTATTAAGAAAGAAAATTATTTAAATTTTTCAAATCATGCATTTATAATTTTTTTCCGACTTTAATAACTAAATAATGAAAAAATATGCTTTTGTTCTGAGCTCATAAATATGACATTAAAATAATGTAACTAAGAGACACTGCAAAATTAAATCTTTGTGATTTCAAACCATAAACAAACGATACCGCCACCATTTTACCTAGTATGATGTCATTAGAATATTGTCCATTGATTGTTGGAGAAGTTACTTTGTGAGTGATTACCTCAATGATTTAAATTTTTTTTTAATTTCACGATGAATGAATCACTTGTGTTTGTTTAGGTTTATGGAATGAAATATTAAGCTGTGAACCTAATTTCAACTAAAGTTATCCAAGGATATGTGTATTTTTAATTGAAATAAAAAACAATGCTTTGATCTCGAAATAAAAAGTTTTAGTTTGCATAATTGGTTATTTCTGTTAATTATTTATTTAGGTACTTTTCCATTATAGCGCATTTTTAAAAAAAGCTTGGCGCAATTCGGGCATCAGAAAGTGAGATATGTTGCCAAAATATATAAACAGCTATGAAAACAAATCTAATGAACTTTTATTTTTGTTTATATATGCACTTATATACATAAAAAAATCGTTTCTAAATATATATAACATTTTTTTATATACAAATTACGGCACAGATTTCAGATATGAACCGGGATACCTAACTGGCGCCAAAATGGTGTTATTTTGCTTGCTATGGTAACCCGGCTATTGTTTTTTATTTATTAATAAATTGTTTATTTACTTTTATTTTCTGTTTTTAATTATATAAACTGTTTTGTTCTATAGCTATTATCCAAACTTTTATTTATTTATAGATATTTCCTTTACAAAATGATAGCAAATAATTTTAAAATATATAAGTAACTGGTATTCGAAAGCGATATTTCTGCCAAATTGGCGTCAGAGAAAAATCACGCCATCCCCGATGCGTATATGACATCTGTGCAAAAATTACGGCACAGTTGTCATATTCGCCCCATATTGGCACGATTTTTTATCTGACGCCAATGTCATATACACACCGGGTACTTAACTCTCGCCAAAGTGTCGTTATTTTGCTTGATACGGTAACTCGGATGTTGTTGTTTATGCTGTTGATGTTTTCGCCAAATTGGCGTCGGAAAAAAATCGCGCCAATATGGGGCGAATATGACATCTGTGCCAAAATTACTTCTGTTAAAAAATGGGTAAAAAAATAATTAAAAAATGGGTAAATAGCTTTTTTTTTACATTAAATAAAGGTACTTGTTAGTTATCCCGTCGACCAAATTACTGTCTCCAAATTGTAAGATTAAATGCCAATAATTGTTGACATTAAACATGATCATGTGTTTCTTACGTCATCAAGTGATTTTTAATTCGCCGTTATATTTGTATTTTTATTAATGTTTTGCTAATTTAATTGATCTTTCGTTGTTTAAAATAAAAATTATGTCAATTTGTATAATTTTGCGAGTGGTTTGGCGATTTATATAATGTGGCGAAACTGGTCGACGGGATAGCTAACAGCTACCTAAATAAATTGCATACATATGGAAAAAATTGCTTGTGAGTATGAAGCAGTAAATAGGTTGTCAGAAAATACGTTGGCAAACCTCTTTCTCGCCAAGCAACTTTTATCCGAAGTATTGTACATAAGCAATGACTGCTAGAAATGCAATTTTAATTATGATATGCGCTTTTATGTTTCACTACATTTATGCATACTATACTGTGCGTATAAATGCTACTGTTTATATGCAGGGCTACACAAAAGAATTCGTAAGGGTTACTGAGTATGAGAGTAAATTGCTTAAAGGTGGTTTTTAAAGGAATTATGCGTTTTTACGCTGAACTGCATTTAGTTTACTAAGAAATGTTTGTAGAATATAGATAAAATGATATACAGGGTCACGCAAAGAATTGGATACACAACCGTCTATGGATGATAATATCTGGAAATGTGATTTCAGTAGTTTTAAGAGTAGTTTTAATTAAAATTAGGCTAAATAGTGGCATGTAATAAGGATACTATTGGCTATGGACGGTAACGGCTGAAATCAATTTTTAAAATTTTTTATGCGTCTTCTAAAATGTTTACTTAGTTATCTTATTTCCCAAAATAACGAAGTTTTGTTAAAGCATTCAGGATGTGTTGGGAAGTGTTTCATATTCTATGCTTAACGCATGATTTTTCTTTCTTCTTTAGTCTTATTTTGCATTTATTTTATTCTTAATTTTTTAGTCTTATACTGCTTTATAGAAACTTTGGCACAATTGTCATATACGCCAATTTGGCGAAAACATCAACAGCATAAACAACAACATCCGAGTTACCATATCAAGCAAAATAACGACACTTTGCCGCCAGTTACCCGTTGTGTATATGACATTGGCGTCAGAAAAAAATCGCGCCAATATGGGGCGTATATGACATCTGTGCCGAAACTTTAATATTTAATTTTTAAACTCTTCGCTCTACACCCCTTACATATAGTACAAACTATAATACAGATAGCGCAAAATAACAGAAAATTTGGTACTTTTCCACTGTAGGAGCTTTGACGTTTTTTAAAAAAAAGCTTGATGTAATTTGGGCATCAGAAAGTAAGATTTGGTTTCGTTTCCGTTATACGGATACCTTTGTCTCCAAGCGTAATAGATGTCGCAAAATGAAAATCACGTGAATTGGAGCATTTGAAAAAATAAAAGAAAAAACATTGTCGATACTAAAGTGAGCATTTAAAAAATATAACATTTGAAAATTCTAGACTTTTACGAACTATTTCATTAAATCACAATTATATACTTAAAATAAGTGAACAAATAACTGTTATAAAATAAAGCAATAAGATAAAACTCATATTAAACTGCTGGCATAAAATTAAAAATATCTTTTAGCATTTTGAAGTAATTGGCGCATTAGCATATATTTTGGCATGGTGTCCGTATAACGGAAAAATATCGAGATTTGTTGTCAAATCATATAAACAGCTATGAAAACAAACTTGATGAGCGTTTTTGTTTGTTTTATACGTTTATTTTATATGTATATTATTGATGTTTTTATGTACAAATCACATCTGTTTCTTTATAAAATTAGAGAAACGTCTTTTTTATATTAAATAGCGTGTATATATAAAATTAAACAGTGGATAGGTTCCCGGAAAATATGTTGCCAAATTTTTCTTTTTCGCCAAGGCACCTATACTGGAAAAGTACCTAAAGTACATTAAAATCGCGCAGTTAGGAGCTCACACAGTACAGTGTCGTCTATTGGCGGTTATTTTATTAGTAGCATCGGGAGGAAGATGTAAAGATGTACTTTAAATTCTCACTCATACATTTTGAAAAAATATCTTAAATGAGCGGAGTTTAAATTAAATTTCGGTGACCTCCTTTATGAAAGATTAATAGTTTTAAATGGGAATTTCGCCAAATTAGCCAGCTATCACCAAGTTGGCTAACATTTGGCGCTACTGTGGTAACCCTGCATTAGTTTTTTTCAACAATTACTCATTTCAATGAGGCGGTCCTACCGGAATCGTGAGGGACACACAGAGACTTGGATTTTATATAAATAGATAACATTTTGTTTTCTTGTTTTCTGCAAGAGGAAAAAGAAATCGATAAAATTTCAACTAGGGGAAAAGGTCAGAAAAATTTTTAAGTTCATTTTCTTCAGAAATTTTTTGATATTAAATCTGTCTTTTTAGTTTTTCTTTCTTTTTCTTTTCTTTTCTTTCTTTCTTTATAAACTATTATTAACTATTTATCTTTATTCATCATATTTATAACTTATAACAAATGTATCAAATAAATTATGTTTGCCCTTTTCTTTCTATTTGATAAATTAATATTCTGGCAGTTAAAAATTATATAAAATAACCATTAAATATGTTCATTTTTATTCCTATGTATTCACAAAAATATATTTATTTAAAATATTAATGCATATTTTAAAAGCAAGAACATTAAGCGTGTTTTTGGTTTTTTCCATATAAAATCTTTCATTTAAAATAGGAAATTTATATTACTCCATAATTATATATTATATATTATATATATCATATTATACAATTATATATTACTCCATAAAATATAAATCGTGCAATGTTCTAATTTTTTCAAACAAATCCAGGTTTTTGATTTGGTAACGCCACATATATGACTTTATCTGTATTTTTTATTAGTAAAAATAAAAAAAAAAAAAAAAAATACACAAATTGCTAGGAATTTAACAAAAGCATGTTTATTTATTTTTTCGTTTACACTGAATTCAGAACTTTAAATCTTACAGTATTTTATTTTACATGAAAATATATTTCAAATAGTATTAAAAATTTATGCTTTAGAAACAGCTTAATCCCCCCCCCCTTTTTTTCTGTAGTTCCCTTTTCTCTGTCATATTCAACAATAAGTGTTTGTTAGAACAATCAAAGTGACATTTTTTATGAAAAATATTTTTTCATGGAACTTAAAAAAAAAATTCACATTTATTATGAAACCTCTAGTAGATGTTTTGTTTACTATACATTCCCAATAAATGCATTTTACTATAATTAATTATTTTGTATTGTTCCGATTCAGATGTAATTCCTATGAATTTGTAGTTTGTTTATTTTGCATATTAAAATCAATAAAATAATAATCAAATAAAAAATTATACATTCATTGCTTTCAGTGTGACGATAAAAAATATATCCATGCAGAAATTTCGAAGCATAGTTCGGAAATATTATTTTACATTTTGTAAAAGTAAATGTTTGTTTCATTTTTATCGATATATATTCCTTAAATACTTTAAAACTAAGCAAAAATAACTAATCTATTTTACTGCTTTAAATATAAATCTCATAACGTATCTACATTTTTACATAAAAGCCACATTTAAATTAATTAAACTTACGTTAAAAAAAAATGCATTTTTTCTCTTTAAATAAATATGAGTGTTAGGTAATATTAGCCCTCTACTTTCTAAACGATGATGGACCGTTACATATTTGCCAGAAACCGGCCCTCATTGTTTTGTGGGTCAGAATAAACGCAACAGTTTTCTCGCCACCGGTCCGTAATCTTTTCCGCGTTAGCTGCCGTAATTAGCGGCGCGTCATTTACGGTACAGTATAGTTTGGCCACAAATGGCCTTAACTTACGTTGACCGCGATGAAACCGCTTGCGGCCAGAAGTCGTGTGTTTGCTGGGTAGATTGTCTATGGGTATGTAGGGTTTAAATTTATAATTTAAGATATTTCTTGATTTTAGATAAACACATGCATTAAGGTTGTAGTATAGGATATGTCTGCAATAGAAATATATAGATCTAAAAACACATGCATTATTTTTGACAACGAGTGTTCACGATATCCGGTGTACGGGCTCTTCGAATCCATGAAAGAAAAGCAACTTAATGGTTGCACCTTGGTGTGTATAGATATCTAAAAATGCGTGAAATACGCTCATGCTATGATAACTGGAACACATGTATGTACGCTTTGGGCAATGAAAGAAAAAGAAAGAAAAATGTATACGGGAATATCGTATATTAGGAATGTCTCTGTAGCTTTTTTAGCATTTATCGTTGTTTTATTGATTGTTTTTCGTATAACAGTTAGACTTTATGCAAAAATCAAATACTAATGTTGTAGTGGATACATAGAATTAAGTAGAGTAACTCCGGGAGAGTCGCGGCATCCGGGATAGATGCCGCAACCCCTTTATTTCTGAAATTATCCATAGATGGTCGTCAAACACGCAATATAGGTGCGCATCGAGATTATTTTAACCAGTGTATATCGTGAATTCCATTGCTAAGTTTACTTGTAGCTGTACAACACGTATTTTGACGTAAGTGCATGATTTCACTATCCAAACTTTTAAACACGTTATGCTGCAATTCCGGTGTACGTGCCGCAGTTCCTTTTGTACGGTATAGTTAAGTGTTATTAACTTTTCCTTTTCTTTTTGCACAGACTAACCAAGTTAGGAATGTTATCAAATTTACTAAAACCAAAGGAGAAAAACGAAAAATAAAAAATAAGAATGGCAAGAAATGTACAAGTCAAGATGATAATAATGAAAATTGGATTACACGTAATGCACACGTTCTTTGCAAGGAATGTTTAGAAAACTACTCCAAAAAAGACGAAGTGTAATTGGCTTTGTTGCGTCATGTGTGAAATGTAGTTGCATAAAGACTACTTTTTTGATACTTTTTGTGTATATTTCGGTAAAAAAAAACAGGTCTAATAATCCATTTCGGACCATGGATACATATATGCACCTTCAAAAATATTATACAAAGTTTGTTTCTGGCACCAGTAAAAAAAATAATATTTTCATTCTTTAATTAGAGCATTTTTATGATTATTGAAGTAAAGGTAACTTCTTTTTAAAAAGTTGGGCCAACCGAATAAAATTTGTTTAATAACCGCCGGTCCCGAAAGGGTTAACAAATAAGTTATGTAAATACAATTTAATTTTTTTTCTTTTTCCTGTCTAATACATCGATGTTACATTGTTCCTGAAATAACAATTAAAATTTAATGTAAAAAATAAGTCGATAATTTTAGTAGTGAAAGTAGGCAAAGAATTATTAATTTGAATCTACTAATACGTTTCATTGTACTCATTTTGTTTATTTTTGTTAATGCATAGTTAATTTTATTCTAGATATGAATAATTTTTTGAATAATTTTATTTATAATTTCATTCTGTTCTTATTACAAGCGCGGCATAACTACTGCGCAAGTGCGGCGTCTCAGCCTGAATGTCCAAGTGATGCGCCATAGTGTAATGTTTTAGAATTTTTTTTTTTTAAAGAATATTAATTATTTGTTTTGAATTTTTTGTCGCAGTACACGTGTTTATATTTAACATTAAATAGCACAGCATGATTTTTTTTTTTTTTATGTCTACCATGGAACTTTAACCACGAATTCAAAAAAATATGTGGCATAAATCCCGGAATTACTCTATCAAAATGAATTAACGTACCTTTCACATTATTTGAATTTAACGTATCTGCAAAAATAATTTTTGAACTTTTAAATGCTTTTGAAAAAATAGGAATCTGCGTCTTTTTAATCACAAATTTCTATCATTAAATATGAAAAATATTACTTTTCGATACTGGCGTTTCGAATCATAAACACATATTTTGGCGGGATATTCTTTCAAGCGGTATATTGTGTTAATGAAATAGGTAGATGCGAAATAATTCTGAATCATAAAATTTATTTGTGCTCTGAAAATTTTTATTTCTTTCATGCACCAAACAACCGGTACTTACAACATCGTCACAGCATAAAATGAATTTCAAATATGGATGGTAAACGGGTTGCAAAATAATAAAGCTACAGTTTATCTGAAAAAAGTCTATTGTTATATTTTTTTGTTTGTCTAGATTTTAATTTAAATTTCAATGGAGCTACTTTTCGGCGAAATTTACAAATATCGAATGTTCATATGATAATTTTAAAATCTAATTTAAACTATATCAACGATATTGCTCTAACGAACTAGTTTATATCTCCCAAAAATGAAGGGGATAACATATAATGTACACCCTACAAGAAAAAAATAACAATTAATATATACGCTAGTTTCTTTAGAACTGTTACACAATACGATAATCTCAACCGGAAATATGCAATAACCATGCCCGAGATAACCACAATTCCGAAAAGGTGTCCTTATAAACATAAAAAATCAATGTATTTTCAAGAATTAAAGAGGCATTTATAGAAAAAAAAATCCTTTTTCTACCACTCACGTTCATAAACTTTTGCAGACTACATTTATTGAGTATTAAACAGTTTTCTCAAACAGGGGTAGCAGTTTTTTGGCTGCTCTGTATTCTCAAAAAAGAAATCATGTTCAGCAAGCATATTTTATAAAAAGCGATGATAAAATAACGGCTTTAAAATTAAAATTAATAATTTGTTACTACTGTTGCACATATAAGTTCAATTACGCAGTTATAATTCATCTTTGTCATTATCCTAAAAAGCGATATTCTAATTTGAGAAAACTGATTAATACATACAAAAAAGTTCCTCGGAAATATTTCCGAAAATCAGTGTTAGCAAACGAAACGCTGTCTTAATAATTGCTACTTTGAATCTGGTAGAAATATTTTTTTTGGGGTGTTTTCTAAATATAAAGATCATTTTTCAAAATCATGGAAACTCCTAAGACAGGGTGTTTCAGAAAAGATGGGCAAAACTTCAAGAGGTAATAGTACACATCCATGCAAACAACTTTTATCAAAGAATGCATGGTCGGAATTAAAACGCAATGGTGCAAGAGAGGGCGCAAAGGTAATTTTGTTATACGAGGCAAAAGCACACAAAGAACGATTAAGTGACAAAATGAAGGTGGAAAACTTCACCCCGTACAATCATTAAGACTCCGAGCCATTTACATTTGCAGTTCCGTAGATAAAATGCGTATCAACCGCCTTTTCCCTATTAGTGAAGGGCAACATCTTCTGATGCGTTCCTACCGCGATTGACATTTGAACACTCGGATCGGTGGCTTTTAGGTATTAATAGAGGCGAAATTCTGAATACGCGTTCTTCTTCTTCACCATATGACATTTGCATGCTATTAATCGTTCTTCTCTCAAAAACTAGCAGCAGTAATGGAGCTTTAACGTTTCCTTGGACCAAGTTTCCAAATGCGCCAGAACCATTGCGTCTTATTCCAAACACGCATTCTTGATGAAAGTTGTTTGTTTGGAGGTGTACTATCACCTTTAAAAATTTTTCCATCTTTTATGAAACACCCTGTATATTATTGTACAGTTCTCTCATCCGATCTTTGCAGCTACGTAAAGCTCTGCGTTCGTAAAGCACATGCCAGGAGGTTGTGGAGACTGTGCCATTGAGACTGTTACACTATTCTAGGCATTTTTTTTTCTACTTCGGTAGTTATGTTATATTTTTAACTTAAATTTTTTTTTCGCAAGCCACAGCTAAAATACACTTCCTCAGTTGTTGTGACCTTGGCATGTTGAAATAATCTTTTTAAAGACCATATTACTGCGCGCAACTGGAGGAGCTTCCGTTTTTGAGAGGTACGATAAAACGGCATTTTTTAGATTTATTTTTTACCAAATTTATGTTACCCCCCCCCCCTCTGGTATACTTTATATTTTGTCATATTATTTTATGCCCCTTCCATTTCCATTAACTCATTTCCCCCACTTTTTAAGGCTTTATTTTATTTCATTTTTTATCCCCCCTCCCGGATATTGCTACCAGTCAGGTTTCAGATTACTCTCCAGTTTCTCTCCAGCAGCCAGTAAACCGCGGATATGTGGTGATTGTGAGAATATTTATCACAGTATTTAAGTTTAGTTTATTTTGATTCCTTTCAGCTATTTTTTTGCATCGGTGTCTATATAAATCCAATCATTGCGTTAGACCGCGATATTTTTTTGATCGGCTGCACCCTAATCCGAGTCTGTTTTCGCCGGCCGATCTTTTGCTCTCAGTTTTCAAGCGAATCAACGATGTTGCGCTCGCACCTTTCCTGACTCTCTGCGTTTTGAGAGTTCTGGTCTCGCCGGTGTCTGCATGCTTTATGATGACGTCATTGAAATGCTTAGCGCCTCCCTCTTATGACGTATTCGTTAGATGATAGCTAACAGGTGGATGTTAGTTTCGCTTTTCCAATCAGTGATAACATTTTTAAATCCACGGCTTGTAACTTGAGTTTCATTAATTTACCGCACCTTTCAATTTAACTAATCAATTTAAATATGCCTTTTAATTACTTTGTCAGCCCCCGTATTCCTCGTTTAAAAGCTAAAACTCATTAATTTTTAAATCAGATTTGGGTTCGTTGTTGTGTTAAAAATATGTAGTTTTTAAACGCAGTGTTATCGGAACGCGGGTTCGCCTGCCGTTCGAAAGTCGCTAAGTTTGCTGAAACAGTACTTCGGTATAATTGGTCGTGTTTTCGTGGATACTTTTTTGTCATGCCAAAATTTAATTTTACTAAAGTTGTGCTGCTCTCATCTAGAAATCCCATGGAATATTCTGCGTTTCCTATTATTTTTTTTCTTCTCTAAGATAATCCTTTTTTTTATTTCGACTTGGTGACCAAAGCAGGAAATTTTCGTAACCTTCTTCAACTAACGTATGAAAATTAAAGATATTATTATTTCTACAAAGTTCTGCTCTTCACTGTCTACCCGTAAAGTAAGAATATTCCATTTTTATTATTTCTTTAACGATCAATATGTTTATTAAAAGAACGTCGCAATGTACTTTAACCACTTAACGATCTTTTATTATCTTCAGAGTTGTGTCCACAGGCGCCTCGGTAAAACCAGACTCGAAGTCAATGATGCGCAGTTTTTCGTTTCCATATATGATAGAGCTTTTATATACTTAACACATCCGTTTAAACCATACTTTCCGGATCATTCAATGAATTTAAAGCAAACGTTTTACAAAATTCTGTTCTGTAAATATCTAAAATAAAAATAGTTTCGCGAAATGATTTTTTAATGATATTCTAAAAGCGAAATAAAGTTAAATCTGTAAGCATTTTCCTTATTTCTTTTAGCATTTCCATCGTCAAATCCCTTTTCGTATTTAACGAATATATTCTATAACACAAATATTCCAGTAAACAACAGAAATTAAAACTAGTTATTTAAAACTTTTTTTTTTCCCAAATTAAAATTTTTATTCCGAAAATATTTTGTGTCTAGGTTTATCTAGGGTTTTTTTTTTTTTTTTCTGTAAGTTTGCATCATCCACCTGAATATTTTTATACTATCACTTGTTTTATTTCTAATGTATCAAAATACAAAAATATATTTTTTCAATGGGATTAGGAGCATAATTATTTATGGAATATGACGTCACTTAGATTGATTAGTAGCAACAATATATTCCTGTTTCTTATTTAAATTAAATTTTCAATAGTTTAATTTCTCTATTATAGTGTAAAAACGACGCGATTTTATGTCAACATCAGTATATATTAATACTATTTTTCAATGCGTCAAATGTTTATAAATTTAAAACAATAAAAAATATTTAATTGTGAAATTTACAAATACTTCTTCAATTTTATTAATTACAAATAAAAGTTGGGAAAACATTATTTTTTGAAATTTCTGTAAAATAAAAATTGTTTCACTAAATACGCTTTTTTAATGATTTAAAAAAAAATCAATAAAAAAAGTTCGGTTCATTAATTTAATTAACTTTCTTGCATTGTTATTCTAATGGAAATTTAAAGAAAGTGCTCATTCCCCCGTAACTATTTCAAATTAAAACAAGATTAATATTATCAAAAATTTTCTATAGTTTATAATTTATATTATGAAAAAAAAAAAATGAAGATTTCATGAGTAAAAAAGAACATTAATTATTTTCTTCCAAAAGATTTTCATATTTATTTAAATAATGTTACGGAAATTGCTGTTTCCCTTCGTTTGTGCTACGTTAAAAAGAAAAATATTTTCATTAAAATAAGAATCCTAAACAAGTGGTTCTTTTATTTATGAAAAATAAGAAAACATAGCTTATTCACTAATAACTTTTGCTTAAATTAATTCCTTTAAAATATAAAAAAATCAAATTTCAATGATATATTTATTAATTTTATTAGTTAATTTCATAAATGTCTTCTAAAAAAAAAGAAATGAATAATAAATTATAATATTGTTGAGAGAAAATAACATTAAAATTACTCTACAATTAATATTGTACAATGTTTAACGTACAATGATTCAAATAAACGAGCTCCTTATGTGAAAAAAAGTTGTATGTGTCACATTTAAACTAACTTTTCCTTAAATTAATTACTTTAAAAGTTTTAGAAAGCTATCACAATATCATACTTAATTATGTTATTCCTTGATTTCTCATGTTTTTCAAAAAGAAAAATGATAAAGAATAAAATGTTTATATCATTGAGAATAATAACATAAACATTAAATTTACAATTGCAGGATGGTCCAAATAGAAGTGATCCAGATTAAAAAAATAGAAGAAGAAGAAAATTACGCAGTTTTGAACATGAAGTTATTTTTATAAGAAATGCGATGAAGTAACGATCAAGTAAATAAGGCTCACCCTACCTTTCTAAAGTTCAAAGACTCTCAGTTTTTTGTAATTCCATGTGACATAACACTTCTCATATCTGTGTCACTCTTATTTGAATTACAATGCACTTAATTATTTATTTTAAAGGAATTGAAAAAAAAAAAACATTGTGTAAATCTCTAATATAAAAACACTTTCTCTAATGGGACTTTTGGAATGACAGAAAAAAAAACCCAACTAAATTATTTTCCTTAACTTAGTTCACATGTAACTATTTCTGCCAAAAATTACCAAAAACCCATTGTAATACATATGTTACGATGGAAAATACAGTTTAATGTTCTTTTCGAATGACTTTTCTTCAAACTTTTTTCATTTGTAAAATAGAAAGACATTCCGTCGTACGCGGAACTTGTGAATATGTTTCATTATACGGGGTGTTGCCGAATTACACCGACAAATTTAGATGTGCAATAGTGAGCGTCAAGAGCAAGAAAAATTGCCATAGAACATGGGGTCGCAAACCACTTATGTGGTCACAAATAGAGATTGCTGCATCCTAACTGAACTTGGGTTGATGGTAATAATTTTGTGAAAAATAAAAACAATAAACAATAAACGATATGTAACTCTTTTTGTGTGAAATGTTACAACAGCACGAAAAGTTCTGTAAAAACAAGGTTATCAAGCAACCGATGAAACCGTGTGGACTGCTAACCGTTATCCAAAACGTGGAGCGTCAAGTGCATACCGCTGGCAACTAATAAAAACTTCAGCCACTTTTCTATATTATCAGATTTACAATAAAGGTGACAATGTCCATTAAAACCTTTATTAAAATTTAGTTTAGTTTTGTTAAAGTTACTAACGTCAAGACAAATTGAGTTACGGTAGAACATCATGCATTTTATATTAAATATGTTATATACAGCACCATGTTCTATGGTACTTTTTCATCCTCTTTTGATCCACCCTACTACCACGCCTTTGAATTTGTCGTTCTAATTCGGCAACACGCTGCATATGAAATAAGATATTTTATCTACAACTATTACTCACAGAACTCTCTTCCAGTTTCTCGTTATCACACTCATATGATATTCTTTAGAGTATTTGCATTTTGTAATTTTTCTATTTAAAGCTAACATAAATAATCTGAAAGTATGAACGAATTTGTGCCAAGCTCCAATGGGGTTCTAAAATATTTCCCGGAAGATTTTATCGACAATATAGATACTAATTTGTTAGTTAGTGCATCCTTTATAATATATAAAAAACCAAAAGAATATTTAGTGTGGTACGAAACTTGTACGTTCTTTTTATTATGCAGAACATAAGATATTGCTTGGATTTCTTATTGCAAAAAAAGATTACATAACTGATACTTTGAAAAAAGCTTATTCAACAATTCAGTTCACAATTAAACATTATGTTGGCTGTAAACTTCTAAACTATTCTCATTGAAGGAAAATAAAAAGTTACAGATCAAACAATTGAAACCTCAGTTATCTTAAGACAACGTTTTCATTCAATATTTAAATTTTAAATCGCATAATCCCTAAAATCGCTGTTGTTACAATTTTCGGGCAAGAAAACATTGTAACAACAGGGAAAACTTTCATTTAGGAATAGAAAAACTATTTATATTTTGGAATATGCTGAATAATGGATATGCTGCACGATGAAAATCTATTAAGGACAATTCTTCAAACCCAATAAACCACAAAAGTACTACATGCCATACTTCTGTTTCATTACATAAAGATGTCACTAAAAATTAGATGTTCTATTGGATGATGTCATACAGCCTTTAAACCTGAGAAATCTTTGAAGACTATTTCTAGTAAATTCATGTCAAAAATTCCTTTTATAAAATTGAGTAGTTAACAGTATTAAATTTAAAGATTCGTTACTATTGGCGAGTCGAACAGAAAAAAACTGTAAAAGAATTTTTTTGAAAGTTTGATTCAAAAATTTACAAATAAAGCACTCTAAAACGGGTATATGTAGTTCCATCTGAGTATGCGGTACTGCTGTAATATATATCACCGAAATTTCATAAAAAACTTTTTTCGCATTACTAGTATTTGTATTGATTAGTGCCATGTTTAGGGCTCTAAACGTCCACTGAAGTATGTGATTTTGTTATGTGATTTCGTTATGTGATTTTAATGTGTGTTATTAATGTGTGGTTTTAGCGGGTTGTTTTAATTATGTATTTGTTTACATAACTGATATTGCATTGACGTGTTAATTTTTAATAGTTATTTAGATGGTTAGCTACTTTTCGTCGTTAAAAACAAATTTTATGTAAGTTAATTCGTTTAAAATATGTTAAGAAGAAACGCAATATTTAGTAATTTATGTGATGTTTTGATACCATGTACTTTGAAACAGCATATAAAAAATGATTTTGAAATTAAAATTTATTACTACGTGTTGATAAAAAATATTTTACTGTTAAATTTTCAAATACAAAAGGGTCCAAATGAAAATAGCAGAGAAACATGAAATGCTCCTTGAAAAAAGAAAAATCAAGGTACAGTGCAAAACAGAACACCAGTGTAATCAGCGCTATTTTTATTTCTACAATCCCAGGGTTTGTCCTTTGAAAGAGAGCCGGACAATGTTACAGACATTTTCCTGTCAGGATAACTTTTATTTGAAACAGTGTATGTATAGTTTCTTCGTAATTTAATTTTATACAACTACACTCTCAGAAAAAACAGTAAATTTATGAGAGTTTGCTGTTGAATTTTCAAGGACAACAGCCTTATTTGATGAAAACGGTTTGATCCACTAAAAAAATACGGTACGATCCCATACAATTTCCTCCGCTAGGGTTTAACCCTTCATTTTTGTCGTGTTTCGAAAAATAATGTCACTTAACCGCAACCGTAACATATTTTTTAACCTGCCAAAAAAGCGATACTTTGATGATTATCTAACGTGCTACGGAACAGTAAGTAAAGTGTTATTATGTTTTGAAGTGTATTATATCTTTGACCCGTAAAATTACGGGCTGCACAAAATGTTAGGCATGGATTTTTTTTTTTTTCAGCCTCTGCCCGTAAGTTTACAGGGATATTTTTAGATACTTAGAAAATTAAGGGCAATCCACATATTCTTGCAGTTCTAGCTCATCTGTTAGCAAAAATACGGTACGACCACATACATTTTCCTCCGCTAGGGTGTACACGTGATGATGGGCATGGATCGTTTTATTACGGGGTATGACTGGAATCTTTGCTGCCGTAATTTTACAGGAATATTTTTAACATTATAAAGGAAAATCATTTGTGTACATCTCAAAAATTCAAATACATTCGCTAAATCGATTTTTATATAAAAAAAATTAAAAAAAAAATCTTAGCATTTTCCATATTTTATTAGACATCCCCACATTTACATTCGTATCTAAGTCAAAAACTGCATAAATTAACTGAAACCGTTGCATAAACAATATAAATTAAAAGGAATTTATACAGACTAATTTCCACAGTTTATAATTTGTATTCTCAAAATGTTTAAGGTTTTCTACGTTCCTTCTTTAATCCTTAATTTCCTCCCGAAAGCTTTAACAGCAATAAAAATCATGCTATGTTAATTGATGATTCCATTTCTTCATATGGGTTATACTGAAAGGAAAAAACATTATCATTAGGATAGTGAACTTATAGATGTGATTCTTTATGTGGGATACACGGAATTGCTCAGATATTTTCCTAAAAACTGTGCTTTTGTAATTTGTGGATATTAAACTTTCCATAATTTTATCCGGTACTTTTCAGTTAGCCGGGCGCAAGTATTATATATACATATATATGAATATATGCATATATGTATATATATATATATATATATATATATATGCATATGTTGCATATATACACACGTACAGTGGTGGACATAATTATAATACACCTACTGAATTTGAGATACAGTGAAAGAAAACATTCAGAGCTTAAAAATGCTTTATCAAATACGACAAAAACATAAATTTATTCTGTTATCACACGTAATTGTTTTACAGAAATGATATTTTTATAGAGTTTAATAAAAAAAAATAAAAATACCATGGACAAAATTATAAGACACCAACCTTTTTTTTCCAAATACAGTGGTCAAAATAATCAGCAGACACTAATCGTTTAAAAGAAAATCCTCTAACATGGTTATTCAATATTTGGTGGAGCCGCCATTGTTTTTTATAACATGTAAGATGCGATTCAGCCTCGAATCTATCAATTCTAACTAAATATCGCAAGACAGTTCTTCCCAAGCACATTTTATAGCATTCTTTAGGTTTTCGACACATGTAAACTGCCTCCCATTTCGGTAAACCTCAACCTCACGAGCTAAGATCCCCCCACAAGCTTTCGATGGGATTTAAGTCTGGGGAGCGAGAAGGCCACGGAAGAACATTGATACTTTGCTCTGAAAGCCCCATTCTTGTTACGTGTGATGTATGAATCGACGCGTTATCGTGCTGGAAAGTGTAGTTTTTGCCACAAAGAAGTTCACCGTATATGGCTAGTTGATCTTTAAGAAGATTCTTATACTTTTCGGAGTTCATTCTTGAATGCACAAAAAAGATATCGGTTTTCCCTTGAGCCGAAAAACCAGCCCAAACCATTACTGAGCCTCCACCCATTTGGCGGCTCATTTGTACATCAGGAGACTTCCATAAATCATGCCAATAATAGTGAAACCCGTCAGGACCATCCAGGTTAAACTTTTTTTTTTCATCAGAAAATAACACAGAGTACCATTTGGAGGGAGATGCCATAGTTTGTTTAACGTAGTTTAAACGGTCCATTTTGTGCCGCCTTAGAAGCGGTGGTTTTTTCTCCAATGTTTTTAATTTCACATAGGAAGCATTATGCAACACCCTGCGAATGGTTCTCTTTGAACAATTAATTCAGTTTCAAAGCATTTTTAATGCCTGTAGTGGTCATCTTATTCTGTGTAGCGAGCGAAATCACCTGGCGTCTGCCCCTCGAGGATAAGCAAGGAATACGTCCAGATCTTTTAATCACCGATCCATTAATTCCTTTTTTCAAAACATTTGAAATTGCACATCTAGAGCGTTTAATAACTTTTGAAATATTATTAACGGAAGCACCAGTTCCATTTAATCTCCAAATTTCGTGAATTTCACTTTCTTTTAATTCTGTACCTCGTGGCATGTTTGTAAATGCGTGAAGGCGGTTATCGTCTGCTTTAGTTAACTTCTGACGTCATAACAGCGTGCAAAAAAATTTGCATATTGCACATTATTTTCGAAAAAAAGCAGGTGTTTTAATTAAAATGTTAGGGTGTCTTATAGTTTTGTCCATGGTATTTTTAACTTTTTTTATTAAACTCTATAAAAATATCGTTTCTGTAAAACAATTACGTGTGATAACAGAATAAATTTATGTTTTTGTCGTATTTGATAAAGCATTTTCAAGCCCTGAATCTTTTCTTTCACTGTATGTAAAATTAGGCATGTGTCTTATAATTATGTCCAGCACTGTATGTATATGTATATATATATGTATATATACATATATGTATCTATCTATATGTATATATATATAACACTAGCGCACGGCTAACCAAAAAGTACCCTCTATCCTTTTAAGCTATTTTAAAGAATAAAATGCAATAAATTATTTTTAATGTTATCTTTTGATGTCACGTATTTTTAATAAATTGTAAAAAATTGATAACATTGAATAATGTCGATAAAGAATATCTAATTAAAAAATATATTCTTCCTAACTTAATGGATTGAAATGTATTTCTTTAAATTACTCTAAAATAAATATAAAGTTTCTCTAAGTATACTTTTCTTGTAACAAAATCAAAACTAAATGAAAATAAATTTCTAACCATTTTCCTTAACTTACTACACATCTTATAATTTAAATGCCTGTCCAAGTTTAACAAAAAATACTTTGTGATACAAGTGTTCCTAAAAACAATGCAAATTAAATGTAGTCTTATAAAGTTTTTTCGAAATTAAATTTTATATTCTCAAAGGTAAAGATTTTCCCTTTAATTCTAGTTGGAGATTTTTAGTTGACCTATCTTTATTTTAGTTTTTATTTTCTTGTATAAATTGATTTAACTATTGTAGTGTAATGATCTCTGATCAATCACTTAAATAATGTTGTGGATTTTTTTTTTTTTTTTTTTTTTTTTTTTTTTTTTTTTTTTTTTAATAATTAAAATATACATTTTTCCACTGCGATAATGAAATCCTACGAACTATTCATTTTAAATGTGAGATAATATTGCTTTGGAGTTTTAGTAACAATTCTACATTACTAATATTCTTTAAATTAATGTTTCCGAAATTTAATCAATTTAAATGTTTGCAAAGTGAATAAATGTAATAATATATCGCTCACCCGCAAGAAATGTGACACATCTCAACAAAAGTAAATTTCACAGGGGTGTCGAAAGAAAATGTGCATGATTTCACTGTAACATGATGAAATTATAGAACTACGGTCTGCATGCAGGAACAAAAACGTGCATAAAAGCATAAAACCCTTAAGAATGAAGCCGTAGGTTGAGGTCTGGAGGGTTTGGTAATTTTAATTCCCCATACAATCCACCCATCTTCCATGGTCCCGAATGGACATAGAGCGTAATAACGTGATTTTCAAGCAAAAGATAGCAGCAAAAAATATGCTCCAACTTTAAACAGCTATTACTCGGTCAATGTTAATCGTAGAATAACGGGACTTTTTTTGTATTACTTTTCAGTGTAAAAGGAAAATTTTACTAACTATAACTTATAGGACCGGTGGACCATATGAAAATTTAAATTTCGTAATTGGAACTATATGTCTATGACTAACGGTTTAGGAATTAGCCATTGGACACCGTCGAGACCATGTATATGTATATTTGCTTCGTGACAGCTACTGTTCCTACGGTGAAAGGTGTGGTTGATGTATCTAACTTTACTACATTATTCAAAACAATTAACTTAAAACTTTGCGCAAATATAATTCTAAAAAATATATATATTAAAAAAAATTGATAGAAATTATAATTATTGGTGATTGTTAACTTTTATTCTAAATATAACTTTCAGGCTAAAAATTGACATACAGCTTCAAGAACTCAGATCTTAACAAAATTCTGGCTCGAAAATAGACGCCTGATTTCGACGATTTTCGTGACCTGTACATAAATTCGGATCTAAAATATGATGCAATTTCAAAAATTCTATTATCGTAAAGAAATGTGATTTGCAGATTAATATTCGCAATGATTTTGAATTGACTTTTTATGAAAAAAACAATTCTAAAAGATGGCAACAGGGTGAGCTACGGCAGGAAATGACATAGATGAGTACACATAATTTGGCTTATGCACTGCAAGAAAAAAAGAAATACTGCCAGTTATCCGGTAGGAATCGGAAAAATAGTTGCCCTTATCATACGGGAATAATTTCCGACTCAGCTCGGAATAAAATCCCTAAAAATAAGGAAATAATCAGTAAAACGGTATTTCCTATATGTACATTATATTTTGATTCACTCTATATCATGTTGATAATGTATAAACAGTTAATTTATTTTTCCAGTTTTATTATGAAAATATATATTTCCCCGCAGTGTTTCTTAATTACTTTCTACATATATCGGGAAAAAGAAATTTTGCTTTTCATTTTATAATTCATGCATCCCTATGCAGCAAATTTTAAAATCATTTAATTTTTTTGCCATAATGTATAATCAACAAGAAGTTGTAATTGATCGAAAGCAATCCTAACCATACTTCAATTTTAAGAAAAAAAATAATAGAATGTTTATTTCTTTCAGTATAACTTTAATACATGACTAGCATAATTCATTTTTTAAACCTCTTCAAACATGAACGAAAGTTCATTAATATTTTATTAATATGCAGTTTTAGTGACGTTGATAAATGATAACAGGTTTTCAATGCATGCTTGAAAGATTTGTGTTCAGAATGACAATTTGCTTTTTTCGTTTAAGAATTTTTTTCGTTACTCATTTTTTTTTTTTTTTAAATCTTTAAAAAGCATATATTCCTTAGCATAGTGCTTTGATATTGATGATATGCGTTTATTTTATTTGGATGAAAATTTAAATTAAATAAATAAATTTATTATTTCTTTTTAATCTTTTCAAGACGTAGCGGTTGTGTTTTTGTATAATTCAATTCAAACCAGAAATTTTTGGATAATTTTATATTTAGAAAAGAAAATTGCAATTTTGATGTTTCATGAAAATATTTTAATACCAAAAACATTATTAAAAAAATTATTCAAATCTGGATTAAATTTTGCGGACGCGACATTATATTCGAGCTTACATCAAAGGGTCGGTTACTGAAATTAATAATAGAGTTAATCTGTGTCATGAAACATTTTAAACGTCAATAAAATGTCAATTTTTGTTGTATTGTTTTATGAAGTTTAAAAAAAATAATATTTTTCCTAAATATTTTGGGCATAGCAACTTTGCCATGATTTTGTGTAGTTGTTAATATTACTAGTATCATTTCTTTATCTTTTACAGGCTTTAAATTTCTAGAAATTGTGGCTTTGTCATTTGGCCAATTGTTTAAATTTCTCACAATAAAAAGGAAGCGTGAGGTCACGAGTGTTGTTGTTTGCCATGTTTCCAAGTACATACTTTAAGATTATAACGCTTAAATTTTCATTTATCTTTTGAATGCTCCATTTGTTAGGGCATGTGTTAGCAAAACAATAAAAATAAGAATAAACACGTATGAGTGCGCGTATAAGTGGAAGCATGCGATTTACTTTATTATTTTTTTTTTATCATGGATTTTGCAACATTTACAAATTCACAATGAATCCTGAAATATTACGTACAAACTTTAGGGGTAATAGAACACACTACACATTTATTAGTAGAAGAAAGCGGGATCGCAGTCCCGCTTTGCACTAAGAATTCCAGGTTGCTTTAGCCCACAACACGATCGGATTTCCATTCTTAACTTTAACGCTGTGATTGGTAATATACCACAATATTCAGCAGTATAGTTTTAGATTTCGGAAAGTATGATGGTTTCACGTTTAGTACATCGTGAGCAACATCATTTCCGTGACACCACTCAGAATTACAGATTATCTGAATTAGAATTCTAATCTGAAACTGAAAAAAATCTATTTAAAATCGACAGGAAACCTGAGCCAAATCCCACAAAGATGCTTCATTAATACGATACCTGACCCCGAAAAGCAATACGTAAACCCAAATCCAAACCGAAATCGAAATGGGGAAAAAATATTCCTTTATTTAATAGAATTATGAAAAACGGTTTAGATTTACATCGCTAACAGCAATTTTATCATTTATCTTGAAAAGTGAACAAATATTTAATTAATTTTCAAATAGTTTATATATGTTCATGTGAAAACATTTTCAAGACTTTTTTGAAAAATCGAGTTAATCAGAAGCGAACCAAATACGACCCAGAAGAAAATAACGTCATCTGATCTGATCCAAAATGAGTCTCAAGTCGAGTTCGAGGAAAAATCAGGTCACCAGACACGATGCGGTACTGTAGTTTGCCTCCGTGATATTTAGTAGAAAATCGTAGTCATCACCAACGATTCTCTTGATGTTATCATGTTTCATTGAAGCGAATATTAATCTTCTGAAAATATATCTACATAAGCCTTAATTTCGTTACTGTGGTGAACGACAATCTGGGTTAGGACTGGAGACTTGTATTTAGTTTTGTAATCCTGATTCCTTATACAAAATATATATTTGTTTCGGTGTACCCTATACTCTTAAATTTTGTACAATACCTGTCGGCAAAATCTGTACACCCGGGCTTAAAGCTTTAGTCACTGGAGAACATAGACACTCTTTAGAATATTGTTAAAAAAAAAAAAAAAAAAAAAAAGGGCAAATATTTTAATTAAATTTTGAGCAGATTTGCATTTTGTGGGACATATTACGGCCATTAAAAAGTTATGTAATTGAACTACATACTTATTATTACTTATACATTAAGGATATGGCTGTCAATATACACCCAGTATCAAATATCTATTCGAATAAATTTGGGGAACAATACAAAATTCAGAATCAAAATGCAGAGATAAATTTTTATTTGTTAGTGATTAGTACAACATAGACAAAATTAGGAAATTCATAAGTCTTTATTACATCACGAAAGAACGGTTTTAAAAAGGCGATTATTTCAACAACAAAGTATATTTTCACAAAAGGAAGGGGAAATTATCTAAAAATTGAACACCTTGAATAAAAACAGGAATGAAAACTATTCCGTCAATCCTATATTATGAAGTACTTCAAAACTCTAAGAGGACACCTTTATTTTGCACTTAGAGTAAAACTAAATAGCTCAATAAGTGATTTAAATAAATACACAAATCTGTAAAAATCCAGTTTTAGCAATTTCTGTCTATGTTTGGTACTGTGTGTGATTTCTCTTCTTCGATGCAGCCCTGTATGCTATCTATAGACTTTATACAGAGCACATAATATATTCAAAAATATATAAGCTTTAAAATACATACCCAGTGATCTACGAAATTTTTTATGTGTCTCTGTAAGTGAACGATAACTGCTATCCATTTCGTAATCTATAGAAAACATATTGCAATGCATTTCGTTATCTTCAGTATGTTTGAACTATCATATCATTAGTAAAATATACCGCAAAATATTTTTTACACATACATAATAATTTAATGGAACTATTTTCTTTGTCGCAGTCAAGAAGCTGTAAATGGCACTTATACTGTACTCTTGAGAAAGTCTTTTGTAGCTCATCTCCGTGAAACATACCAACGTTATTATGTTTGAAATATCCTAAGAATCAATAAGATGTATCACATGCCATTTTACTCCACAGAACCTAATGTAACAGAATTATTTTTTTGTCCCTGTAAACTAAATTCTAAAGCAACACACATAATTTTGAACACCAAACATAACATAACCTCATTAACACGTAAAAATTGCATCATTGTGATAGTCCTTTACGAGTAGAGTAGTCTTCAGACAGTTTTCAGACAGATTGACAAACTGAATTCACTTTTCAACTACGTTGACCAAAGTGAATTTGCAATTTCAATTACATTTTACAAACTGTAAATCTGAGTGTTTAAGATTATGTGATTTCTATTCTTGAAGAGACTTCATTTGTAAAGCAGAAACACTGAAGAAGGAATTAAGTAAAGCTGTAAATCGAAGGTATGCCTACAATTATGTGATTAAATAGGAAAATTAAGCTATGATATTTTGTAGACTTTAGAACTATTAAATTTTCTGTAATACTAAAGTCAAATAATACCCACCCCATTCTTTAACAAAAAATATGCTGTGATTTTATTATGTAGAAAACAGATTTTTTTTCCACCGATGTTCATTCTATTACGATTTATGCAATGCATATTTTCCTAAATTTACAAATATATATATATATATATATATATATATATATATATAGTGGCAAAGTAATTAAACCCATATCGTAGCAGTATTTTGAAAATTGAATCTCAAACATCAATAATACTCAAAAATAGCCTTTAATAAAAATTAATAAAAACCTTTTAATAAAAGAAATAATCCTTTTATGCTTTAAATGAATTTATCAGATATTTTTTCCTGGTATATCTATTTTTAAAAAAGATTTTAAACATTCAACTTTAAACCAATACAATAATGCAATTCTAAAAAAGTTACATTATATTGGATTGCTGTGAGAGACTAATTCAATCATACTGATCCATAGCAAACGTATTCTCGAAAAAACAAAATCTGAATTTTATATCATTTGTCTTGTTACGATTTTCAAAATAGGTATATTATTAATAATGTTTAAAAAAGATTTGGTTTTTTTGAAATGTATAAAATTGATTTTAAATGAAGCCAAATAATATAAATGAATTTAGTCTTTCCGAACGTCTTGGTCGAACGTCTTTCTTTTTAAAACTATACAACATTTTTATCTAAGAGATAAATCGAGGAGACATTTATTCCTGAAAGCATCGTATAGTATACATATTTTTATTTATTTCATAAGGAATGTAAAGCTTATGAAAATTTCACCTTGAAAGCCACCGACGGAAAATATTTTTTTGAATATCTATCTATATATATATATATATATATATGTGTGTGTGTGTAAATAAAAAAATAAAAATAAATAAAAATGAGCCGACATTTTCTACAGTGATTCATTCATAAATTCTACGCACGGATATATTACATATATAAATTCCTTTCAATAACATAAGTTACAATATTTTGCTTAAAATACTTTTTAACAGATTTTTTTATGTAAATTTAAACAATAATACACAATATGATATGACTTTTTTCATGCTTGAAATTCGAAACAATGTTTTTATTGAAGATGAACAAAACAAGTATTAGATTTTTCGATAGATAATGAGATTTGAAAGAAGATAGTAAGAAAAATAAAAATGAGAATACAGTTTTGTAAGGAAGAAATTAATGGAAAAACCGAACAGATTTAAGAATATAAAATTATTTTGTTAAATTACACATTATCATTTAACAATTTATAATTTGTACTAAACTCAGTTTATTTAGTGTGGCATAATGCTTGATTATATTTTTTATTTTAATTGCGCCCCCTCTTCAGATATATGTATCTCAATATATATCCGGTGTCAGGTGTCGTATAGAAAACATAAGACAACAACAAAAAATAAAGTGTGTGAAGTACAGAATCAGTTTCTCTGATTACAGCATTGAAATGTATCTTAGATAGACAAAAAAATATTTTTGAAAATAAATAAAGATTACTGAAAGAACAATTCAGCAATACACTTCTTTCCTGGTGTATACTTAGGAAAAATGAGATAAACTTCATTTTAACACTGTCCAACATACACTGTTAAAAATTTGCAGCATTCTGGCAGGTCATTTGACCGTTTTTTTTCGAAAACGGTTAAAACAACCGTAATTTAACACCTTTGTGACCATATTATTGGCCATTTTATGGTCAGAATATAGTTAAATTATGGTTATGAAACCGTTTTTTCAAAAAACGGTCGAATGACCTGCCAGAATGCTGCAAAATGTTTAACAGTGTAGTTGAAAAGTTTGTATGAATTCGGTTTGTCCGTACGTATGCCTGTTCGTCTCTCCGTGCTTTAATTAGCGTAAATATAGTCTGATTGCCATGAAATCTTTATATGGTATTGGGCATCACTATGGCATGTTCGATATTGAAAATGAAGCGTGTAGCATTTACGGTTCGCTTACAGGGTCACTGAAAAGAATTCCGTTACATTATGGTCTATGGAGAAAAATCGTTTGATGTGCGTTTTAATGGTATTACACTATTTAAACATATTTAAACTGATATTTATCACTGAGGTGTATTAAAAGATTTTTACTATAGAGCATGGTGTGCATAGAATTTATCGGTCATTTCCAGGGTCACTCAAATGAATTTCGAGAAATTAATAATAATTGAAATATTGAAGCCTACGAACAATAATTGCTGGAAGCGCGTTTTCAGTTGTAGTATGTGCTTGTAAATTTAATTATTTTTTAAATGTTACTTCCTTTGTATGAATTCTGTAGATCATAAATGCACACAAAATGCTGCACAAAAGTAACAACAGAAATTTTGTTTTCAAATACATTTTGCGTTTCGCAAATTGTTCATTGAGACATCATCTTTAACCTTTGTAAACTGTGAAGTTTTGTTAAAAAATTCTGAACGCGTTGAAAGTGTTTCAAAATCTATGCCTTAAGCACGATTTTTCGTTCTTGTTTTTTAATAACATGCATTTTTAAATAATAGAACCATAATTTAAAAGTGATACAATGTGCATACATAAAATCGTTTATTATTGATTTCTATTGTTAAAATTTTGGTTTTAGTTGAAAAATGAGAAAGTATTTAACAGATTATTAGTTTTTGATTTTAATATTATTGACATGTCGTGAACTGCAATGACAAGGAAATATGTAAGTCATTAAATAATATATTCACAATAAACACGATAGTTATAAGAGCGTACCACACTTTCATAGTATACGGAATCGAAATGAGCGGTTTCGAAAGGACGTACCTAATAACATCCGTTCAAGAATAAATGAAATTACCGAAATATCGACAGATCTATGAGGAACAGCTTAATTTTTGTTAACAGAAAATAAGCAAAAATAGAAAAATAGGTAAAAAGACAATTTTTGAAATATTAAAGATTGATACATGTCTTTTACTTACCCATCATACGTAGTATAGAGTATGTCTTGTAATCGTTTTAAAAATCGAAAAAAATTGACGGATTTCCACGTTTCAGACACTGGAGATTCCGAAAAATATATTTTTAGAAGAAAACAAATTGCCATCCGTCTGTCTGTGTGACTGTAAAGGCAGTATCTCCGGAACAAATTGAGATAGAGACTTGAAATTTGGTATGAAAATAGTATGTAATAATGGGAAGAAGCCTACTGAGTATCAGTAACCTCGATTATCCGGAACAATTTTTATCGGACTCTCGAAATATTCGTTCTAATAAAAGGTATTTTTTTTTTTGTTGTTGTTAAATTGATTATTTTAAGGAGTGAATATAAATGAAAATAAAAAAAACATAAATTTTGCATAAAGAATGAAATCGATCGAATAATTAGTTGCCGATATATTTGTAATCATATTTTTCACACTCTGTGATTTTTCATGACCTTGTATTTCATTCCGAAAACATTTCAAAGATATATTTTAATAGAAAATGAGACTCTTAATCCGACGCAGTAAACTGTTAGTTATATGATTATCATTTTTGTAGTTATAAGGATATTTCTTTTACGCAATTTGGTACTACTTCATTATGAGGTGGACCGAAAAACAATATATGTAAAAAGATTATAGTGTATTATATTGTAAATAAATATTCTGTAGTTTTATTATGGATATTTCAAAGATATATTTTAATTGGAAATGAGACGCTTAATCTGACGCAGTAAACTGTTAGTTAATATAATTATAATTTTTGTAATTATAAGTATATATTTCTTTTGTGCAATTCGGTACTACTTGATTATGAGGTGGACCAAAAAACTATCGCCAAACTATAATATTAAATGCCAATAATGGCTTATCGTAAATGTCACATTCACTTTACAATAAACACGTTACACGTGTTTGTTGCGTCAAGTGATTGTTAATTCATTGTTTTATTTGTATTTTTAGTAATCGTTTACTAATTTATTTGTTCTTTCATTATTTAAAATATAATTTATGCCAATTAGTATAATTTTGCTAGAAGTTTGGAGATTTATATAATTTGTAGAAATTGGTCTACGGGATAATCAAATAGTACCCGCAATTTAGTAATAGAGTATTACTATGTATTAAAAATATTTAACTATACGTTTAACTTTCATTTTGCAATTGCAATGCATTTTATAAATAGTTTACGCATGTTTTATTTTCATATTTTATATTATGCATATCTATGATGGGTAAACATTACGGTGACACCTAACGAGTAGTTCCTTACAAGATTAAAATTAAAGTGTTACTTAACACAATAGTGCCTATATGCTAAAATAATTGAATTTGATATTATGATGATTGCAAGGACGTTTGCATTTGCCCTGCATTGTTAATTGTAATTTCAGTGTAAATATGAAACATTCGTCTATTTTTACATAAAGGTGTGATACACTCCCATGTGTTATTTATTAAATATGTATAATTTTCCGCTGGATTTTATTAATTTATTTTCCTTAGGACACGGGCGGAGACTATTCCGAGAGTGTTACCGGCCGCAGAGGTCCTCCACCAACGCTGTCATTGAAAGCAATGATGATCTAGAAGATGCTGCAGTCCTAATTCAAGTTCCATATGCATGAACCGAAACACTGCATGAGTTCCTGAAATGGAATTAATTGGTCTTGGTTAAATGCAATTCAAAAATAATTCGGCATTCAGCACGTAAACGGTAGTTATAGAAGGTATCACAAAGTAATTGAGGCTAATGTGTGTTGGACGTCATTGAAATACCGTAAACAAAACAAACACCAAGATAAAATGAAGTTACCGAAAGTACGAGAGAGCTATCCCAACTAACTTCACAAAATGCGTTAATGTTAACGACCAGAAAACTAAATTTCAGTAAAAACATGGTTGATAAAAATTAAAAAGTTGGTGTTGCAATTAGCAGAGAGAATCCTATATACATAATGAATTACTAAAACGCGAGATATCAAATATAGTTAATTTGAAATTTCAAATGCATGTTGAAAATTGATAAATTCATTTTTAACTAATTTGGTTCAAAGAGATGCATGCCGACATATGGCAGTTTATGTGACCTTGATGTGCACGGATAGTTTCAACGAGAACCGCTGAGAGCTTTATCGACATTTTCCTACAGCTGAGTCTTCAGACACATCGCTGTTAAAAGTTGTAAATAAACTTCCATACGGCATCAGCGTAAATTATTAACAGGATTTTACAATATTTGCATAATGTTCATAATAACTCAAAGATCTTTTTTTTTTTTTTTTTTTTTTTTTTTTTGTATATTGAAATGTTGTGTATTTTTATTTATGCTTGTGTTAGTAATTAAACTATGTTAAAAACAGAAATCAAATAGCTAATTAGACCAGAAGTGTATAAAACCTGGTCTTTTTAGGGTATGCTTTATTTTCATCATAAATTATCATTACCAAAGTTAATTAAACGTTTTCTGTGCCAATATTTGTAGGAAACTATGGAATCTATCAAAACGTTCTGATATGCAGCCCAACAGATTAAAGGAAAAGTTTTGGCTGATCGAAACGGCATATCCGGCATGTTAGAGCAACCACAGAATATTGTATTAAAAAGATAACTTATTTTGATCTGTTTTTGTGTAATACCTGCAAAATAACTTTTTATTAAAGTTAAATCAAGTATTTTGAAAATTATGGCCTTAATTACACTGCTTGTGGTTTCTCAGTATCACGAATAATAAATTCTATCAAACATTAGATTGATTTTGAAAATTTCCATATTTGTTCAGTGTTTTCCAAATACTCAAGTACTTAAGAAAAAAAAAATCAGCGTAACTTTTAAATGACCGGAGATAACACAGTTTTTATACAGACCTTTTATATGGAAGTACCTTTTTTTAAAGAATATAATAATTTTTTTAGCGTCTACTAGTAGCAAAGTATTATGGATAAACATTTTTATTATCTCGGTTAAATATTGAATGTAATGAAATATCTAACATAGAAAATGCTGTATTACAAAAGAGCATATTGGGTATTATTTTAGTATAATTAAAAAATAATCAATCAAACCAGAACACAAGTAACTTTGTCTAACTCAGAAATATATCTATAGTAATAAACTTTGACATTTTCCAAACTGTTATCACTGGGCAGGTAGACGAACAAACATTAATATCGTATCAAGTTCTCCATAATGCACTCGAGATGACAATTTTACAATAAGACGTGAAAAAAGTAAACAAAAATGTCTACTATTTTCTAAAATGAAACGTATATTCTAGTATTTTTTTTTTCTACCGCGACATGGTTATTTTGAAAAATTAAAATAAATACTGTTTTACAAATGATGAATACAATTAAACAGTTAAAAGTCTGTAAAAGTAGTACATCATTTACAGTTAATGACAAAAGCCTGGAAATAAATTATTAGAGATATAGTAAATACTGAACATTAGAGTTATCTTTAAAAATATGCTATCTCTCTCTATATATATGTATATATATCTTCGTTATTGAAGTTTACAAGTTAATTACTTTTTAATTAATTTAAATACCTTCGTTATTTTAATTTACTCCTTATACTTATTTAAAAAAGAACTCATAGTAAGAAATTTCATCTGCTTCAACGCAGTTGAATAGACATGTTTTTTATTTGCATTTGTAGTAAAACTCTAGCTAAACATTTAAGTTTAAACAGGATTTATAATTTTCTCAACTCTCGCACACTTGTTTTTTACAACCGAGAGTGAAAAGAACATGGGCTAAAACAAACATCCTTAAAATGTGTATAAATCAAGAGTTCCCTTTATTCTAGAACTTATTACCCAGAATTAATTTACCGCTTTCGGTTTGAGAAGACATTTTTTTGTAAGTTCCAGTTGATGCATTAACGAGTGTGTATATTTTTCTTGTTTATTCGTTTCCAGAAGCGTTTAAGGAGATTTCGAAATCATGCTTACGTAATTGTATTTGTTTCAACTAGTGTTTTTGAAACGAAAATTGTTTTTCAAGAATTAGGAATACAAATGTAACAGATTGAATTTTTTATTAACATATTATCATAATATTTTATACTACTTAATGAAATAACCATACATTTTATTTCAATAATTCTAAACCTTGCGTTTTTACTGCAAATGATTTTTCTTGAGATATATTTTGACTTATTAATCAGATTAAAGGCATTTTTGCAATAAAATCAGATTATAGTTATAATCATTATTTGAAATTACACACACAAAATTAACGATTCAATGATATGTTCAAGTATTTCCTCAACCCCATCTGATGATATGTTCTTTTTATTCAAAATAACTATTCGAACAAGCACTTACAGAACATTATGTTATTTTGAACCAACTCACAAAACAAGAAAATAATAAATATAAATATACAAAAAGTACAAGTATGTATGGAAATCACTTAAAATCATTTAAACTAAGCTAAAAAGTGCTTAAAGTGATGAAAAATACAACAAAAAGCATATAAATACAGTTATTCAGATCGACATATGTTTCATCGCTCAAAAGGCGACATTCTAAAGTTTTTTATGGATACAAAAAAAGTTTTTTTACGTATGAGCAAAGATATTGAGAATTTCGCCGTTTCAGCGGTGAAGCATGTGCCGATCTGAATAAAGGTATTTATGTGCCTTTCAATGCATTTTTAAAAATATTTTAGCAATTTTTAGCTTATCTTTATTTAAAAGCTTAAGAATTTCAGCAAGAAAACATTAAAAAAAAACAACAAAAAAAAACAAACAACAACAACAAAAAAAAAACAGACTGCAGCCTCGTCGGCAGCGGATTATATTTTAAAAGCTGATTGTCATTAAAAAAATACATAAAATATGTATTTGTGCCAGTGGGTTTGGGAAAAAATACTGAGTGGAAGTGATTCTGGGAAAGAACGCTGAGTAGTAAAATCAAAATGTTCAATATTTTACGGCTTCATATACCAGATGTTCCCCCAGCGGCCCCATGGCAAAATATTAAATTCATGCATCACCTGGAACACACTTAAAGATTAAAATTTTTGTTCGCTGACAAAACCCACTCTACTATCTCACTCACGTTGTCACATCCAAAAATAAAACTAATTAAACAAGGCAGGATCCATCTCTCACCGACCTATCCAAATTCATTCCATGTCTCATGCCAATAAATACAGCAGATCAAAGACGATTTTATGATGATCTGCTGTGTTTGTACACATTTTATATATATTTTTTAATACTTAACGAGTTGGAACCCGTCGAAATTCGACGAACTAAAATGTTAAAAAGGAACTGTCAAATCGAATTTATAATAAACCTACAAAAATAATTACAATACAAAAATCATCTAACAATGGTTGTCGCACTCTTAAAGCAAATAATATTTTTAACCTAAAATTACCAAAATATTATTTCCACAAACTTTAACTGCTTAAATTATTGAAAAATTAAACTCTATTAAAATACGTAAATAAGATGAGTAATTATGATGAATTTATCGATTGAGACTTTTATGTTTGTTTTTATGGGATGAGAAATCAGTAAAAAGGATTTCGCTTTGTCACATCATAAAATTTTCCCCCATGAAATCTAAATTGTACGTTATTTTCAATTCCCCTAATTTACATACGCACCACTCAAATTCACAATTTGAAAGTATTTTAACGCGCAATAGATTATTAATGAATGTATTTCTAAACTTAAAATTACGTTTGTCCGATACAACGTTTCATGTGAACATTCGCACAAACTTTAAGTTCTAATGTCAGTACCCACGAAAAATAATTTCAGAAATTTGCCTTTATTTGTCATAGTATTGGCCATTTAGCATTGGTCAAATATTTAGTTTTATCAAAAAAAAAAAAAAAAAAAAAAAAAGATCGTTTTGTTTGAAATATGACATATTTTTTACTCACTGAAACATTTTGCCTAGCGTCTCAACTCAGTATCAGCGTAATGTAAAAATATTGAAATGTAACTGATTTATGAAGAAGAATGCGTGTTTTTTTTTAACGTCTGACATCATTTTCTGTTCAAAAATCTATAAAAAAGTTACTTTAATTTGTATTGTGAAAATGGCATCAATAAGGATATAATCAATAAAAATAATAAACCATGACTATTTTCCCTTTACTTTCAATATAAATGGAGTACTTCAGTTGCCACAATTACAAAATTTGTATTAAAAACTACAAAAAAATTAATATATCAAAAACAAATTGAGATACACCTTCAAACAAATTGCATTAAGAAGAGCATTTTTTCCTTATACGATGATGTGAAAAATTAAAATGTGCGATGTTTAGAAGTTTAAAAATTTGCCGTAGATATAATTGCAAAACCGAAATTTTAATTCAAATTTCAAAGTGTTGCCATTCGCAAAATGACGTATGCGTTACGCACAGATATGTTTGTCCTTTATAATATAGATAGCTTAAAAAATAAACCACTGCCGACTAGACAACAGCTTGTTTTTTTATGCTTTATTCTTTAAATTTTTAACTTTTTAAATAATTATATTTCTTATTTTATTGTTTTGTGAGGGAGAATATTAATTAAGGAAAAATATATTTTTTGTTGTTTTATGTTAAATTTTTGTATGTTTTGATTCAGCAGTCTGACTCAATATATATATATATACATAAGCGATAAGTATCATAATCACCAACAAAAAAGAAATATACTTTTATGAGTCAAACTGCCGGATCAAAACATACAAAAATTGAACATAAAGCAATATATATATATATATATATATATATATCTGTGTGTGTGTGTGTTTATAGAAGTCATGTTTGAACAGATTGTGATATTTGGGTAGGGGGCGTTTTGATAGGAGAAAATATATCAACAATTTCAGACATTCCTTTCCTTGGGATGGCTGCAATAGGCAACATTTCATTTTTGATGATGAATTAATGAATTTTAGTACAAAAAAAAAGTATTAAAAAGAAAAGAGAACACTCTCAGGTAGACGATGAACTTAAATATTGTTTCTGTACAAAGAAAAAACTAAACTATTAAATCTGAAAAATCAAAAAACCGGACTGAGTAAAAAGCGAACTAATTAATTATTTCTCCTCAATGTGAAACTACTTTTTTTTTCAATTCCTACTATTAGCTCACACTCTCGCTATATATATTATGTTAAAATTTTTAATCGTTAATAAAATACTTATTATTCATCCAATCAAGCTCAAATAAAATTTTTTTTAACTTGTAGTGGATGACACTTGATGTTAATCCAGTTTATTTCAAATGTTAATTAATTCATTAAATTTAATTAATTAATTTTCAATAATCGAGAGAGCCCTCTTCTTGATCAAGGCATTTTAAGCGCCACTCAACAGGAAGAAGAATGAGAGAAAAAAGTTCTCTTATTGACCTAAGTAATAATTGACTTTTTTTTTTTTTTTTTTTTTAGGTAGATTTCGTATGAAATACTACCTATTGAGATCGTTCCCATGTTGGAATTTCTGAAAAGTTTTTGCAGATCTACACCGTTCATGACCCTTAGAACACAAAACCACCCTCAGTAAAGAACTTTATCTGTCTATCTATCTATATTACTTTCTTCTGGACACGATAACTTTCGTAATTCTGCACCAATCTCGTCCAAACTGATACATAAAATCAATGGGCATAAAATCTCGGTCAAGTTCGTTAATGGGCAAAATCGGACCAAGGGGATGGAAATAGGGAGGGGTTTTGTGAAAACAGAAACCCCCCCATAACTTCTTAATTTTTGTACATATCAAATCAGTTTAAAGTTTTTATTACTTCTAAAATAAGGGCCAAAAATTTGTGTATCTCAGATTTTTCATAAAGTTAAAAATGGACTCAAAGAGCGCAAAAAATAGGGTTTTTGGGAGAAAAAAATTCATAATTTCGTCAATTCTCAAGATATCAAATCCAATTAATTTTAATCTCCTTAACATTATCTACAACTTTTATATTCACAAGTTTTTGATAGGACCAATTCGTACCGCAAAAAAAAAAAAAAAAAAAAAAAAAAAAAAAAATTAAAAACGAAAACAAAAAGGGGGTTTGAAGAAGATAAAAATCCATAACTCCGTCAATTCAAAAGATATAAAATCCCCATGAATTTATCATATATGTTCTTAATATTGTCTACAACATCTATATAGGCAAGTTTTGGATAGGACAAATTCTTACAGCAAAAACAAATTAAAAATACATGGCGGTTGAAGAAAAAATCATATTAGTAAGGGTGTGTTCAAATCCAAACTGCTTATTTTCTGACTCATTTTACAATTCATTTTTGTTCTCAAAGGCTTCCGATTGGTACGTTTTCTTACTCAGAAACTATGTAATGTACCGTAATGATCGATTTTTTTTTTTTTTTTTTTTTTTTTTTTTTTTTTTAGAGGCAGAATATATTTTTAAAAATGCTGTTAAAAAGGGCATTTTGAACGGAATTTCCCGCAGCGATTGTGTTAGAAACGTAAAATATTGTCCTTCTGAGAAAATAATTGTATATGTATCAAGTTTTAATTAATTGAACAAAAAATAAAAACACAGGTCGCTTATAAATCTCTTCAAAAATCCCGTCAGCAAGTTTCATATTTTTTTTAATTAAAAATGAATCTGGAATTATGCCAGAAAATTTCGAGTTGTTGAGCATGGAAAAGTATTTTTTTTTTTTTTAATACCGCCCTAACATGATTCTGATAAAACCAGTTATTATATAAAAATGAAATAAAAACTCGTCAAAAGCGGCCAGATAAAATTGTTAAAGTGTATTTATCTCTAATCATGATTTAGTTTTTGTTTGTGAAATTAGTATATTTGATTTCGAAATCTACCTCTGCCTGTTGGCCGGGCCGGCAGGGATTTTTTATATTACTTACCTATTTTTTTTTTTTATTTACTTGTATTGATGACTTTTAAGTTGTGTTTAATTGTTAGTTTCTATCTTATTCTGTTTATCTTAACACTGTTTTGATCAGGTCTATATATGTCAATGATAGTTAGAGTTGCAGTAAAGCTAGAAATCCACAATACGTGCACAACTTCCAGGTTGTATAATATTTTAACGGAGCATCTGACTGTAAAATAGTCAATAAAACGTCGTCTTCATTTTGAAAGACCTATCCAATGATATGCTACTCAATAGGGTGCGTAATTTTTTTCGTCTCTACCACCATTATGTATTTTACGGCCGCCATTTTGAATTTATAAAAAATACCTAGCCTATAACCATCGGGCCGTTAAGACGAATTGATAGAGACCTCATTCATTAAAATCCCTCCAGCCGTTGGGATGTTTCTAGGGTATAAAGAAATCCATATACACAGATACGCGTGAAACACATAACCCTTCTTTGTGGCATAATCCTTCTTTGTGTCAAGTGACAAACATCCTTAATCGGAAATTCGCCATTACACCAAACCTTAATGCTACTGCTGATGGCTGTTTGCGATTTAACTAAGAAACATGACTTGCATATTTGAGATCAGCTTGTTTAAAAAGATTAGAAAAAAATGTTCCTACCTCCCAGACTGTACCAATTGAACTTCATGCATCTTTATTTTAACCTTGTGGGGTAGAATATCTTTCGTAAATGAGGGAAAGGCTTTGTAGTTTTAAAATGAGCTTATGAAAAAAAAAAAAAAAAAAAAAAAGGGAAACGGTGCGTAAAAGTTCTCTTCGTTCGGAAACCTGCTTTATACAAGAATAAACATTTTTTTGTTAATTACAATATTATTTAACCTAGGATGCAATAGTGATGCATAAAATTTCACGTTTGTATTCCGAAGTACATAAATCTTTTATATGAAAAAAATTAATACAAAAAATTTACTATGTTTTAACGAAAGTGCTGTGATTTCAGAAAACACAAAAGCAATTTCAATATAGAATTATTAAGTTCATGAATCTCTTTTAAACCCCAACCAATAATACAATTAATATTATCATTAGAAATAATGATAATGCTACTAACTTAGACAGCAGTTAATCTGTAATTTTAGATATTTATTGTTCGTATTTTACTTACTCACTTTCTTGAAGAATATACTGAACAATATATTAAAGATTCGTGACAATATTTTAATTAAATACATAAAAGAAAGTATGTGTCCTGAACAGTCATCGGTTATCCTTTATCAGAACACTCCTTGTTTATCACTTCTCAGAAAATAATCACCCCATTAAATGCGATTATCGAAATGAAATTATTGAAATTAATTTAGAGATAATTATTGAAACAGAAAGCCATATTTATTGATGTTAAGCCGTTGCTAATACATGATAGCGGTCGACAGGAAAAAAGCGTTCACGCTATTGGAACACATTCTAAAGAATATAGCGTATGAAGAAAGAGTAATTCATTACATATTAGTCAATTAGGATAAGAGTAACTTATTATATGAGTTATAGAATGTAATTATAGTAACACATAACTATATTTTATAAAACTATTACTCGGAGATTTAATCTTAAGCTTGTTAAATATGTATAATAGTAAAAATAGTTTAAAAAAAAACTATTTATATAAACATCCAATGTTCATCTTGAAAATCATACCCAAATTTTGGCTACAATTCACATTCTCCGAATATTTCCGTTATAATACATTAATTTTGCGTGGATATTAAATTTGATTATAAAAAATTCTCTTTTTTTCACGCTTGATAGAAAACGAAAGCACGGGAATTTATTAAATAAACGGTCAAGTGCGAGTATTACTCGCTCTCAGAGGGTTCGGTACAATAAATATATGAATTATTAACTCTATTATTAAAAAAAAACCGTTGGTAAAAGAATAATAAGACTTAAAAAACTATACAATGTAGGGTTGTGTATAGCTGTATATACTAGAAAAGTATGAATGGGTATGCCATAAAAGTTCAAAGAGATATGAAACCTAAATAATATCAAATATTGCTATAAATAATTTTTAAATCGTATCCTAAATATCCGATCGTACATAGAGAACGCCGCCTCTGTCATTATGTATGTCCGAACCGTCTTTGTCTTTATGGGTTACTATATCGCCTAATTAAAGACGATTTTTTTTTTCGAAAATCATCAGCAACAATGCTTTTATACTTTTTCTACGATAGGTGCATCCAGCGTTCCTCAACACCTTTTCTGAATGTCCGCAAATCGAAATTTGTGTGTAACGGAAAAAATGCGCTTTTCTTAAGAACGTTGTGACTTAGAGTCATCGCTATAGTTTTCCTGTAAGATTTAAAATAACGTCTACAACCTATAATTTTTGTTTCAATAGTTTCGGAAATAGAGGGGGTGGGGGACACATTTTTGCACTACATTTTCGCAGATATCTCTGAAAATATAATACCTAAATGCATTTTTGAGTTCAGGGTTACGACCACTTTCACACGATATACAAAGAAATTTTTTTTTTTCAAGTAACTTAATTAGTCCCTCTACATTTTTCCTAAATATATTTGTGAATGTTTATTAATCTGTAAATATGTTGGCCAACAGTCTTTATTAGTTCCTCCAATTTGAGCTTTCTACGTTCCATAGTCTACGAGTAAAATGGCTGTGACAGACAGACACACGATACACGAGTGGTAATAGATATAATTTTTCGAAAAAAAAATTATAATTTTTTGCTCTGTTTCGATTTCAAGACAGGGCCACAAAAAAAAAAAAAAAAAAAAAAAAAAAAAAAAACATTATTTAAAGTAATATTTTACATTTTAAAAGTGATTTCACGATGTATAATCGTAAATTAACTAATATTAAACAATCAATATAAAAAATCATATTTTTGAAAATATTTATTACACTTTTCATTTTAATATAACATATTTTCTATGTTTCAGTCTTTAAAATGTTTCATTGTTGAAGTTTATTGTATCCATTTCACACATATCTTTGCGTTCGTTTATAGCCGCATAATTAAATCCATTGTTATTTCAACTACCAGAGATTTGTACGCATTAAAGAGAATGTTTGACGATATTTTGCCTGTGACGGGATGATGGAAAAAAAACACTTTAAAATAAGGTATTAATTTAAAATAAATTTACATTTTTTAAAATTTTTTATTGTCCTCGGATATACACTTGTGAACGGTGCTTGTTAAATTCTGGCATATCAAGAAGTGGTTTAAAATTACAGTAGAACCTCTTTTATCCGAAACTCTCGATTAACCGAGATCCCATTTTTGAAGCTTTTTTTTTTTTCTTACTATCACGTTTCTTGTGTGCAAAATCCATTTTGAAAGCCTTTTTTTTTTTTTTTTTAAATACCATATTCCTTGTGTGCAAGCGGTCCTTTCCGAACTACGAGTAAGTACATATAAATATTTTCGATCCCCTTTCTTAGAGTTCTTTGAATTTAACTTGAGCTCCCATAAGCTGCGAAGTGGAACGAAGAAAACGAACAAATTAGCAATTCTGAAGCTTTTGATTGTTTTGCAAAAGGTTTGACATGTCTGGAGCAGCAGGAATGCTGTGTTACTGGTGAACTAATAATATTAAAAAACCCTGTGATAGAGCTTCAAAGCAAAGACAATCGAAACTACGATAAACAACATTTTTTTTTTTCAAACCCTTGTGATACATGTAAAAGGTAGTTAATTTTAAAATTAAGACTCAAAAATTTTTTTTCTTTCTATTTTGTTATTGCTTTATTTATATTAAGCACTTGTTACCATAATATGAAATAATGCATATATTTCTCCTTAATCTTAAAATGGGAGCATTCTCGATTATCCGAAAATTTCGATTTTCCGAAAGTGAGTCGGTCCCAATTGCTTCGGATAATCGAGGTTCTACTGTAATTTAAAAATTCCACCTTTACATACATAAAGATTGCTGAGTTAAATAAAACATTGTAAAAACAGTTTTATTTTTTTATTCCCTTTCATTACAGTTTGGATATTTTATTTATTTATGTAATTAATACTGCAGTCATTACGCTATATGTCTTATACTATTAATTTTTAAAAACCTTCTAAGTTATAAAGGTGATTTACTTCATCGATTTTTCGCAATAGGTCGATCATTGCAATTCACAAAATCCAGGTATATATTCCTTATATATAACAAAAAAATCAGCCATAACTGAAAAGTGGGAAAGATTGTTTACTATTTTGTTCTACCTTGCTCAAAAAAGTGAGAAAGGTCGCTTTTCCATTTTCACAGAAATCTGAAAAATACTTTTTTTTTTCATATCTTTGAATTATTGATTTTTTTCCCTTGTGATATACTTTAGTCCTTCCACGCAGCTGTCCTCTAATTTTCGATTTCTAGAAATTATGTTAAATTGACTGTATAGAAATTTTTCTTTTTTAATAGAATTACCTTTTAAGAAGCATATAAGACGAAAGGATGTGAAAAGATAATTTAAAATATTTAAACTGCAAAATGGAATATAATATATCGCGAGTTTTATAAGTGTTTATATGAAAATGCCTGAAAATTCTCGAACGATCGGAGGCTGAAAAAGATAATGTTTACATCTGGGAATGTCCATTGTTACTCTTGTCAGTGTCCGAGCAAATTTTCATAAATTCTTCATATTATTTCATTACAAAATATATTTAGGATATATTAGGATATATTACAAAAAATTTGATGCAACCACTTACAAATACATGTGATCTACTCTTATAAACCATATTCAATTTGTAACAAAAAGTATTTTACTTGCCTAGATAATGAATGAAAATTTTGTGACTCTTGTAACCACAAATAAATAAATAAATAAATAAATAAATAAATTTTAAAAAAATGTGTTTGACGCAGAAATTTTGTGAATTTTACGAGACTATAGAAATAAATTTACTGAATATAGCAGAGTAATTATATCTTTTTAAAAAGTATTAATCATTGAACTCATCTGATAAAACATGCATTAGTTACATTTGATTTTTAAAAATGTAACTCTTTGTTACTCTTTTGTTACTCTTTTGACGTTATTCTTGTGATATTTTGTCCATAAATGAACTTTCCCCTAAATTCAGTTTAAATACTGAACAAAATAATTAAAATAAATTAAAAAATTAAATCCTCGAGAGTTTATCAATCTGCGAGCATTAATGTCAGACACAATTTGATTCTTTTTTGCCAAATATTGTGGTCATCAGCTTCAAACTTAGGAATTCCTTATGCTTTAAATAGCTCTTAGCACTTTATTTGATAATTTTCGTTTACAAACTATTATTTCGTCGTATTTTCGTCGTAATTTTTTTTCGTCGTAAATATTTACGTCGTATTTCGACGTAAAACCAAGTATTCTTGGTAAAACCAAGAATCTTTAAATCATCATATTTTAGAATCACTCAGTATAACCAAATAGCAATTTCTCAGTTTCTGCTACTGAACAGAATAAATCATTGTCTTCATTATCAATAATATCATTTGCAACTTCTCCTGTATCACTATTTACTTAATGAAACACAAATTCTTTGTACGAATGATGCTAGTGTATGGTTTGTAGTAGATAGTGTCATTTTTCATGGTTTTAACAAATTGTATTTGTTGAATGCCCTTCGCTGTTGGTATTTTCTCGCAAAGTAATGAAACATATTGTTTTATTACAATATTAACAATATTGTTTTATTTCATCATTTGATATATGGAGCATGCTTGCTTTTGTTTTTTCATGAACAAACTTGACAAAATATGTAGTATTCCTTAAAATTGCTTTTTTAGCACGCACTTCATTCCACATATATCATCACACAACTGCACAAAATAAATCTACAGCATGTATACCAGGAGTATTTGAAAAAAATATGCCCAATTAAATTAATTGTGAATGAAGTCCGATTCATTGCAGGCATATTTGCATAGTTATATATATATTTTTTTAAATTGGAAATCTCAATCATCATATAAAAAAAAACAAAACAGATACACTTTAGGAAAATGCATTCCCTTAAAAATGCTATGTTGAAATTTTACGTACGAGAGCATTTACAGAAAATTGATTGTGAGTTACATTGTTTGAAATAATAACATAAGATTTTACAATTTTGGGATCATACTACATAATGGCTGGAAATAGAGTTGCTTATGCATTTGACCAGTATGCAATATTCCGTACCAAAATTTCGTTTTGGCATAAAAATGTAGTTTTCAGAAAATCCACTGGCATAACGATTCTTTGAGAAATGCATTATCAAAATAATCCTGTATACAAGTTCGAAGGAATGTGTGCCACAGAAATGGATTTAGTTGCTTTCGATAATTTTATAAAGAATAGGAAATGGTTTCTTTAACTGTTACTTTTTCAAAACATTTATCAACGTTTCAATTGCTTGAATGTTTTCGTGACAACCGCAAATAGAGATACTTTTATGTATAATTTTCTATTGTTTTATGAAACTAGACTTTAAAGGTGCAACAGAATTTCCTATTTTCAATTTAGGAAAGCTTCATTAACCCTTTGAGGTGCAAGCAATTGTGTTTGTGTTTTCTTGAATTAACACCCGAATTTAAAAAAGAATTACTTCAAAAAGGAGAAAAGCAATTTTTTGACATTTTTCAACCAAAGTTTAAAAAGCAAAATTTTATTAAATGTTTCTTGTGCGAATCTGCATAAAAATTAGGTGGGATATAACGTATCACACCTCCCCTCAAAGGGTTAAAAAAACTTATTCTCTTAGTAAACGTCACCTAAGGTTGATGGAATTATGTGTCCTTTTTCACACCTAACTAAAGCAGATTTAGCTGAAGTATGATCTGCCCTTAAATCTTCTTATACATAAAATTCCCCAAAGCTGTGGAGTGTTTATCGTCACAGAATCTGAGGTTAGCTAGTTCTCTACTTTTCCCTTTTCTTAATATTTTCATTCTCTTGCTGAAGCTTTTGCGGACTCTAAGACTTTTCTTCATTTTATCATAATACATTTTGTTTTGCTTCTTTCTCACATCAACATATTCAATTTCATTCTTATTTTTTCTCTACAATTTTTGGCGCTTAGCATAATTTTCTTGCTCTTTAAAACAATGTCATATATAAGAAGCAATATTAAAATTTTTCATAAAAGTTACTATAAGAATCTCTGTAGGTCATACAGCAAAATTAAGTAAACAAATCTTTACAAAGCCTATAAAATATCTCATCAAAGACCATGTGCTTCAGCACGAGTTGAGTTGTTTTAATCTACGTTTAATTACTTGTCATTATTATTTTATAATCTTAAGTAATAACAAAAATGAATAAAAATAAATCCACCCATTAAAAAACGCTAATAAAGACAACTTATCTTCGTTAAAATTTACAAAATAACCTTAATTATGGCTAAAACTATTTCAAGAGCTGTTCTAATAACGGAGAAAACAACTAAACTTCAAGCATTCTGTTTGTTTTGGTTTTAACGCAGTTTTATGTCAAACTATGGACAAAAGTACTATGTGTTACACTTGTGACAAATAAGTTTGTTATTCTTGTGACAACACTCCAGAGCCTATTCCATGCATAGAAAAAACAAAGTATGAATGTAAAATCTTTCGTATACCTCGAAATCAGAGAGTTGTGAGTTTTGGGTAAAAATTTTAAGTAGTTTTTATAAAATTAAAATTTTAAGATGTTTTCTGTTACTCTTGTGAAATTTAATTATCTACTATCAAATAAAGTTAAAATTGCAATTAATACGTTCGATAAAAACTTTTAACTATGTAGATCTAACAGATGAAATATTACCTTGTTATTTTCAAACCATTATAATTTAATTTAATGAACAGAAGTAAAAAACTATACACCTCAATAAGTGAATTTTTATGCTCAACAGTAAATGTAATTCAATAATGTCAGTTTCCAGCCCAGTTTTGGTGTAGACTTATTATTTTGAAATTAAAACTTACAAATTCATATACTGCAACTCTTTAGCTTTAAAGTGATGTATCACACTTATATTTCAGCAACAATTTATAATTTTTCAGAAACAATTTTCTTCTGCCGTGGACGTTCCCATCTATTTCTGTTAAAATTACAGTTCAGTATTAGATGGATATAGAATAAATCACGTGGTTATTAAATAACAGTGATTATTAAGAAAAGTAGTAAAGGAAGAACGTTGAGATTTCCTTCTATTACACCCATGATTAATGTTGAATTATTAGAGGTCACAGGAAAAAATGGGCATTGTACCTTTTTCATGCCTAGTTACAGCACAAAATAAATATAAAATGCACGCTAAATAAAGATGCACATATTTGAATATTGCTGTCTTTCTTATTTAAAATATAAATATACTTTTTGTAGTCAAAAACATTTATTTAGAGTACAGTATATCTTACAGGTAGTTAAATTTTTCAGTAACTATTTAATTTAAATTAACCCATTAAGGACGAGTCTCTTTTACATTTCTTTTAATTCTTCGACACCGGTTGTTACGCTCATTGTAATTTTCATTTATTCAATCGGTCAAAATCTGAGATTAGATAATGTGAAAATTTCCAAACTAAAATCCTGCTAATCAAATTTAAAAGTTTTGTTCGCCTTTAATGGGAAGTTATCATGCGAACCGTCTTTAATGAGGTAAAAGTTTATTTTCGTATTTATATCAGTTCTCTATGCCTAGTGAAAGTTAATATGAAAAAAGAAATAAAACAATTTTCACGTCTTATTTTGCTAAAAAATATTTTCATTTTACTATGCTTAACGCTTGACAACCTACTTCATCGCGTTACAGAACACGGCGACAGAATAAAGAATGACAAGCAGTTTCTGCGTAGCACTTTGACGAATCATTTCAGTTTTCTTGTCTTCATAGTTTTTAATTTCATTCAATTTATTCCATTCAATTTTCAATTCAATTTATTTTTTTAGTTACTTTGTGCGAAATATTTTGAGAATAAAGATGGGTGAAAATATGGGTGAAAAATCATATGAAATGTATGCTTTAAGATACGTTCCCATCTTTTTGCTAATTAACTTTGTTATTTTGCTTATTTTAATGCATGCTATACAAACTATTTTGTCGCATTACGATCTCGAAAGAAGAATAACAAATGATAAGAAGTTGCTTCTTGAAAGATTGACGAGGCATTTCAGTTTACTTGGCTTCATAGTTATAAATTCGTTTCAATTTAATTTTAGTTTACTTTGTCTGAATAGTCTCAGAATAAAGATCATATGATTAAAAGATCATATGAAAAATAATTTTTAAAACATTTTCACGTCTACTTCGTAAAGAACAATTTTTTTACTATTTTTAAGGCTTGACAAACTATTTCATCGCTTTACTGAACGCGAAAACAGAATAACGAATGATAAGCAGTTGCTTCTTGACACTTTGACGAATAAATAGAGCTTTCCCGTCTTCATGGTTTTGAATTCTATTGAATTTCTATTGAATTTAGTTTTAAGCTACTTTGAATAGTATCAGAATAAAAAGGTGAAAAAAAAAATATTTCAAATAATAAAGTGAAAAACTTTTGTGTTTGTTTGTATTATGAAAATAATATTAATGCTAAACTGTTTTTACGGGCGTAAAAAAAAAGAAAAAAAAAGACTGCTGATAGTAAACAGAATATAAAACATACTTTTCTTTTCTTTAATCTACATTCATTATTCGTTATTTATGTAGAAATGGCACACTAATAATACAATGTACCACTAATACTTTACAAATATCCGCATTTTTAATGTATTTGGACAACAAATTAAATAGTTTAGTTATATCTTGATGCAGTACTAATCTGTAATGCAGTGACACGTAATATCGTTACATTGCATGTCTCCCCTCCTCTTGCTTAAATGCCTGGGTAGATATGAATTTTGAAAATCGTTAATTAAATGATATATATATGATTGTATGTAAATACATACATACAGAGAAAGAGTGAGAAAGAGATGGATACATATATAAGTATAAAGATATATTAATTCTTATTTTTTCCTATTATACTGATTTTTATGCAATTATTACTTATTAATAGCTGCAATTTATTACTCCAATTACTTATTAATTGTAATTATTAAATAATCCTTTTTATAATAAATTCTTTATTATCTATATTCACTGAAACCATTTATTTATATTTCCGGATTCAAATGAAACCAGGTATATCTGAAAAATGTTGATAACTTACTTTTCATGTAGGTTTCTAACGCGTATTACCAGTTGATTACTATGGTCAAGGTTTAATATTTTCTTGGATTTCATTATGATTATTTCATCTGTTGATGTTCTATGTGGTGTTTTTCTTGTGAAGTTTATATAGATTCCATTATAAAGAATGAGGTGTCCCGCTCAATCCACGATAGAAGGTTGGATTTAAGAATTTTCCTCGTTGCTTTCATGTTTAATGTTTGAAGAGTCACTCGATTTTAGATTTCAGATTTTCCTTTCCTTATTTAAATTTCAATTGATTGCGAGTAACATTTCTTTCAAGAATCGAAATTGATGACGATTTGGAATATTGTTTTTAAGCTGTAATACTTTATTACAAGTAATCAAGCACCAAAATAATTGTCTGCACAAGCTTAGAGATCGACTACAGTAAATCCTACTGTATACGTTTACTGTTTACTAATGAAAATGGTCATTGCAGAAAAAGAAATGATCTTTAAAACACTACTTATGAAACTCTTTTATGAAAAGGTCCAAAACCTATGGGTTGAGTGTTTTAACGTGTTAAAACTATTCAGATGAAAAAAAAAACACAATTGTAACACTTGATGCAGGAATGATAACTGTGACAACATAATTTATTGTATGCTTTTTAAAATTAATATAGCAGATTTTGAATTGTACGATGACACTTATCCTTACCGTGATACGATGTCACTAATTTTGATTAATTAGTGACTAAACTAGTTAATAATTAATCTGTAAATCGTGACGCATCACAGTATTTCTTTTACACAACGTTGAGACAAACATTCATTGATTAAAAATAATCAATTTTAATTAGTAGAATAAGCATTTTATTCTAATCAATCATTACTCATTTTCAGTTATTTGTTTCAAAAGCGTATAACATAACGCAGTAAACATGAATGATAATTTTAATTCAGGCTGAGATAAATTGGTTTTTCACATTTTTCTCTTATCAGAACAGTGCTACTTTTTTTGTAATCGTAATAATATAGGGATTTTAACATCATGAAAATTTGATGAAAATTATTTAATCTTTATGAAAGCCAAATTTACAATTATACTTATTAAAGTTTTACTTTAATAAATATAGTTCATTATTGTTTTCTTGTTAGAGATTATTGCCATTAGTTAAAATGCCGTTTTATCTTATTGAAAATATTCAGAGTTATTATATTGTATTATACATTTTAACAAACATTAAAATTTACGTAATTATAATATATATTTGTGAATTTAATATAAATTGTAGGATTTCTAAGAAAAATCTTTGTATGAATTAAAGCAATAATTTTTTCTAATCCTCAAAAATTAAAATTCATAACAGTAATTCAAATAGAAAAAAAAACTGGATGTGACCATCTCCAAACTATCCTATAATTGAAAAATCATCCTTTGATTTTGAAAGTAAAGTAAATCGATTTTTGTTATGTAGACATTGAATGGCTTACATTTGGATTTGTTTAAAAATATCCGTGGTACTAATTTACGAATATTTTAAAACCAATCAGACTTATTTAATATTCTCTGTAGTCTTATTCTGTAGTCTTATTTTCGGAGGCAATAGACTGGTGCCGTTCTACAGAGTTTAATAATTTCTACCTTTATACAGATAGCCTATCCTCATATTTTTGCAGGATGAAAAGTCTTGTTCTTACATTTTGTCTTTGTCGCAAAGCAAGTTAAATGATTAACTTCAAATATTTTTATAGCTTAAGTAGCAGAATGCAGCAACTGTATTTAATGCATGGTATGAAAAATTATAGTTTTATCCTACTGCTCAATGATGTGTTAGTAGCAATTATTGACCAATTAAATGCCTATGAGCTTGGCATCAGTGCTAGAATATTATTTATGTATACACAACTCTTATTGCAGCTGTGAAAAATAATCAGAAGAGTTCAATACTGTAGGAAATTTTTCAATATGTCAATGTTTTGGTATTAAACAATGTTCTTACTACTCACTTTTGGGTGAGAAGCCAGTTAATCTGAAATGAATGCCTGGATTGAATTTTACAATGTATTTATTTGAAGTCATTTTTATGCATATATTTACACCAGATAACTCTTTTTACCCACCAAATACAAAAAAAATTCTCTGGTTTGCTAAAATTTGTAAACAAAACAACTTTGCTTTTAAAATTTGGTCTGCCATGACAAAAGGTTGGCCACTCCTGCTCTGTAGCATCCTGTTGATATTGTATTCCCAATATTGAATGGGTGAAGCTCGATTGAAATGTTAATTTTTTTGCTTTTTTTTCTTGTAGGGGCTTGATGTGAATTCCTCCAGATTCTTCAAGTAGCAAACGAGCAATAAATAAAAGTGTAAAATGTAGACAACCACAGAGTGATTTCAGTTGCATGCATATATTTTTAAGTTACTTATGCATTCATTAAGAATAAAACTATTTTCTGTAATTTGCTATGATTTTTTTTTCTTGTGTGATTTTTATTGAAATTCATATGTTTATCTATAATAGTATGTGTTTGCAATTTGTGGAGGGGAGTAAATGTCATCAGGTAAGATGTTTAACACAAGTTTTACAGGATGTGTCTACAGAATCGGGGAATCATGGGAAATCAGGGAGGTTTATCAATCTGGAAAAGTCGGGGAATTTTGTAAAAATACTCGAAAATCAGGGAAATTTGTCTATGTGCAAAAATATTTCCCTTTTCGCCTTGCAAACAAGATGGATTCGTCTGTTTTATGTATCACATTTTTTCCTATGCTGATTAGTCGCTCTCAATATTTAGAAAAAAAATGTACATGGTATGAATTTTTTATATTTAACTCAAATTAAGGTGATCGTATGTCCTCATTTTCTGTGGATAGCTGTTATACTATTGAAAACTATTTACCCATGTTTTAAAATGTTACATTATATATTAGCATAACCAATTACCTATCCCGTCAGATATAGATATGTCTTAGGATTGAACATTCTTCAGAAAATGAGGGAATTTTCTGGCCAACATATATCTATTAGCCACTAAATGAAGTTGGACTAAATTTGGAGTTCAGATTTATAAAATTGTCAACCAATACTTTATGAATATTAGACAGTTTTTTTGTCTTTCGTTTTCTCCCAATCAAGATATTGGCAAGCTCAATAAGTGTGTAATACGAGGAAGCAGCATATATTAAAAAATACTTTTTGTATATTGTTAATAATGAAAATCAAGGAAGTCTGATAAAGATAATCAAGGAAGTCTGATAAAGATAATCAAGGAACTTTTTCTTTAAATTTCTGTACACCACTATGTTTAATAATCTTTCAGAGTATATTTTTTTGTCTTTGTTTTCAAGTATTCAATTTTATTTAACATACTCAAACTTGGAAGATATGCATTGTATATTTATTTACTCTTACACATTACATTAAATAAGTAATATTTATCCTGAGCAAATTACTAATTTTTTTCTTTTATTGTTGAAATTGACTATGTTTCTATTTTAATTTGTTACAAAACAAGTGTTGTTTCACCCAGCAGTATATTTTGTACTAGTAACTTAGCGAACTTGTAAGGATTTCCTTTGAAATTATAATTTGAAACAAAGTAAGCTCATTAACAGTAAACAATTCGTGTTTGAGAAACTAGATTTGGTCTTTTGTTACAAAATTATTCACTTCTTTCCTCAGTTCCTACATAATCCTGCATTTAATTTAAATCACATTATTGCCATCGTCATTTATGTTTGTGTGCAATAGATGGCCATATATCCAAGTATTTTTGAAAAATAAAATATATGCAGATCATTTACAAAACAAAGTCTGCCATTTTGTAACTGAAGTATGGCATTGTCATTTCTCATATTGTTGGAAATATTAGATTTTAACAAGTTTTAAAGGTTGAAAATACATTAATATTCAAATAAAAGCTAATTAATTTTGTTCATGAAATTGAATAATACTATTTACAAAATTCATTAAATATGTAGGATTTGGCAGCATAAGTTTCTGGTATGATAAGTGAACTTAAAAAGTAGTATTCTTTGAAACAGTATCTTCCCTTATCACAATAGAAACTTGCACTACTAATATATACAGCCATTATCTGGAGATATTTAATGAGTTTGGAAGTTATTGTTTTTTTAATAAACTTTTAAATAATGTACAGTAAACAAAATTTGTCATAAGAGATATTCAATGTGTTACCGTACTTGCCAATTTTTAAAATCTCAGATTTAATTTAATGAATGTAATAAAATGGATTTCAAATGACTAACCTTACAAAAATAATACAAATTTAATTAGAAAAATTTTCTTGTTCAAAGTAGCATTTTATTTAAAAGCATTGAGGTTAGAAGCATACATACTGAATGTACTAAAATGGACAGACTAATTTTAAAATTCAATAATTTGCAAATGCTAACTAACTGCTATTTAAAAAAAAAAAAAAAAAAAAAAAAAAAAAAATCTTGCAGAAGGTTTATGTAAGAATCAGGAGTTTGTTTTCTCTATCATTCCCGGTTTTTAGCTCCAAGTAGCAACGATAGATCTTGCAGCTAGCATTGGGTGCTAATTTGAGGCTAAATTTTTTAGCCTCTCTTTTCCCAGCATTGATGCAAAAGGGGCTTAAATATATGGACCGAGTCTCATTCGCCAATGCACTCCATATATTTAACCTTCATTCGCATCAATACTGGGAGAGGAGGCCAAAAAATTGGGTTTCATTTAGCACCTATAGCTTGCAGCAATCTATCGTTGCTATTTGGAACTAAAACTGGTAATCACAGTAAACAAAACTTATGTCATCTGTCTGTGAGCAGAAATAATCGTACTATTTTTGTCCCAATTATTGTACCGGGTGTCCTAAAATAGACCGACTGATTTTAAAATTTTGTAAATTGTAAGTGGTAACTTTTTTTTTTCCCAGGATGATTATGTAAGATGACATACATAATCATCCTGAAAAAAAAAGTTACCAATTGCAAGTTACTAAATTTTAAAATCAGTCAGTCTACTTTAGGACACCCAGTACAATAATTGGGATAAAAATAGTACTGATTATTTCTACTCACAGACTGTTCTTGTACGTACGGGAAAATTCTGGCAGCAAAAGTTGCCAGAAAATTTCTGTTTGCACAAGAAATATCTGTGCACACAGACTGTTCTTGTATGTACAGGAAATTTCTGGCAGCAAAAGTTGCCAGAAAATTTCTGCTTGAGCAAGAAATATCTGTGCACACAGACATTTCTTGTACATACAGAAAATTCCTGGCAGCAAAAGTTGCCAGAAAATTTCTGTATATACGAGAAATACCTGTACATACAGGAAATGTCTGGCAGCAAAAGTTGCCAGAGAATTTCTGTATGTGCGAGAAATATCTGTGCATACGGAATATCTGTATGCACAGATATTTCTCGTACTTACAGGATTTCTCTGGCAACTTTTGCTGCCAGACATTTTCTGTTGTTTTACAGGATTATTTTTTACTAAAAAAAAAAACCATGCTTAAAAATTATTTTAGAAAATATAATACATCAGTCAATTAAAATACTGTTTTTAAATAAATTGCATTTGAAAGTAAATTTTTTCGCTATGCGACGAAAATTGAAAATGTACGATGGTTAGAAGATTAAAAAATTGCAGTAGCGATAATTTCAAGACCGAAATTTGATCGTGAAGTTTTGCCATTAACAAAATAACGTCAATGTTACGCACAGATACGTTTGTCCTTTATAATACAGATACTTAATCAGTAATATATAATAAAGATCAGTTATTAGGATGTGGTTATCAATTGAGGCTCTTATGCTTGGTATTCCGGAATGTCAAACAGAAACTTTCACCTTCTCAAAATTTGCATCCGCACTTCTCATATCCATATTCATCATTTTTAAACATATTGTATATTTTTTATCATTTAAAAATAATTTTAACTCAAAACTTCACGATTGTCAGCAACATCTTTTATGTGAACAGACGCACTCTTTACTTGAGATTCTAATTCTGAATTCCGGAGAGTAAAAATTTCCGTATTTGATGTTTTTTAGACGCATTTGTGTTAAAATATTTAGTTTTATCTAAGAAAATGATCGTTTTCGTTTAAATATGACTTCATTTTCACTTAAATAAGCCTTTTGCCTAGAGTGTCTGAAACTTAGTATCAGTACAGATGCAGAAAGAAAAACAATATAGAATATTTATGAGGAAAAATGCGTGTTTTTAAAAGCAGTAAGTCATTTTCCGTTATTATGCCCCTAATATAATATTCTGCTCCTAATGGGATTTTGCTCCACTAAGCCCTATACAACAATATTTATTAATACAATTTTTATTAACAATTTTGCATTTTTATCAGAGAATAGTATGAATAAAGATAAGATTACCTCATTATTTCTCTCTTGTCTGCAATAATGAAAGCTATATAATTTTCACCATTTTGAAGAAATGTCATAAAATGCTTTTAAAGTTAAAATATAAAATTGGGGATATTTAAAAACAAAAAAACAGATAGTGCGATCACATCTACAAATGAAAAGCTTTCAGTTTTATAAAAATATTAGTAAAATTGGTTCAGCAGAAAGATCAGGGCAGATGACTAAAAAAACACACTTGTGTTTTAAATATATAGATTATATAAAATTAGGAAAAATTAAATTACGCAAATTATATTATTTTGATAAAATTATAGTAGAATGTCCTAAAGAATAGCATTTTATTATTCTAGAGAACTTTCGACAAAAACTCCAGGAACATGATATTATTTTAAATCACGAATTATTTGTTTGCTCGTCTAACTCGGCGAAGCATTATTTGCATGTCATCTCTCTTTTATAAAGACGCTCTAAATTTTTTGTAAAACAGTTTTATCAGTGTGTGATTTCGATTACATTATTTTCAAAAGTGAAGCATTTTCACCTGTGAAGAATTTCAAAGCAGCTGGGCTGTGAATATGACGCACATCTACGAAACATAATTCAGGTTTAAGAATTGAATTAGACGCTTTTTTATAAAATGACGTCATCTGAATACGCTAAAGCAATTCACTTTTACAATCCAGTCTTAAACTTCGTCTATAGAAAAGTATGCATATGACGTCATTATCACGGAATAACAGACAATATTCCTGATGTAGCCCATATTTTAATTTAAACTTTTTTTTCAGGTTTTATGTGACAATGGCAACAAAAGTTACAGTATCTCCTATTTTCGACTATTTTCCGTTTACTTTCAGTAGAAATGGGGTACTTTTGTTGCCACAATAAGAAAAATGGTATTAAAAACTACAAAAAAAAATTAATATCTCAAAAATAAATTGAGATACAGCTTTCAAAAAAATTGCATTTAAAAGAGCATTTTTTTCCTCATACGACGGTGTAAAAATTTAAAATGTGCGATGTTCAGAAGTTCGAAAATTTGCAGTAGAGAAAATTGCAAAAATTTATTTCAAATTTCAAAGTGTTGTCATTCGCAAAATGACGTATGCGTTACGCACGGATATGTTTGTCCTTTATAATATACATTTTCTTAAAAAAAATAAGTGAAACTTCTTCGAATTAAAATTAAAATTTAGAAACAAATTATAGACTACATTTTTTCCAAAGTTTTTCAAATTATTAGACGTTAAAGATTAAAATATCGATTTAAAATCACATAATTTCCATGAATTATATTTTTTACATATCATAGCAAGTTTATTAAAGTAATACTGTTTTTTTTTCTTAATGACGTATAGTAAACTTTTAAGAAAATTTATTATTAAAAACTTTATATATAATCGTTATTTTTCGATCTAAAGTGCAGATAACGGTGACAAACATTCATTATATTTGTAAGGGGAAATATTTGCACAAAATTTTCTTCTAGTTCAAATTTCTTTTTCATTAGATAATCAATCAAATTTAACAGTATTTTACGCAATAAATTTTTAAAGTAAAGAAATGGAAAAATTAATCATTAAACTTTCAACTTTTAACGTGTAATGAATATTAATTAAGAATAGTAATATGACATTTTCAGAAAAGTACCTTTTTAATAATTATGCTCAAGATTTATGATATTAGAATGCAAATCTAATTTTAAAAGAACAGCACAGTAAGAATTTTTAAATAAAAGTAAAGTGATTCAAGTATTAAAATAAAGTTTTTGAGGATATTAAAATCACTATCATCTTACATTGTAATAAAATAAAGAAAATCATGAAAAATCTTCTAATTCATTTTAATTCTAACCGGAGCCTTGCGAAAAATGAAAGATTTGAAAGAGAGTATAATGCAGCAAAATAACACTACTCTAAATTTTCCTAATATTTTTCATATTTTATTTTTTTAAATAAAATCGTCACACTTTTAACACACTCACTGATTTGTCCTTGTTAATAGCTTCTAGGTTTCACATCAATGTAAGCATTATTTAAAGTAATACACTTCTATTGATTGCATTTTTAATACATTGAACAGAGCTTAATTCTCTCAAGGCTTGCATTCATATTCGTAAATATGTTTTTTTAATAAATATAATGTTGAAAGAATCATTTTTTTTTAACATTTAAAACAAGATACAGAGAAAACGACATTACAATTTCCTCCCATTTGCTAAACTGTCAGTAAAACTATGTTTTGTTTACAGGAATACTTTTATCAAAATTATAGTTATACGAATCGTGAAGTGTATGCTTTTATTCACAATCTTTATGATTACTCTGAATATTTGAATCTTCCGCGTTTGCAAATTTTTGTAAGGAAGAACGATTCATGTGGATTTCAAACAAAAAGATTCGCATAATTTTTATTTGAAGAATACCCATAATTTGAGTTCATGAAACTGAGCTTTATATTAACCTATCTAGCGGAATATGTACTGCTGATTTTGTTGCATAATCTAATTAAAAGACAACATTCAATTTCGTTCTGTATATCTGAAGAAACAGTTCACTACTCTATTTACAGTGATTTTATTTTAATATGCTCAAAAAGGTGGAGATGATTCAATTCAACCAATAATGCGCTTTCGATGTGTGGCTGTGTCTCTTTGTGTTAAAAAGTAACTATTCTGAAGAAATATTTATTTACGTTTGCCAATATAGTTTCTTTTCTGGAGTTATAATAAAAAAGGAAATAAATACATTTATGACAGATTTTATAAGTTGAAAACTTTACTTACTAAACAAATATAAAAATAGTTGTAATAATAACAAATGTAGAACTATTGAAATAATTTGGCGTAAGTGAACCAGTTTCTTTTTTAAGTTTCGTATGCACAGATGAAAAATAAACAAATTACTGATTTTGCTTGTTTCTATTTTTTTTCTTTCTTGTGCATTTTTCTATTAATATCTAAATATATAAGAATATCCATTGATCAGAAACTTTGAATTTACAAAGGTTGAACACTTTTGCATATTTTATTCATTTTGGAAATATTACAAATTGAGAATATTAAAGTAGTAAAATTTATTTTTGAGAATGCATGCAGTAATGAGTTATATTTGGAAATATAGCAAACAGTTGAACCACCAATGAGTATATATCTTACTACATATTCATAACATCCTTCATGTTATAATGCTTGTGATCGTGATTAACTTGAACTTCTTTGAAAACATGCTTATCTTCAAATTAATTGACATACATAAACAGTGCAGGATAACTCAAGCTAATCTGATAGCACTTAGAGAAAAACTATTTGATATCGTGCTGTGAACTTAAATGGAATCCAAAATAATTCCTTTATATAATATGTTAAATTTAATCAACCTAAACATTATAGAAATTTAAATTAATCATATATATATCATATATTTATACGATACGAATAAAATATTTTACCTCTAAGTGACAAATGCATAGATATTTTATGTAAAAATGCAGACAGATATTTTCAGTGTTAAAAATTTTTCATGGAACTATTAAGTGATAAAAAAGCAAATGAGATCTGTCAAAGAAAAAATCTGTTTAATCACATTGTAAAGCCATTAAACACATTTCAGATAAATAATAATAACATAATAAAACGAAAATGCATTTTGTTTGTATCTTAGGCGTGATGAATGGTTTTTGTATAAAATATGCGTCAACATTGTCCTGTTAATCCATGTTTTAGAATAATTATTTGAATAAAACTATTCTTTAAAAAACAATGTTTTCCTTAATAAAAAATTAAATTTTCATTCATAATCAATTAACTCTTAAATTAATATTCAATTAAGAAATATTATATTATTACCACCGCCAGTATTTTTTTTTAATTAATGTTTTTTTCTCGTTATAAATATTTTATTAATACTTTTTTTACAAAATCGCTAACATTTCATTTTTTTTTTCGCTTTAAAGAGCTAATTCATTACTTAACAATAGTTTCAATGTTTTACTTATTGTATATTAGGCATCAGTTTTCTATTTGTGTTGTCATTTACCTCTGTGAAAAACACTGGACATACACACATGCAAATATAAGTGATCCATATAAGTATATCCATATAAGTGAAGGTTTTTCCCGAAAGAATTTGGAATGAAATACGAGAAATATCTGTATGTCAAATATTATTCACATTTCAGACTTTTGGTATTACGTAGGGGTACCGCTTGTATTTATTTTTAAGTTTCATTTGCAGATATGGAAATGAAACTTATCGTGGCAAATGTTTGTTTATTGTTTTTTTCTCGTGTATGTATTATTAGGGTCTCACGTATAAAAATAATTTACATTCATCCAATATGCATCGAGAAATAAGTTACAATTTTTAGATCTGTGTCCAAATTATAATATTTACCTTAATATTTGTACACAATCTTATATGAACGGAAGTATAGAGTGAAATTGTTTAACATCATAAGCGAAACATTATAATACTATTAAAATATTTTTTTTTCTATACAAGTATTTAAACGTGCTTTTAAAGGCCGATGGGGAAATACGTTTGCTAAACAGAAGTATAATATATAAAACTTCTCACCCTTCCTCAGTTCCATAACCTTGCCAAAAACGTAACAATATTATAAACAGTTCAATATTCGTGAAACAATAAAAAGAAATGAGGCAGTTACTATCTATTATTTTCCGTCATGTGTAAAATTTAGTCCATTAAAATTATGCCAACAACTGTATATGTATATTTCCAATTACATATGATAAAACGTCAGTAAAGGTTTCAGCTTTTCTAAAAAATATAATATTCTTTACAGAATATTGTTTTCATGATTGAATGATCGGCAGATGCAATGGGGATAGCAATTTTGAGATAGTATTTCAATATTTATTTATTTTATTTTAAATCAGTAAATATGTGTTGCAGAAGTCCAAACATTTCTGTAAAGCAAAATAAATTCTAAATGTACTAATACCCCTTTTGTTGTAAATTCAGTCATTAAGTAAATTTTTTATCAAGTTATAGGGTACAATTCAAAGACTCATTCCGTGACAGCCTTGAGAGCTTCTAAATCGAATTTGCTTTCCAGCATAGGGAACCATAAGGTTTGGTCAGCCAGTATATAGGCGGATACATATATTTTTTATAAAAATATATAATATTCCATATAAAATATATTTTTCATAGTTTGAATGTTAAGCAAATACAATAGTGAGCAAATTTACAGTTAGCATTGAAATATTAATTGATTTAATTTATCAAAGCAAATTTTTACTTCAAAAGTTGAAAACAATATCAGTAAGCAAAATAAAACCTTAATGTTGTTGTTATGTCATTCATTCAGTAATTTATTTTTCAGAAAATTGTACAGGACAATTCAAACAGTTTCAAAAAACAGCAGTTCTTTGTTCAAACCATTTCTATCTCAGCCATTGTTTACTAAATCAATTCAATTCAGGTCATGCAAATAAAGGATTTATGCGATACTGGAAGATAAAAAATATCTTTTTAGAAAAACATTGAAAACATTTCATCATTTGATTCAACAATCCAAATATAATATATTTTGAATAATAGAATATACATTTTGATATAGATAGCGTTAAATCTGCACTAACTGGAAACGTGAATTTAATTTTTCAAAGAAATTTTATGCATATCAAACACAGTTTCATTAATGTATACAGGATAGTAAAATTTAAAAAGTAAATTTCTATATCTGTTTTTTTAATTCTACATATATGTGATATAATACGAAAATATTTTTGTTTACATTGTAAAGAGACTCAGGAAAAAACATTTTTTATGAATATATTTTGTTGTACAATAATGTTGAAATATCTAGATTTTTAGGCTGCAATATTATTTTTCACTACTCCTGAAAAATGAAACTTACAGTTTGTGATACGTATTTTTAATTGTGATATTAATCATCTAAAAGTTTCCGAACAGCTTTTCCTTATGGTTTGTAGAATAGAGAAAATTAATATTATGGGTTTTACAAATTTCCATAGTATTTGGAGATATTAATCATAAAATTCTCTTTCAGCCTTAAAAAAAGATTATAATCTCACTTTTTCAAAAGGCTTAGCATTTTTTTTTTTTAATTTGTAAATTTCCGAAAATATCAATACACCTTCTCTGGAAATGCTACGCCCGCACTAACATTTTTTTCGAGCGTAGAACAATCATTTCATCCGCGGAATGTGACAACTTTTTTTTTTTTTTTTTTTTTTTTTTTTGCACTTGAAGATACATATTATTAATACACGTATTGAGTTTATACTAAATTTGTTAAATAATCTTTTTTAACAAGAAACCTGTATGACCATTGTATGGTTAACTAATTACACTAATGTTTTCTATAGTAGGGCGTTTGTTAACATAAGGAGAACGCGGTACCTTCCAGAATTCTCAAATTATTATTTCTCTTATAACTATCCATTTAAATTTAATTACGTTTGTTTATTACATTAAATTTTTTCTGCACCTCATTTTATTTTGAATATTTTCTAACCAGTTCGGTGTTGCCCGTCCCCGTGATAATATTCTTAAATGAATCTGAATTTCGTATGATTTTATATTTTTAACTCGATTTTGTTTTACGCGCCTGCTGAATGCGGGGGGGGGGGATGATATTTAGCTGTTAAAAGGCTCAAAATAACTGCAAATGTGCGATATGTTTCCTATGTATGGGTACTTTTTAGTCTAATCTATTGATATTTAACTGCAAAAAAAATACTGTTATACAGCGAACTTTTTTTCCCAACGAAATCGGGAGTGATTTTTTTAACTTATTATATCATCTTTAAATCCAAATACTTGAATCAAATCAATACTCGATCATTAGCGATTATTAAGTTAGTACATAATATTAAAATTTCAGAGCTATTGCATAAAATTAACTTTGATTTTATTAAACAAAATATGCGTAATGTTCATCCTGTGTAAAAATACCTAACTGGAACTCAATTGTAATGTATCAGAAACCTAATTTTAAACTAACCATAACATAAATGCAACCTAACCATCACCTAACTGTGACTTACCACTTTCTAAACCTAACTGTAACCTAACTGTATCCCAAGCGCGCATGCAAAGTATTTTCTCTCCACTTTACACCGTTAGAGGGCCTAATGTGTTTTATATGAACGTCCGACCCGGGTCTCCGTTGCTTTCGGCACAGTATAGCATGCGTGCACACCTTGAAAAATCTTAATTCTACTTTCCACCGCCATTGTGAACAACCTTTTCTAAACAGTCCTATATCCTAACGAAATTCCGGTTTTTAACCTATCCGTAGATATACTACTCGACGGTTTGTAGACTGTAAAAAGAATTTAAGAAATGAGCTCAAATTACTGTTCGTAAATAATGGTAACCACCACTCATTTACTAGCGCAATAGAATCTGTGAGAACTTCCGACTCGAGTCTCTGTTGCTTGCGGCTCCGTAAAGCTGGATTGCTGTACACGGTGTACAAATTATGTTAGTTCCACTTTCCAACACCATGGAGTGTACCCTGTTCTAAACAAAGTTATATCCGAATGAAACTCCGTTACTCAATCTATCCTTATATATATTAGTCTAGGAGGCGGGGGGCTGAAATAAGAAATTACGAAATTTGAAAAATTAGTTATCGAAAATAATGACTACTCATAAATTAAGGGCGAAATATGTTTTGTACGAACGTCCTACGCTTGTCCCGGTGCCTGCGGTACCGTATAGAAAGCGGGCTATAAACTCAAAACATTCTGTGCTTATAAATCAAAAAATAAGAATGTTTTTTTTTCTTTTTCACGTCGTTAAAGATCCAGTAAGGAGTTTTATCTAAATAGATCACTTTCAACCACGTGCCCTCAAAGTTTCACTAACCAACCAAAGTCGGAGATTTTTTTAACGGATATTAGCGCTCAACCAATCAAAGTAGAGACAAACCGGAAAATCGATGGGCAAACAAACTACCCGCCAGATTTTCATGTTGTTCGCTAGGGTGTGACATCAGTTGAAACTGATATATTCTTTTAAATTTTCATGATTAATAAATATGCTTCTAAAGCACGCGATTAAATTTCGTGCTATGCAAAAATGCACTCATTTCAAATATATTCTCTAGCGGATAGTTGAATTTATATGGATAATTTGATGCATTACATGTTACAAAAAGTTAGGTCATTTTCGAATATATTGAAAGTAAAGTAGTTTCAGGAGTTAAAGGTCGTTCTTTCAGTTTTTCCCAAGAAATCTATTTTGCTAATTTTTTTCCCCATTTGGCTACTGTTTTTTTTTGTTTGTTTGTTTAGCCAAACTGCTGACGTTCTTTAAAAGTCAGCGAGATCCCTGCACATGAAGCTTATAAATTCTATGAAGATACTGCAGGGCGAATGAAATGTACTCTACTGGAAAATTTGTTTTTGGCTTTCTCCTTACAAAAAGAAGTAAAAATCCATCAAAAGCATCTCACGTAAAAATTTTGTTATGTACCGTGATTCTTTAACCTTAAAAGTTCTGAGATCATGCGTAGAGCCATGTTTAGCTCGTTTTTTAACTCTGACATTTTAATTCACAAATTACTCCTAGTCTCTACACCTTTAGTTACTGATTATTTTGTCACTTGGCAATTAAGCAGCACGAGAATGTAACGGCTGTTCTTTACATTTTAATTTTAAAGTTTATTTATAAAATATGACATAAAATAGTTTTTATGAGAGCAACGAACGTATATGTATTTGTAGATTGGACATAATTTTACGTAACATTGTAAGCCCGATAGAAAAAAACTCTCTCGTGGTAGAGCTAGATGTCCGGAGGTTTGGGTGATTATCTTCGTATGTGACGTGAATATGAGCCAGTCCCCTCTGTTAGAAAGACCTCCAACCGATACATCCCTCTTTTAGGCTTCTATCCCTCGCGTTCATAATCAGCCTTAAATAATCCCATCCTAACTCAGAACATAGTGTTGATTTATTAACTTGCCATTGTTGAGAAATTCCCAAGTCACAAAGAGTCACGAGTCATGTATTTGTGTCAGTAAACACGATAATTAACAAACGGTAAAACCGGATCAGTTCCTACTTAACAAATTTGTTACATTCCACTGACGTAGGAATTGTATTTCGTAATACATTTCCATAATATTGACCAAATATCCTCAATTAATCCGTTTTCAAACACCCATAGTTTTAAAACGGGAGGTTGAGCGTTCGAATCAAGACAATTACTTTTTTAAAAGCTGTAAATTTTTTTTTTCTTTACTTCCTGGACACGTAAATTAGCGCTAAGAAAGTCGAGTGAAGTCGAACCAAATTTGTTAGCTGTTGAACATGATACATACTTAGCTTCTGAAATAATGGTTTTCTATGATTTTTTATCATGCTGTCTTTCAAACAGCATGGTTACATGATTAGAATCCCCTGCTTAGAAATGAGTACAATTTTCTATTAAAAAATTATTTAATAATATATTTCTGAGTATTTTTTCTGGTAACAAGCAGGTATGTTTCTAAAAAATATTTATAATTTACTTTCACTGAAGTTATGAATATACATAACATGAGGAACTATTTGTAGGATATATCTGACATTATGTCTTTAATTCAATTAAATATGTATAATGTGCGTATGAACTGATACGACTTTGAAAGCTTTGCCTCATTTTTAAAGATGAAGTTAATATAAAACACGTCTATTAATACCTAATAACATTTAGTGCATTGTTCAATTAATAACAATGGATGGCTCTCGAAAATACATTTGAAAAATTTATTATGTTTCAAGAATACAATTGATTTATTAACTTATTTTTCTGACTTATTTCACAGTTATTATAGTTCTTAGTAAAATTAGATACGAAATTGCTCAAAAAAAAAAAAAAAAAAAAAAAAAAATATTACCTACAATCTCAAGTATGTAAAAATAATTAATTTGAAGAAATCTTGCAAATGTCGCTAAAAAATCATAAAAGTTTCATTTTCCATTTACAACCTATGCCTTATATTTTGTAATCATATAAACTTTCGTTTTAACCAAAACGGATTTTTCACTTCTTTGTTTAAATTTTCCAGTTCGTATAACATGCATAAATTACTTTAAGTGTATTATCCAGTAACTTTTTGAAGTGAATATTTACAAATCAAAATCTTGAAAAACGATTAAATAAGCTTCATTTAAAAATATATCTTATACTTGTCGCTTTAATAAGTTTTGTTGACTTAATTTTATAATCGAATATCTAAAAAAATAACAATAAAAAATATTTTAATGTTTTCTTACCGAATTTGTCTGTCTACAGAATGCAAAACAATTTCCGAAAAAAAAAAAAAAAAAACGCTTTTCTAGTGTACTAAATTCATATGAAGTTGTCTTCTCCGCAACTTTAATTTTTTTTTCCCTTCCACAGGAGTTATAAAATATTTTAAAGACTTTTCTTATTAAAGATCTTATTGAAGACCCTATATATACAAAATCCTAATGAAACGAATTTAGGAAACGGAAGTATGAAACGGAAGCATGAATCGACTGATTAAACAACTGATTATGTTTCAAGTGATTTCTCCTAAAATATGGAATACTTTGCGATTAAATTAATACCAAAAATCAGCATTGATCCGCAGATCTCAAAACTGGTATTAGAATTTTTTAAAAAAAATGCTAACTGGCAAGTTGAAAAAAAGCTATTGGCGAGATTTGCATCCTGCTAGCGTAACAGTACCTATAATTCTTTGCGACCATGGCAACTTTTATGTAGTTTTATTCGAAAAAAAAGTTTTGATTTTTTAATCAAAATGGAAAACTTACGGTCCCATATTGGCGCTATTGTTTTCTGACGCCAATGTCATATACGGAACGGACACATAACTGGCGCCAAAGTATCGTTATTTTGCTTTATATGGTAAGCCGGATGCTGCTGTTTATGCTGTTGATGCGTTGCCCAAATTGGCGTCGTTAAAAAATCACGCCAATGTGGGACGTATATGTCATCTTTGCCAAACTTTCATATGAAAGGCGAAGGGATCAGACCGTATTGGTTTATGGCAGTTGATGACTTGAACTATTATAATATAGATGAAATGATGGCGATAGAATAATATTTGGCGATTTATCACCTGTGCCTGGCTAACATTAAAGTACCAAAATGGCACCTAGGGTATAAAAAGCGAAGTGGTCCGCTGGAACTCTTGATGATAGTCACATGACTTAGGATATTGTTATAGAGATTGTTTTAAAATACCGGGCGACAAAGACTCTGTATACTTAATTTATTTTATTTTAGCTTCTTTTCATATGTTTAACTGATCCTCTTTAATCAAAAACGAAAACAACCATTGAATGTCTTAACAGCAACTGATTCCCCTTAAATTTTTGCAATCAAAATGAATTGAATGGAAACCCGTTTACAGGGAGATCTGCACAGCTTTTTTCAGTATAATTCAATATTCTCTAATATTTTTAAAACCCCTCAGATTAGCGTGTTTTTAGATTCTGCGGTGTGTAAACGGGGGTTGGCGAGCGTAGCCCCCTAGTATATATATATATATATATAATGTCATAAGTTAGTTTTAAAAAATGCGCATATTTTTTTTCCTATTTAGCTAAAAATTTAGACTCTTTAAATAACTATATGCACAAAATTAAATAAACTATATTTTTAAGTTCTTTGATTGAGAAAAATAAGAACATTTGAACTGCGACCCATATAAACTGTTAAGCATGGCCATTCTTAGGGGCTTCCAAACTGGCCATTAACGCAAGGCTGGAAAAAAATAAACAGGTTAAAATTTTAAAATGGATGTACCAAAAACTGCTTTGTGTCATTTCCCAGCCTTTAAATTATATCACTCTAATAAAAGAGACATGAATATTTAACTGGTCTAGCTATCTCTTTTTTGAACTGTATTTGTGAAGATACCATTGCGTCGTTGAATTCTTTGGGAAATTTTTCTGTTCTTAAACCTTTTTTTTTATATTATTATTAAATTTGGAATTAACTTGTTATAGAAAAATACTGTTAGTAATCTGTGTTTGGCCTGCAAATTATAACATAAATCGATACTCAATAACATAGACATGTTTCTTAATATCAATAAAAAATGAAAATGGTCGATCAAATTGAAAAACAAAATCACGAGCTTGTAAAGTCTAAGTAGTTATAAATCATATTTTTTGCTTAATTTTTTTTTTTCATAATAGCAATTGAAAATGTTTCTACAGATAAATATTGCTTATAAAGGATAACCTAGAATTCTGGAAAAAACAATAATTGTATATTTTTCACAACTCTTTAAATATTTTTTAAAAATCTGAATAAACTGCATTTTATTAACGTTAATTGTAAATAAAATATTTTTTAAATATTTTTGTATTTGTTTTACATTTCGAATTTTTTTACTTTCCATTTAGTTTTTTAAGGCGAAAATATCTCTTATTTTAATGTGTAGCCAAGATAATATTACCAATATACAAATTATATTTCTGGAGAACCACTTAATGTTTTCTTAGTTGCATTAATCTTCAATGATGATATGTTGTGTTATAATATATACACCTTTGCACGATCCATAATCTTTGCATGATCCATTTAATGTTTTGCAATATTTAAAATCTTATTTAGCAAATACTTGGGCCTGTGATTAATTTCTGCGTTTAGAAAGTTGAGAGAAATGAATTAACCTGGTTTTAGGTTAAGGGTCGTTTTGCATGGTTCGTACGGGTCACGTAGTTTTTCCATGACTACTGCCAGTATTTTTTTTTTATAGAAAAAGAAATATAGTTTAAAGGCACGAAATTTTTCCTTTTTTAAGTAGAGATTTCTTTTATAAGAAAATATTGTTGCCGAAGAATTTTCTTTTCTGCAAAATTCCAGGCTACGTACGAACCCTGGTCTTGGCTCTTAACGATTTAAGTAAAAAAAAAAAAAAAATTACGAGAATGATAAATAAAAGTACGTATCAATCATTTTTTAGCAAATGTAGATATATTTTTCACCTCTTATTTTAATCTCAAATAAAATAAAATTCACAGTGCACCAATTAAATTTCTGGGTAAAATTTTAGCATTTTCTTAGTTGAATTAATGTTCACTAATGAAGGTCTAAAATAATTTACATCATTACGCGCACCCACAATCTCCTTTGAATAAGAGATCGAATTAACACTAGCATTACGGCGTTTTCCGTATACCTATAACTACGATCACCGGTCATTTTGACCGCTACTCTCGAATAAATGGAAAAGCGTATTTTTTGCTAGTATTATGTAAGTTAAATCTTGTAAATATACGACATGCTTTTTTAATAAGTAAACTATATAGTTAATAAGATAAAAAAAAATATGTAAACAAATGCTAATTTAGCATAACAAAGAGTTAAAAAAAAATCAAGATTTTAAAAACTTGTTATATTTTAACAAATTTAAATACAAATTGATTTTATTTAAAATTAAATAAATTTATTACTTACATTATTCGGTTTGACAGCATACACAGATTACTGATTTCTTAATTTTACTTGTACAGGTTCCACAAACATATTTTCTACAGTGTTCACAAATATTCTGAGTTTTGTTGCCTTTACACGCATTTATTTGGCATTGTTTACGTTTACGGGATGGAGTGTGACAAGCATCCATTCTCAACTGGTTAGAAGAAGAAAGCGTTGGTTTTTTTGATGAAACGTGCATCTTTCTGAGCTCCTCAGCTGTATCTAAAAGGAAATCACGGTGGCTGTAGTTGTTATATCTAGTCGTCTCTCTATAAATAATCCATGCATTTATAGCTGCAAAATCAAGAATGTTAAAAAAACTTGAACTGGCCAACGTCTGGATGAGGACTTCACAGAATATATTCTGACTATCTGGTCCAAAACATCAACTCCATATTTGGTCGCATTGTAAAAATTTAGAACTTCAGGTTTTTGTTTTTCATTAGATGAAATTTTCAATGTTGGGTGTAAACAACTCAGGAGCAAGACGTTTTTGTTCTTCTTTCCTTGATAAGACGTAAGCGTTATATTTTCACGTTTAGCAATCTTACTAGAATACAGCACATCTCTTGTTTTCTTGAAAGAATTAGGTACTTCTCTTTTTGAACGATTTATTGTACCAACACAGATTATTCCTGCGTCTCTCATTTGTTTTACTAAATTGAGTGATGTAAAGAAATTGTCCGTTGTCAGGTTTCTTCCAGTGTTGTAATAAGGTTCAATCAAGCGAAAAGCTGCACGTTCGCCAACCGTTCTACCATAGGGCCTCGTTTCATCCTTAACCAAATACGGAAATCCATTCAGTAAATATTTTGAATGCACATCAGTAGCAAGCCAAAACTTAATGCCAAATTTGTCCGTCTTTTTAGGCATATACTGAATAAATCGGCATCTTGTCTTCATGGGAAACAATTGTTCATCTACTACAATATTTTCCCCCGGTTTATGATTCATCAAGCAATTTTCGATAAATGCATTCCAAATATATGAAATAAGGGCAAATGGATCAGTTTGCAACCTTTGGGATCTAGTTGGCTTCATGTCGAAGCGAAAATACTTCATAATTTCCAAGAACCTATCCCTGGACATTGTCTCAGCGAAGAATTTCGGACCCCAGGATTTTGACCACAAACTTAAAATAGAAAGACCTTTTGCAGCCAAAGCTCCCCGAGCATACAGCAGTGATATGAAAGCGTATAACTCATTGAGTGACAAAGACCAATTTGGATTTTGGGATTTTTTACGAGCCTCTTCTTCAGTGCACTGTTGAATATGACGCAATATTTTTTCGTTGATAAACAATCTCCATGCACTACTTGCACTACCATCAACTGTTTTTAGGTGCGTTCGTAATTATATAAATACGTAGCACCTATAGTCGTCGTTCAGTCCGTCTGTCTGTCGGCATACAACAGAGCAAAAACTACCCAACCGAATGGTCTGAAATTTTAAATATATGATTGTTGTAAAATTTTGTCGTGCCATTTCAAATTTTATGAAAATCGGATGTATAGTTTAATTACAGGGACAGTCAAAAGTTTTCCGTTACATTACGGCCAATGGGGAAAAATTATTGCAAGTGCTTTTTAATGATGTTACAGCCTTCCGAATGGTCTGAAATTTTAAATATATAATTGTTGCAAAATTTTGTGGAGCCATTTAAAAGTTTATGAAATTCGGATGCATAGTTTAATTACAGGGACAGTCAAAAGTGTTCCGTTACATTACGGGGAATGGGGAAAAATATTGCAAGTGCATTTTAATGATATTACAGACTATGCACTTATAAAGTGCAAAAAAAAAACACATTCAGTAAAATATGGGGTGCAAAAAATAATTATAAAACTAGTTATAGTACGAACGCACCTCATTTGCCACGTTTGACGAGCAATTTCCAACTTGTTTTTTTTTTTTTTTTTTTTTTTTTTTTTCATGCGACGTTGGCCCTGACACTTCTCGTAAGACATTCTGATGGGGTCGTCTCCCTGTAACATTTGTCGAAATATTTCCTATTTTCCAAATTGAACATCATTTGCTGTTTCTTCATCTTTTTTGTTTTCCTCGCATAGTGTACGTCTAAGCTGTTTTCTAGTTCTGTTTGGTAGGTCTTGACTACTTTCTTGATCTTGACTGTCACCACTGATTTCATTTCTAGAATCTGTACTAGCAGCAGATAAAGGAATATTTTCTGGATCTAAATTATCATTTTCATTTGGTGTTTCGTAAAAAGACTCTTCATCAGATGAATCATATTCACTTGTTCCTGAAGGAACAATCCAGTCTTCGTCAGATAACCTGGATATAGTTTCGATATTAAATTTTTCATCAGGTTCAATATCTGAACCAGAATTATCATCGGAAATAGTTTCAAAAAATTTTAGCGCATTTTCTTTTGTTAGATATTTTCTACCAACACTTCTACGCTTCATGACAAGAAGCAAATAAAATAAGCAAGTCTGAATACTGACATTCACTGAAACAAAATGCAGCTCAATATATTTGTATCCGTTGAAAAATAATATTTATTACACAAAAGAAATGCGCAGTCAGAAGGCGAGCTGCCATTCTAAACAGATGTCAAACAGTGTTTTGCCTCTCCCTCCCCTTTTCTTGCTTCACACCTAACAAATAATGCTTTGAAATACACAAAGTAATATTCCCCTCACCACAAATGCACCTGCTTATCTATTAGAATAGCGGAAACAGCTATGAATGTGAAGAAAATAACTTGACATGTGTAATTTTCTAGATACGGTCAAAATGACCGGTAGCCGTGATTCTAGGTATACATACTAATATATTTTTAAATAATTATTTAAATTGAACAAAAAAGATTTTATGTAATATTCTTGCGTTTTTAGGAAAAGTCAAAAAATATTCAGACTATAAACAGGAAATTTTAAAAGTTATGATACGTTAAATTTGATTTACGGTCAAAATGGCCGCCGCCGTAATTCTAGTGTTAAAAAAAATCCCATGAATAAAATATTAAAGAAAAAATAAGTCGCTTTTTAGCAAAGATTAAATATAATTTTCGAAATGGCAATCGAAAATCTCTCTTACTGAGAAATTTCGTCTATGGAGATAAATAAGGAGCACGGTAAAAAACATTATATATTTTCCATAAATCTCTAAATGAAAAAATTAAATACAATTACAATGCATTTTATAATTTAAAATATTAAAATTAATTTTCTTTTTTTCTTTTAAAATTATTCATTTTATTTACCTTTATAAATTTTATTTACGTTATTGTTCTTTTTTTAAACGAAACAAGCCCTTACTTATACTTAAAGTGATATTTTCAATACACAAATTATATTTCTGGACAATAATGTAACACTTTCTGAGTAGTAGTAATCTTTACTTATGATAAACCAAAGGAATATTAATTTTGCAGTATCATAAATTCATTAATCTTCACTAACGACACGTTCTGATATAATTTACACCTTCACAATTATTCATAATCGCCATTTAATGCCCTTCCATTTTTACGATCTTATTTACCGAACTTGAACCCGCACAATGCTAGTCGCAAATGAATTAACTTGGTGTTAGGGTAATGCGTGTCTTGGTAGTAATCATTCTTAATTACTCTTTAATACAGGACTTCCGAGAGATTAATAATTCAATGATCTATGATCTAATAAAGGACTATTTTGCGAGGAATGAAAAGAAAGTTAAATGAAAGAAGTAATTGTAAGAAATGAAAGAAATTAGAACCCGCAGACTTGCATTATTTATTTAGAAAAGCTTTTGCGAAATATTTAAGCAGACGTTCTAGTTATCTGATCTGACATTCCTGTGGTTTTTACGGTCTTATTTACCGAATACTTAACCTTTGATTATGTTCTGTTTTTGTTCACAATCCTAAATACAAATGAATTAACCTGGTGTTAGGTTAATAGGCGTCTTTGTTCTAATCTTACTTACTTAGTCCTCAATATAGGACTTCCGAGTGATTAATAATTGAATGATTTGATAAGGCATTATTTTACGAGGAATGTTAAAAAGTGAAATGAAAACAGTAATTTTAGAAATAAAAGAAGCCTCATACTTTATTTAGAAACGCTTTTGCGAAAGATTTAAGGTGAAATTCTAGTTATTTGGACAGATATTCCCGTGGCTTTTACGATTTTGCTTTCAGTTACAAAGAAAAATGATAGCAACTTTTTGCCTTATATAAGAGAGTTGTAGAAATCCCGGTAGTCGGGTAAAACTGGGTAGCACTGAGTCCTCCTTGATTTGAACTATTGGCCAACACGAGGAATTGCTTGTCGAATGTCATTATGGCATTTCTAACTGAACGAAACGCTACAATGTGTGGTTATTTTTTGTGTGAAAATTTCGTTTGAATTACTTTTAAAAATTGTTTTGTTTGATTCTAGGTTTTACTTATATATTAACTGCTTGTCAGTATATTAAATATTGGTAAGAATAATATCTAATTCTTTGCCTTTTCTGGTAGTAATTTAACAGTTTACTAAACTTTTACTATAGGATTGAGAGAAGTAACGCCATTTTTTTTTTTAAAATCTGTGTCATGTTGGGTTGAAACCGGGTACCTAAGAGTGGGGTACTCAGGCCTAAAAAAATACTAAAACCGGGTATACCCAGTTTTGTCCTACGCTCATTGAATTATTTTTTAAGATAGTTAATATTTTAGCTAGGAGCTATTAATTGCAATTTAATGATGTTATGTACTGTTAATCCATTGATGTGTCATTGACAGCACCTGTAAACTCATAATAAAAACAAGATGTGAGGAAGTGGTTGCATTCCAATCCTGGGCAGTCTGTAACAACTTACTAAATTGGAAAATTATTCAAAGTTGCATTTTTGAGAGCAGCAGTTGAAAATACTGCAATCAGATGGTTTTAGAAAACAGGGATTTTTCCCTACAACAACGATGCTTTTCCAGGCCCTTTTTTCGCTCCTTTGAAAATCACAGAGAAACACATAAAAGTCAGTGATAACATACCTATGTCTACGCAGCCATAGGTTGGCATTTTTTAGCAATAAATACTTCCGAAACATCACAGGATAATGAAGCTCCTCCTTCCATATCTAAAAGAATTAACATCGCACATCCAGCAGTTGACAACATACAGCCTGTTTCATCGACAGCTCAGATTGTGTATCTCAGCAATCTGCATTTCCAATTTCGCCTAAAATGTTATTACCCCCTCCTCAGGAAGGCTTTATGATTGAGAAAAGAGCTGGTAAAAGGAGGGGGAAATTGTTATTTTGACTTCTTCTCCCTATAAATTAGATTTGGAAACAGATATTAAGAAGAAAGAAGCCAAATAGCCTGGAAAACGAAAAAGATTCTTAAAAAGAAAAAAATTAATTAAGAATCAATCGAAAAATAAACCAAAATGGTTGGAGAGACATCCTCAGAAAATGAAGAAGATAATAAAGCCTGAATATTTTGCAGTGAACTTTACTCTAATCCCGATTTCAAAGAAGATTGGATGCAATGTTTGAAATGCCAAAGATGGGCACACGAAGCATGTAGCGTGAAGAAGAATGTGAAAACCAACTCATCTTGATCTTTGCAGCTAAAACAACTCTAGAACTTCCAGTGTAAAACAAATACGCATATACAATGTAGAAAATTTGCTACAGATTTGTATTTGATATATTAAAGCAAACATGTGGAATTTCGTTTGTTTCAATTAACAAAAATGCATTTTTTTACTACATTAAACAAGAATTTTTTGGACAAAAATAGGTTTTCTAGGAGTTTTAAACGGATACCCGGTTTTACCCAATTTTTAATCTAATAAATTATATTTTTATGGAAAAGAGTATGTTTTATTATCTTCAAATATTCATCTATACTAATAAAAGAATAAATCGCTGTGTGTGTCTGTCTGCCTGTGTGCGATGGCTAGCGAAAACTACCGCACGTAGAAGTCTGAAATTTCAGATGTGATTAGTCCAAGACAGGTCCTGATACACCTGAGGCGCTCGGATTTTTATTTTTTTAAGGGCCGGGGCCCTGGAGCCCCTTTCAGTTTTTATGCACTAAAACGTTAATAACATGCCTCTTTTCTATCCGATTTTCTTCGTTTTTAGGGTGAATTATCCTTTCAGTTTTTGCCCCATTTCTACATTTCACTTAAGACCCTGGCACCCTTGCAAGGGGCCCAGTACAGGGCCCCTTGAAGTTTCAGTGCACTAAATTGTTAATAACATGCCTCTTTTCTATCTGATCTTCTTCGGTTTTGGGGTAAATTCTCCTTTCAATTTATGCCCAATTTCTACATTTTAGTTAAGACCCTGGCACCCTTGCAAGGGCCCGGTACTGGGCCCCTTGAAGTTTTAGTGCACTAAAATGTTAATAACATCTCTCTTTTCTATCCGATCTTCATTGTTTTTGGTTTGAATTCTCCTTTCAGTTTGCTCCCCATTTCTACATTTCAGTTAAGACCCTGGCACACTGTTAAGGGTGCCAGGTTATTATTTACTCTAACAATTAACTCTTCTCCTTAGACCAACACTCACATACATTTATTGGGGCCTTAGGGCCCTTTTTTAGCATTTCCCTATTTTTTTACATATTTCTTTTAAATTATATTCTAATGATTAATTCGTACCCTATGTTTAATCTGAACTAATCGAAGTACTAAAACGGTGTAACATGTTTTCACGTTAGGGCCTTTTCTCAACTATCAGTTAGCCCCTTTTGGGCCTCCTATTATAACTCCCTTAAAAATAGTCCGATTCACTAGCTTTTTTTTTTCTAACAACATCTTAGTTTCTCCAGCTATTACATGAACGACAAAAACAAAATATTTCAGGCTTCAACTACCATCAATTTTGAATATAAATCATCTTCTTAGGGCCCTTGGTGCATCTTCTTTAAAAATTATCCGAATTTCTTGCAATTTTCTTTACCATAGTTCTAGCGTACTCAGATTACATAAAAAACTACTAAAAGTGTATTTATACCAAACTACATGCCACTTAAGTCCCTTCCCCCTTGGGTCCCGGTACAAGGCCCCTTGAAGCTTTTGCACCATAAATTATTAATAAATTGCCTCTCCTAATCGGATCTTCATTTTTGGAACCATTTTTCCATTTAGTTATTCTCCAGTTTCTATATTCCAGTTAAAATCCTGGGGCACCTTAGGGTCCTGTAGGGCCCGATCGGGGGCCACTTGAACTTTTTGTGTGCTATGCATTTTTTACACCCTAATTTTCTCACCTTTTCATCGCATGATTTTAAAATTGAGTCTTGGACTCTTCCCTCTAGACCAACACCCTCATATTTTTATTGGAGCTCTAGGGCCCATTTTTAAGCATTTACCCGATTTTTCGCATTTCTTTAAAATATTATTCTAATGATTATTTCATACCCTATGATTAATTTTGACTAATTGAAGATCTAAAACGCTAAGTACTAAAACATTGAAACATGTTTTCATGTTAGGGCCCTGCTCTCAACTAACAGTTGGGCCCATTTTCGGCCCATTGTTATAGCTCCCTTAAAAATGGTCCGAATCACGAGCTTTTTTTTCCTAACAACTTCTTCGGTTCTGCAGCTACTACATGAACGACAGAAAAATATTTGCAGACTTCAGCTACCACCAATTTTGAATATTAATCGTCTTCATGGGGCCTTTGTTGGAGCTTCTTTAAAAACTATTCTATTTTATTGAAATCTTCTTTAACATAGTTTTAGCGTCTTCCAGGCTACTTTAAAACACCTAAAAAATTTTCTTATACCCAACTACATTCCAGTTAAGACCCTGGCCTCTAGGGCCCGGTCTTTCTTTATACCTCAGTTACCACCTTTTTCAAACATTAATCTCCCTTTTCAGCATTAACTTACGTCTACTCACTAGAGCCGTAAATTAAAAATCGCGTTACTTTAAAGGTAACTTTAGATAAGGGATTTCATTCGCTAATTAAATATTGTGTTAATGCTAACAGTGATTCGTGAAATTTACAAGGTGAGGAGGAAGCATCTTCAACCGCTTTGTGGCGCATTACTTCCTCGGGTTAAGGGCCCAATTTCACCGGGATTTGATTCCTTCAACTTAGATTACAATTCAGCTACTTTCTGTATTATGAAATTTTAACTTACACTTTAGTTACCCACATTTTCTAACATTAATGGCGCATTGATTTTTGGTTTCTGTGGGCTTGATTCCTACGAGAATCACTCAACTTGGTTTTCGATTGTCTCCGGCACGTGCGGGCACTTCCGGTAAAAGTTGCCATATGTAGTGGGCATGTAGATTACAGGTTCGTTCGGAAAGAAGTATGATGGGAACGCATTAGACACTGCGGAAGGCAATGAAGCCTCCGAAATTAGGTTCATTTAAAATAATTTCCAAACATATAAAATCATACAAACTTATGTTTTGTTTAAGATTATTATTTACAAACCCGGGGCAACGCTGGGCAGGTCGTCTAGTTTAATAATAAAAATGATATTCATTGTTTGTTTTCCCATTTCATTGCATTTGCGAACGAAAAACATTTATGGTACCCGATTTTTCTCCACTTCCCCATATATATTGAATTTTCCCTTATATATTTAAATTTTTATGCGTAAAAAATAACAATATGCCTTGTGTGACAAGCAGCACCGGCAAGTGCGCACCACGCAATTCCAATAACGCGACCTGCTTTCTCCGGTAAAAAGCATTTGAAACAAATTCTGCCGCAAAATTATAAAAGGGCATTAAATTCTCTTCATCCAGGAGCTAGTTTAAATAATCAATTTGTTGTCAAAATTGTGGTCCATTGGAACAAAACAGATCATATTTAGCTTTTTTTTTTAAAAAACTATTTACGAGGTTGAAAAACAAAAATGAATTATGAAAATTAATAAATAAAAATTATACTTTTCTGAGGTATAAGCTAAAGCAAAAACTATGAACTTTATTTTAAGGAAAATGCGATTGAAATCGGTCAGTTAATGTTCGAGAAAAATGATTGGCTAATTTGAAAAACAAGGATTCGAGAAAAACAAGTTAAAATTTTTGTAGCACCAGAAACTTGATTGAGTAACTTTACGTTCAACGAGTAACAAATACTGTCAGGAATTGGAATATCATAAAACTGATTTATGACAACAATCTACGCACTTAATGGATCTCAAAAACCGCAAAAAAAGTCAAAAATGTAAACACAAAAAAGTAGAATATTCACTTAAAGTGAAATATTTCATTTTTCTCACTAACGAAAAAGAAATACGACGTAAAATTAAAAAAAAAATGTATTGTTAAGAGTTTTATGTCAGTAAAACGATTTAAAAACAAAACTTCAAACAGAAAATTTCTGCATAATTATAATAATAATTACACATAGCAAAAGGAAAAAATTGACGGCTCTGCCCACAGACGCAGGTACAATTCGAAGTTAAGCACTAATTTCAACAACAAAAACGAAATCATGCTTATAAATAAAAACACACCTTAACAATTTTATCTCGCCGCTTTTGACGAGTTTTTATATCCTTTTTATATAAGATATGGGTTTATCAGGATCAAGTTCAGGCGGTATTCAAAAAAATACTTTTCCATGCTCAACAACTCGAAATTTTCTGGCACATTTTCAGATTCTTTTTTAAAAGAAAAGACATGAAACTTGAAGACGTGATTTTTGAAGAGATGTATAAGCGATCTCTTTTTTTATGTTTCGTTACATTAATTAGAACTTGTTTTATAAACAATTATTTCCTCAGTAGGACAATATTTTTCGGTTCCAACACAAGCCTTCGTGAAAATCGGTTCAAAATGCCCACTTTGGGATCAATTTTTGAAATATATTATGCATCTATCACATAACTGAAGATTACGGTCATTATATAGAGAATAAGATTATTAATAAGAAAACCTACCAATTGGAAGTGTTTGAGAGCAAAAATGAATTTAAAAATGAGTCAGAAAATATGCAGTTTGGATTTGAGTACGCGCTTAATACAATATTTTTCTTCAGCCGCTATGCATTTTTAATGTGTTTTTGCTGTAAGAATTGGTCCTATCAAAACGTTGTCAGTATAAAAGTTGTAGATAATATTAAGAATATATATAATAAATTCATGCGGATTTTATATCTTGTGAATTGACGAATTTATGGATTTTTTTCTTCTTCAACTTTTTGTTTCCATTTTTAATCTTTGTTGAGGTACGACTTGGTCCTATCAAAAATTGTCAATATAAATGTTGTAGATAATATTAAGAAGATTTATAATAAATTTATTTGAATTTAATATGTTAAGAATTGACGAATTTATGAATATTTTCCCCCGAAAACCTTATTTTTGTCGCCCCAGGAGCCCATTTTTTATTTTATCAAAAATCTGTCACACATAAATTTTTGGCACTTTTTTAAGGTTTCGTTCATCTGTCGAAACCGTATTCGTCTCACTCCTCTGTCTGTCTGTCCGTCTGTCACAGAGCCCGTTCTCAGAAACTATATATGTTGGAGACTTGAAATTTTGCATACTTATAGCTGAACACCTCACATCAAACAACAAATCATAAAATTTCGAAAAAGTCTATATTTACCACTCTCGGCTCTAATGTGTGTATCTTAAGAATTTTTTTTTCTAACTGAGTCCTTGTTTAAGTTGGCGACCTTAAATTTTGCATACTTATAGCTGAACACTTGCGATCACACGGCAAATAATTAAAAATTCAAAAAGTCGTATATTTACCCATCCGATCTCTAACTTGTGTATTTTAAGTAATTTTTCTAACTCAGCCTCTAATTAAGTTGGAGGCTTGAAATTTTGCATACTTATAGCTGAACACTAGCGATCACACGACAAATCATAAAAATTTTAAAAAGTCGTACATTTACCCCTCCGATCGCTAACTTGTGTATATTAAGCGATTTTTGTAACTCAGCCCTAATTAAGTTGGAGACTTGAAATTTTGCATACTTATAGCTGAACACTAGCGATCACACGACAAATCATAAAAATTTTAAAAAGTCGTACATTTACCCCTCCGATCGCTAACTTGTGTATATTAAGCGATTTTTGTAACTCAGCCCTAATTAAGTTGGAGACTTGAAATTTTGCATACTTATAGCTGAACACTTGCGATCACGCGACAAATAATAAAAAATTCAAAAAGTCTCATATTTACCCCTCCGGTTTCTAACTTGCGTATTTTAAGCAATTTGTCTAACTCAGCCCCTAATTAAGTTGGAAACTTGAAATTTTGCCTTCTTATAGCTGAAAACTTGGGATCACTCGACAAATCATAAAAAAAAAATTAAAAAGTCTAATATTTACCCCTCCGATCTCTAACTTGTGTATATTAAGCAATTTTTCTAACTCAGCACCGAATTAAATTGGATACTTGAAATTTTGTATTCTTACATCTGAACTCTTGCGATCACTCGACAAATCATATATTTTTTTTTTAAGTCGTATATTTACCCCTCCGATCGCTAACTTGTGTATATTAAGCGATTTTTCTAACTCAGCCCCTAATTAAGTTGGAGACTTGAAATTTTGCATACTTATAGCTGAACACTTGCGATCACACGACAAATAATAAAAAATTCAAAAAGTCTCATATTTACCCCTCCGGTCTCTAACTTGCGTATTTTAAGCAATTTGTCTAACTCAGCACCTAATTAAGTTGGAAACTTGAAATTTTGCATTCTTATAGCTGAAAACTTGGGATCACTCGACAAATCATAAAAAAAAAAATTAAAAGTCTAATATTTACCCCCTCCCCCCCCGATCTCTAACTTGTGTATATTAAGCAATTTTTCTAACTCAGCCTCTAATTAAGTTGGACACTTTTAATTTTGCATACTTATAGCTGAACACTCGCGATAACAAGACAAAAAAGTTTAAAAAAGTCTTATATTAACCATCAAATCTCTAACTTGTGTATTTTGAGCAATTTTTCTAACTCAGGTCCTAATTAAGTTGGAGACATGAAATTTTGCTTTCTTACAGCAGAACACTTGCGATCAGACTAAAAATCATAAAAATATCAAAAGTGTTATATTATATACCCCTCCGGGCTCTAACTCGTGTATTTTAAGCAATGTTTCTAACCTCCTCCCTTTTCATCCTTTTCACCCGGGGGGGGGGGGGGGGGTTCTAACTTTTGCCGACACCTCTTTGACCACTCTTTCATATTATGCCCAATCCCCTCGACTAATATATCTACGGATAGGTTGTAAAACGAAGTTTCGTTCGGATACAGGTTTATTTAGAATAAAGTGCGCCCCTTGGTTGCGAAATGTGGAACTAACAGATTTTGCAAAAGGATAAAGTGTTTTGAAATAGGAACCATAAACCAAACCCTCTGTGCGATCGGTGATCACACTTACCCACTTGTTTAGAAGTAATAACTTTAAACGGATTCGATATGTATTATAAATAAGAAGTTGTGGGGGTTTTGCGGTTTTCACAAAACTCCTCACTATTTCCACCCCCTTTTTTCGATTTTGTCCATTAACGAATTAAACAGAGATTTTTTGCCCCTAATGTTATGTATTAGTTTGGAAGAGATTTGTGCAGAATTATGAAAGTTACCGTGTCCATAAAAAATGTATATATATATATATATATATATATATATGGGTGGTCCTTAAAAGATTAACATTTAAATTTTGTATTGGGCACCATCATATTTTGTTCTATGTATAAAAAATGACTTCCACAAAAAATTCAAACTTTTAAAACATATTTATTTAGTTAAATGTTTGAATAAATTGTTTGAATGTGGGTCGCTACCAAGGTTTTAATGTTTAAAAAAAATTAAAAATTGACATATTTTGTAAGCTAATTTAAATCATTAATACAAATCCATAGTTATTTCCAAATTGAGTCATGGTATGATTGAGTCATGACTGCAAAGACTATCATTTGTTTCAAGTTTCAGCATATTTTTACAGTCTATTGTCCAAACATAGACAGGAGTATTTTGTGTCTACACTCTATTTCACCTTCACTTGGCAGAATTGTGAAAGGTAGAAATAGTAACATTCCTCCTTGAAAAATAGTCATTATTTAATCTTAAATAGCTAAAATACGTAGAAATCTATAAGATAATGTTCATAAATTGTCATTTTTGTTTTAATCTGTAAAATCTCGTAATAAATGGACATTATCGTATCAAAAGGAAGTCTTTTTGGTCGAGAACACTGCCCAAAACATAAAAAAAAGAGTTTTCAACAAGCGTTTCTTTGACTGATCGATGGCAAAATTTTGGAAGATATTTCAGTATCCGAAACTGTAGCCAGATTACCCATTATTGTTTCAGGTAAAGGTATTGACCAGTTACTTGCTGTTTCAAAACTTCAATTAGGAACAGGTGAGGTATTTGCTTCTGCTGTAAACGAAACGAGTAGTGGGGAATACAGAGCAAGTAAAATGTATGAGTTTTGATACAGCCTTTGTTAATACTGGATAATCAAGAGAAGCTTGTGCTCTTCTATAACAAAATATGAACAAAGAAATGCTTTTTTTTTTTTTGCTATCATCACATCCTTGAAATTATGCTGGAGGAAGTTGTTGTTAAGTCACTCGGAGTTTCAAGCGGAACAGAGATACTGTTATTCAAACGATTTAAAATTTCGTGGATTTCTATCGATCATCGCATATTTCAGACTTTCATAACTGAAAATTTACTCAATGAAAAAGAAAAGAGATAACACATCAGAAATCGTAGAATTTGTTCAAAATAATGTTAATGATTTTTAACCCAGGGAAGATTACAAGGTAGAGGTGGCCATCATTTTCCTAGGAGGAGCACCCGAAAGGGGTATTCACTTTAGAACCCCAAGTGGATTGCATCGAGCTCCATGTACGTGGAAGTTCATATACTTGCTCAAGATTTATTTATTTAGTGATCTCAGTTTAAACTCTCTAAGCAGGAAGAATCTGGAGTTCTTCAAGTTTTCTTGTTTGTGGTGAAAATCTACATTCATAGCTGGTATCAGATCCCAATGATCCCAATGATTTATTGTTGCTGAAGAACTTCAAAAAGTACGAAAATCTAACTAAAATCTTTTGTTTGTGTGCTATAAAGAAGTTCCTAAGACATCTCTGTACTTGACAGAATAACTAATTTATTTTGCATTTTTCAATGAAAATGTCTTTTTTGAAAGTAAAAGAAAAATGGTGCATGCTTTGGAAAATGAAGAAAATTATGAACTCTTGAAACGTACACGGCTGATCCTGATTTCATTCTCCAAAAGGACTTGCAAGATTTTCTAGCAAACAGCACTCTGAGGGTTTTTTTTTTTTTTATTATGGATTTACCTTCAGACTTTTTTGAAACAAATGTGACTAATTGGAAGGAAAATGAATGTAAGTCACGAGCGACTTCAGTCAAGGTTGTTGATGATGTACCCGAAAGTGGGCTAGCACGCTTTGAGGAATACAATAAACTTCATACAAAAGATAAGACCAAAAATAGTATTTCAAGGATGTGATGACGGCAAGCCAAAGCATTTCTTTGTTCATATTATGTTCCAGACGAGCACAAGCTTCTCTTGATAATCTTGAATTACTTGTTATATCAAAACTCACATATTTTACGTGTTCTGTACTCCCCACGACTTCAAAGTTTCGTTAACAGCAGAAGCTATTCCCTCATCTGTTTGTGATTGAACTTTTGGAAAAAATAATATCCAAAAAAATAAAAATCTAGTTTCTGTATTCATCTATTATTTTAGTAATCATCCACCGAAAATACAAAAAAAAAAAAAAAAAAAAAAAAAAAAAAAAAAAAACTAGTTTTATCGTGCATTTCTGGCATTCTAAAATCTTGGTTTGCTTTCGAAACCATCCTTAAATACGGGGAAATTGAGAACAATGTCAAAATTTTCTTTTATGGATAAGGTGAATTTTGCAATTCATGTCCTCAAGCGTATGATATAACCTCGTTCGTGTTGAGATCCAGTTAAAAATACGCGATCACTTCTCATAAATGTTTGTATGAATTTTCCAATGGAATTTTTTTTTTTACATTTCTATATTTTATTTATATTTAATAGGACATTTCTTTAAGAAAAATTTTCTTTAAGTTTTTAAAAATATTTCGCAATGTGAGTGGTAAAATTAAAATTAGCAAAATGTGGTTTGTATTGTTTTCTTTGCTCACTTTAATAAGCATTATCATTTGTGTTACTGAAAAAAAAATTGCTTACTACAAAATTAGCTAAATGTTTTCGGGTAAAAATAGATGGCATAATGATATCCCTTATTTACAATCTTTAGTGTTAAAAAAAGTGTTAAAAAATAATGTAAATTTACCATTCATGCTATTATTGTATTCATTGTATTATATATTACTTCTAAAACCTATTCTCAAATATTTTTTGTACTTTATAAACTTGCATTAGAAAAAACGTTTTCTAGTCAACTGTAAGACCCACACAAAGGAGTTAAAACAAGAAAACAATACGCAACGGTACACTTTTGCCTATAAGATACTTGTTTATGTCTGATTTTACTTTTCATTTTTCTCACATTCATATTACAAGTTTCCACCTGAGAGTAGAAAATAAACTACCAAAAGCTGTTAAAGTAATAAGAGATTTTCCAGGAGGAAATAATTATGCATCAGCAAAAATCATTAGTATCAGTGAAAATTAATGAATATTCTAAAAAGCATCTGCAAATTAAAACGAAAGTTTTGTGTAATTAAACTGCATATTAAAGCCAAGTATTAATGCGCTGTATTATACTCTGATAAATAATGCCGTATACAAAGAGTTGCTACTCTGTGATTGGGAACAAAATCTCATAGCTGAAGGGGTCTCAGTAACCTTTTGTTGTTTTAACTATTGTTTATTTTAACTATTGTTTGTTTCAACTATTATTTTTACTTTAGTATGTACAACATATATAACTGATAGGTGTTTTGGTGTGAAATGATTTAATGAAAAACTGTATTACGGTAAAAGTTGAAAAATTATTATTTTTTTTAAATATAAAAAAAATATTTTAAAACCACATTTCTCCAACCATTTTGATCTTTTGAAATTTTTTTTGTAATAGATGGCTTATGAGTCTTATGAGCTAAAGAACCAGATTGCCAAAAAGGTCATTTATTTTATAAAAAATAAATAAAATGTCATGGTATGTCAAAACATTAATGTTTATAAGACTAATATTTTTATATTCTAAACATAAACTATTTATTTTACAGAAAAATACATAAATAATTTTCTGAGAAGCATTTTAAGGATAATAAATATGAACTGAGAATCAATTGAAAAGTACGTATTAAAGTTTTAGTATTTCGATCATAGTGATATACTGAAAAGAAACAAAATGGGTAAAAAGTAATCAAAAGATTGCCACTCTGATCCTTTTAAAGGATAATACTTTATTTTTTCTCAAAATAAATGGTACATATAGTTCTTAGATTTTTTTTAAAATTAGGTTCTCTTCAATTTGTAACTTACATTTTTGATGTTTTTTTCCCTTTGGATTTATCATAAATTAATTTAATGGTAAGGCAAAACAAATGATAAATACAGAATAAAAAGGATTTTTAAAAAAAAAAAACAGAACAGAAAAAAATACATTCGATGTATTCAAATTTATTTAAAAAAAAGGTCTTTATCTTAAAGTTTTAAATCTGGACCGATCGATCAGTAAAAGTACTTTTGAGTAGGCCACTTTAGGCCAATTTCATGCATTTAATTTTTTTATTAGAATTCATAAAGTTTACAACCTTTAGAAGATTGTGAAAAAACAAAAACATCTTTAAAGATGAGCAATATTGAAATATTCATGTATTACAAGATATCTTCAATCGAAATTCATCCCATTATCATTTCATTGATGGAAACACTGCTGATAGATTTCTTTTTGATTCAAATGAATAAATTGCAAAAATTTTTGTAGTAAATCGCAACCAAAAATGGCATGTAACAAGCCATACTCGACTGATAAAACACAAGTTAGAAACATGCAGCTGAAACTTTCGGCTAATGAGAAGAGGGAGAAATTACCCCTTCCGACGACTACGAAGTATGCTACACCCCGCTCAGACTGCATAATGTAATTCAGACTCTCCCACCCACAACAAACTTAATGATTTCTTAATTTTCTTCAAATCTTTAATTCAAGTCAGAAAAGAAAAAAAAATGCAAACCCGTGTTTTCTAACCTTTAACTGTTATTATTTCCAATTCTGGTATGTTTTGCTTTTTCTTTTATAAAAATATTTATATATATATATATTTGAAATTTATATTTCATGATCGTTAAAAGTCAAGTTATTTAAAATTATTCTATATTTGGTTTTGTCTTTTCCCTTTCATAGTAAACTGCAGTCAATAAACTGTAGTCGGTTTATTTTTAAAACTCTGTTTTTATCATTTACTGTGCAAAATGCTTCGCATTAAGAATATATTATTTTGTGAATAAATAATTTCCGTTGCTTTTTACGACATGAGGAATTCAGAGATTGTTGTTTCTGATAAAGAAAATAACTTGTTTTTTTTTTAACAGGAAAAAAAACCCCCAGATTTTTGAGCTGTCAATTCTGTCAATATGTTTTCATGTAGTTTTCAATAAAAGATATGAAAATTAAAAATATAATGTTTAAATGAATTACATATAAAAAATACAATATAGTATATATTCTGAAATTTGATGCCTACCCTTAATTCAGGATCATTTATTATTTGTTTCATATTGTAATTAAGACACTATTAAAACAGGATTCCAGCAAAATTATTATAGTATTGTTTAATAAAAAGATACACTGCACACTAATTCTACCACATATAAAGTTCTGCATTTAATTTCTAAGTACCTTCATCCTGTTAACACGTGATTTCGTTCATTTTAAAAACGTGAGGATACCTCTAAAAATATGTTCAGCCAATAATGGCACTACATTAAAATATGTCGGCTCAGTTTAAAACTATAAGTGATACACGTACATCATAGAGGAAATGTTTTTGTGTATTTGAACACATATATATACCCACTCGTAAACTTTTGGTATAGAAAAATTACTAATTCCATGCAAATTTTTTGGAAAGGAAAAGAAGAGAATGAAAAATAGTATAATTCAATTATGAAAAATTGATAGTTTCATTTGTAAAATTCAGATTTTTCTTAACGTATATTTCAATATAAAAATGAAATCATTTTTAAACGTTTCATCTCTGAGACACACTCCCATATCTGAAGCAATTGAAAATTTCTAGACATTTCCTTTAGCCTAATTAAAAATTTAACTCAAGTTTTTAAGAATTTTAACCATGTTATAATCTTATGTTGTAATATATTTTATTCAAAATGCTCAATTTAGTAATTCATTTTTACGAGTCATTAATTTAAAATGTATGTCCAAGATATGAAATTCTTTAACAATCTTATACAAATTAATCGAAGTTTTCAACGTAACACACCTTTAAAGGAAATAAAAGAAACCTTCATTTGCATTCAAGTAACTGTATTTTATGTTTCATTAAGTTTTATTCATAAGCATTAAGTGATACTACTTATCGTAATATGTGAATCGAACTGTAAGTTATTAGTATTTAATTTATCTAAAAAAAGACGCTCTTGGGAATAATTAAATTGCGGTTAGAAGTGCAAGATACAGGGTTCGTACGGGTACCGTTATTTTCAAGGCCAAATATCAGAATTTTTTCAGAGAAAAATAAATCTAGTTTAAACGGACGAAATTTCGCCTTGTTTCAGGAGAGATTTTCCATAAAAAAATACTGGTACCGAAGAATTTCTTAGTCGGGAAATTCAAGCACCCGTACGAACCCTGAAGTTACTATATGTAGAAAAATATGCTGCTGATGATATATACAATTACGAAAAAATTGTTTTGATTTTTATTTATATAGTTTTTATTAATTTTCGTCTTATTTCCAAAGACGAAATATAGGAAAAGGGCAAATAATTGTCTGAATGAGTATTCATCTGAAAAATAGGATAATGCTCCAATGCCTAAATTCCTTTTTATCCGGATGATGAATGCTTATAATATCAATTGATGCATTTTACATTTTTTAAAAAACATAAGAAATATCAAATAGCCCAGAAAATATCTTATTATGTTGTCAGAATAAAAATATTATTGATAGTATTATTATGTGTAATCATAACATTGTAAATTATCTGCCCTAATAGGACAATAATATTCACTGTTTCAAAAACAGAATTCTGAAGTAATCCATTCAAAACATAATCATGAATCCTACGTAGTAATCCATAACAATTTTTTTTTCTTTTGGTGGAGTTATATTTCGTGAAGAAGTATTTATTATTCTTCAAAAATCGTTAAACGTCTGCACACAAAGTACAATAAAGTTTGCTAATTTTTTACTGCAACAACGTGCACGCTAAAAAACTCCAATACATTTTATAGAAATATCCTGTCAGAAATTCTACAAGTCCCCCCTCAGTAGAAGAGAATCCTGCTAAACTGATATGATAATCTCTGGGTGAAATAGAATTTCTCATTTTATCAGGCAGAGTGATTCTGTTAAGGGGAGATCAGACTGCGTTCTCTCTCAGCAGAGCTTTTCATGTGGTCCGTCGCTATCTTTAATTTAGACGGTCTTCAGAAACTCGAATACGAATAGGAGGTTAGCGTAGGAGATCCATGACATGATTATCACGGACCTTTTCTTTTTTTGAAATTCCTCCACCAGTGATTATTTTCCCTCCAGTATAAAAAATATCAATCTAAAAAAAACTTCGAAGGAATCTAAAATGAATCACCTCATCGAGTTCACGGATGAAATTCTAGGATTAGATAAATCTTGATTCGCATATTAAAACGCAATCGGTGTGCCAAGTCCTATCTTGGTGGAAAACACCTGAAAACCCGATTTTAGCGGCTGACTTGTAGGTTTACTATTGTGTTTTCCTGCATCAAATGGTGTGTAAACATGGAGGACTGGGAGCAGAAAAACGCAATGGTAACATAGGAGGTATATTTATTAAAGTATCACTTATATTTCTTAAGGTTTATAAAAATAAATAATAATACTTTACGAATTACAAGCGATTCCAAATAATGTTCTTTGCCATCGAAAACTACAAAACCCAAAAAATATAGAGATTTAATAAAACATTTCTGATACAATTATTTTTTCATAACATAACCACGAACGAAAATAGACAATAAACGCTTGTGAGTTACCCACGATCCTAAAAAGCAATCTTTATATTTAGAAATATCCAGAAACCAATAAGTTTTCAAGATTTAAGAAAAGCATTTAAAAACGAAATCCCTTTCCATGCCGCTCAATTTCAAAAAGGTTTCAGGGTTGCTTTTAAAGTGTATTAATCAGTTTTCTGAAACCGGAATATCGGTTTTTAAAGTGCTATACATTTTTAATTAAAGATTTTCAACTGCGTAATTTAAATTATGCATGCAAAAGTAATAAAATATTATTAATTTTAATGTTAATATTAATGCTTAATATTTCTTATGTTTATCTGCAAAACATGTTTCTTAAATATAAAAATGATTACTTCAGAATTGATTGCATTAGAAACATCTACATCTGAGTTTATAGTTCTTTTACAGGGACGCCAAAGGAATGTCTTTAAGTTATAATCTATTTGGAAATATTCTTTGCGGCTTATTTTATTTGAAAAGTCAGCACACGCGCTTGATTAAATCTACCTCAATCACATTTTTTCAAAAGAAAGATAAAATTTTTGAGGAAGCTTCTGATCGCCGTGTACCTTTCAAGGTCAAGGTCAAGGTAGAGAAGTGATGGGTGAAAGAATGTTTTGTTTTTACAAAGAGGGGAGAAATCTTGGGATAAAAAATCCCTTGCGTGTACAGTCGTTTCCTTTCGATAAGTTCATTTCTTACGGGATGACACACACTAAAATAATTTCAATGAAATAGTAAGATAAAAGCTACTTGTATATATTGATGAAAGTTTATTAATGTATTAATATCCATTTTGCGAAATAATCCATGTTTTAATTGGTAAAACAATTCGTTTGCATCTAATCTAGGAAAAAAATGTGATTGTTTGCAGAAACTGCTACAAAATCTGAAAATAAATCGGAAAAGCATGCTTTTTCCACACTTAAAAGAAGAAGTACTGATGCATTTTACAATAAAGAACAGTCGATTTGTTTTTAAAACGTAGTTAGCCAAAAATATAATGGAAGACAAAATGGGGTGAGATTTATCCCAAGCGCTACAAAAGTAGGAGCCCGTGCTGACAGATTAAACTCCTTTTCAAACACCGCATTTCATTTTATGAAAGACAAATATTTCTTAATTTTATTATCTTACTGTTAGAAAGTGTTTTATAATCTATGGAGGATTCATGATTTTTTTTCTTGTTTTCATATGAAGATCAGTAACTGAATCAGCGCTTGAAGCATCTTCATGTAGTATATATAGCTTTCATACCATTGTATTCATAGTTACAATGTACGAAAATCTTCAACGTATAGTGAACGAAACCCTCTCATACAATGTACTTCAAAGTATAGTGAAAGGTTTTGTTAAACCAGGAATTAAATAATTAACATTGTCCAATTAGTTTCAGTAAATTGATTCTCGTAACGCTAAATGTTTTCGAGTATTTCCCATTCATAGTTAAAGATTATTAACTTATTCAGACATATTAAATAAAAAGTTATTCCTGCGCATTTTTCACTTTAAAATTCAAATTATAACGCTGCCTAATAATTCGATGTCTATTTTTGCCTATAAAAATCATATCTATATAAAGATATTTTAAAATCTTTAATATATTTCGTACTTTAGTACTAGTAGAAATAATAATATTAATATAATTTTATATTTTGCCTTTAAAATATTCAAGAGGAGTATATTTTACTATCTTGATGTTTGTTTAATAATATTAGGATGAACAATATAGAAAATGTAAATAATGTATATCTTTACCGTATATATATATATATGGGGCATTCTCACAATCTTTTGACTTTTGGGGGAAAAAATCTGACAAAATTAAACTTGATAAAATAATATTTTAATCTGATAGACGAATGCCTTAATGATTCAAAATAAAGTAAAAATGGTCAGCAGCGAAAAATTTTTTATTTAACTGGGGTTTAAGTTAAACTTGCGAGTTTAATTTTACATACCATTTTAGAAGGTATGATACTATGAAAATTCGGATGTGCAGACAATCTCATTTTTGCAATGATACAATTTTGAGCTGTTTATAATAACATTACAACGATAATTGACTTAAAATGAGGTCTTTTTTTCGGAAGATGGATATATTTTGATTATTTTCGTTTTTATATCTATTTTCGGCTTCAGAAGTTCAAGCAGCGAAGAACAGGGTACAGTGGATCATCCCCAAATATTTTATTTATTTTTAATTTTTTAAGACAATTGTTTAAGCTTATTGATTGTAGCACTGGATTATTATTTATAGCCTTCAGAGCACACGGTTAGCTCAGAATGAACCATTTTATCCTGACTGGTTGTTTTGAACTTCTGAAAGAAAAAGGTTTCATCGTCATATTTTTCTAAGATAAAAAAGCTTTTTTGCAAGGGTAAGATACTTTTGTATTTTAATTTAAAGTTAATATGCTTAAAAAAAAACTTTAAATAATATTTTTATCTGCATGTATTCAACTTCAATATGGGGAACAGTGGACCACCCACGGCTAAGGACACACTGGTTCACAATCCATGCTGCTGCAGTAATGTAGAATTTTAAAAATATTTTGCTCAATATAATTGCTTTTTCTCCATAGAGAAGAATTGTTTTAAAGTAGTTATTTAATATTGAAATACAGTAAACTAATATAAACGACAATTTATTTAACACAGTAAAAAATATTTTTGTTAGTATTTACTGCTTTTGAAAAATATAAAAGTAACCAACTCCCCTATTAGTCTAGTCAAATTATAGTTCGAGGTGGAAAATTACGGTGTAATTGTCTTTAATGTCTTACTTTATGTTTTTGGGGATGCTGAACATAAATCTGAAGTTATCCTTCAAAATGTTCCTCGGCAAATAAGAAAATTCATGCATAACACAAAAAATCGAAGTTTTTGTGTGTTTCTGCCTTATAACTTGCAAAGTAAGCTTTTTACGCGAAAGGTGGCACTATATTAAAATACAGACCAAAAAAATACTTACAATGCATGTCCTTATCTTTTTTTTCTTTTTTTTTTTTTTTTTTTTTTGCACGACATTCCGTAGAGTATGTTCCATTGTATGGTTTCTGTAGAGGCGTTGAAAAATCGACGAAAACCAATAATTTTCGAAAATCTCAAAAAACACATTCTTTTAATACCTTTCCGTTCATAACACTAAAAGTTAGCACTTCACTATATCCTATACTTTGAAAAAAGAGATAAAATTACAGAATTATTCTTGACTACAATTTACCGAAACAGATAACATCATTTGAATAGCGTCGTACCACATGAGAATTTATATTTTTTTCTTTTAAATTGTTACTTTTTTAATACTTTAACCATAATTTCTGTTCTTTTTCTTACAGATATAAGTAATATCTGTTAGAATACAAACCTTTATAACAGTCCGGAAAAAGCATTGCATGACGAACTCAGGCAATTTCAATGGAATAGATTCTTTTAAAATGATGCTTACAATGAAAATTTAATTTTCAAGAATAAAAAAATAATGTGACTTGTATCGTACGTAGTAACGTAAAACATCCCTACTCTTTAAGCCTTCCAAATTTATACAATAATTAAGAACTGAGTATTACATGTCTAAATTTTGATTGCAAATTCATACAATATTTACGAAATAAATATAATATATTAACAATAACTGGAAATATAATAAATGGCTATATTTGCAAGGAAAAAATCCTGGAAAGTAAAACCTATCTAAAATTCAAAAGCGTTAGTATCAATGTTGTTGTAAAATAAATTTTGCGAGAAAATACATCTTCCTTCTTCAATGCGATTGAGTTAAAAAATATACTTTTCCATTGCATTCTTATTCTACCAACAAACTCTTAAGTTTATCATAGGTCTTGAGTGCAAATGTTTTATTTCTAAACAAACACGTCTTTTGTTTTCACTCTACTTCTTTGAAGTACTTCATTCTTTCCGCAAGTGCTCCTCTACTTCTAATTGTTCAAGCTTACATCAATCTTCTTAACTTGTTTCAAAAGAATATTATATTTTTACTCTTTCCATCATTTTTTTTATTCAGTATCTGTTCTCAAGTTTCTTTACCTAGATAGATTGTCACACGGAAGAATTATTCTCGATATTCATTTATCAAGACACATAAAATCAATTCGAAAAACTAACACCGCATGAGAATGTAAGTAATATTTCTTTGCGCTCATTCTTATCAATATGATTTATTAATTCAATATTTCTGTTAATTTAAAAAATTTATATATATATACTAGGGGGCTCCACCCCGTACAAGCTACGCTCACCAACCCCCGTTCAGACACTGAAGAATCTAAAAGCACGCTAATCTGACCGGTTTTAAAAATATTAGAGAAGATTGAATTATACTGAAAAAACCTGTAGTGATCTCCCGGTAAACGGGTTTGTATTCACTTCCCTTTGATTGCAAAAATTTAAGGCAAAATCAGTTACTGTTAAAATATTCAATGGTTGTTTTCGTGTTTGGTTAAAAAAGATCAGTTAAACATTTGAAAGATGCTAAAATAAAAGTCTTTGCTTCCCGGTATTTTTTAACAGCGTTATAAAATGATTAACATAATGCAATTTACTATAATTACTAAAATTTACTGCTTTAATCCCTTTAATGGTGAGGGTTCATTTTTGGACCACTTCATTTTAATTCTTAAATGCCAAATTGTCACCAGAATATTAGGATGAAAATTTTCCTTTTATTAAGTAAGTGAACAAAAGCATTTTTGTATTTCGAAATTTGTTTGTAAATTCTGGTGTCATTCACTAATTTCAAGATTTAACGAATAGAAGTACATTGCCCCTGAAAGGGTTAAATGCAAATTAATGTATTTATTATTTTAAAGTTTCCATTCCTTTTAATATTCATGTGTAAATACAATGTTCAAGACTTTTTTTTCAATATTTTCCTGCTTTTAACAGGTACTCATTTAATAGTAATTTTAAAGTTTTTTTCTGATTTTAATAGTCACGAGTAAATAAATTTCTAATCGTTAAGGCTAATGTCAGACGAACGGTTTTTCGCAACGGGAAAATGAACGACCGCTTTTCAAAGCATGGTAATCTTCTGGGCTATTCAGACGAGCGCCTCAAAACTGCTGCGGGGAAAAAGACGAAAAGGGTTGTGGTACGCTTATTTTAATTCAACGACTTGCCTATTACGTGGTGTGTATAAATTCCCTAAATCAGTTACAGGCCAGTACAAAAGATCTCTTACTGACTGAAACCGATAAAGTCAATTTATAACTGTGTTTCCTCACTAATTTAAATTTTAGCGTGTTGTGTAGTATAGTATATGCAAATTACAGATCATCTACATGGCTGCACAAAGGATTTCTCATCTTTTTCGGATATACTATTGGTAGTAATACCTGAAATTGGATTTTCAAATGTGTTGTAAATTTTACAAATTGTTTATTTGGCTATAATATTTCATCTTATTAACTCTTTCATTTGCAAAGTACTTCTATACGTAAAATGCTGAAATGATTGATTGATACCAGAATTTACAAGCAAATTCATTTGAAAATAAGCAAAAGCTTTTCTTCGGGTACTTAATAAAATGAAATTTTTCCCTAAATTTCTTGTGCCAATGTAGCATTTAGCAATTTAATTTAAGTGGTCCAAAAATGAACCACAGCTCTTGAAAAGTTTTTAAAGGATGGAGTTTTCTTAAAGTACTCTGGAAGTGTTGCACAGTGTTTCAAAATCTATGCTAAATGCATGATTTTTCGTTTTTTCAGAAACGTAAAATAATGCTTTACGTAAATCATGTGCTTTCGTTTAATATTGATTTAAGGGGGTCCAGGACACATTTTGAAATAATGTTTATTTATTGAGTTAAAATTCTGAATTTTTTTGTGATGGTTAACCTTATCATTTGTAAACAAAATCACATAATAAAACTTCTCACTAGCTGTTTAACCCGTTTACGCACGGGAGTTCATGAATTTTCTTCTAAAACCAAAATAAAAGATAAAAAACAGTACAACCAAACTAAAGTTTATGAATATAAAAATGTGTTATGCCTATTAAAAATCAATAAATACAAAACCAATATGAAATAAGTATGTACACAAAAAATTAGTTATGTATTAAAAAATAAATAAAAGTAAGTATTTACACAACTGAATTAAAATTTGGGAATATAAAAATCAGTTATAAAGTCAATATTTACACAACCAAACTAAAATTTGTAAGAAAAAAATGAAATTTACACCGTGACTGCAAAAAAATGGAAAAAATTATCTTAAAATGAAAAATCTTTGCACTATTTCCCACATCACCAATGGGGTAAATTGCGGTAGACTCGTTTTTTTAGTGAGTATTTACACAACCAAATTAAAGTTTAGGAAATCAGTTATGAAGTCAATATTTACACAACTAAACAAAAATTTGTAAGAAAGAATGGAATGTACATCGTCATTGTAAAAAAATTTGAAAAAAAGTCTTTTAAAATGAAAAATCTTTGCACTGTTTTCCACATCATCCATGAGGTAAAATGCAGTAGACTCATTTTTGTTTGTTTGTTTTTTACAATAAAGCAAAATAGTTGCGACTTAAGATAAAACTTCACAGAAGACAATGTTTTGTATAAGTACCTTATCAGACTGTGACAAAAGTTTTCCTTGTTTTGTTCCGTCCTTGACCCAAACACGTACACATCCTCTAGAAGTTGCTCTTGAAAAGGCTACATACAACATCACATGTGAGAAAACTGCATGGGGCAAATAGATTCCAACCTTTTGCAAACTTTGACCCTGAGATTTAATGATATTCATAGCAAAGGCGAGCATAAGTGGAAACTGACGACGGCGCAACTGGAAAGGTAAACTGTATCCGACGGAGTAAGCAGGATCCTCGGTATGAAAACACGGGTGCCTCAATTATGTCCTGTCAAAACTTCTGCATCTATAACATTTTGCGACAATCTTTTGACTATTAAACGTGTTCTATTACAGAGACCACTGGGCGGATTCATGTTCCTAAGCAACATAACAATAACGCCAACTTTAAGATTTAACTGATGTGGTGGCATTACAGAAGGTGTTAAACTATTGATGAAATCCATCTGCAAATTGTTTTGTTCTTCTTCATCATCACAAACTATTGTATCAGCACTAAAATAAGTCTTGACTTTGTCAGGTACTTTTCGTAAAACCTCCTCATTCAATCTCAAAGAATCCTCATTCTTGGGACACAAAATGGCTCTTTCCGAAAGATGATCAAGATCAATTTCAGACGAATCAAAAATATCATACACTATAGAATCCTGCACTAAACATTCTGGAGGTATTTCAATAATATCTTCTCCGAGTTCATAATCATTAGTCAACCGACCATCCCACAGGCGAATGAGCCATTCCAAGTTCCTCCGGCTCCGTTCGCATATTTGTAACCAGACTGAACTGTCGAAATGTTGGCCAGAGAGAAGAATTCTTGATACAGCTATCAAAAATGAGTGTTTTTTTTGCATGAATAACTACAGGAAAAACCTGCCTCCAGTCACCTCCAAGAATAAACACTTTGCCTCCAAATGGGACATCCTTGCCAACCAAATCTCGCAGAAGTCTATCAACAGCATTCAAAGAATGAATAGGTGTCATGGTACATTCTTCCCATATAATGAGCTTAGCCATTTGCAGTAATCGTTCTTCAGATGTATTTTGCCGCATTTTTGAAGCTGAATTATCCAATATGGTAATTTAAATTGAGAATGTGCAGTTATTCCACCTTGTAAGAGTATAGATGCGATGCCTGTCCATGCAAGGGGAATAGCAGTAATGTCCCATTCCTCTGGCGTAATGCAGCAAAGTATTGAATAGGAATGTTTTTCCTGATCCCGCAATAGCATTGACACAGAAAACCTTAGCGGCAGTAGCATAATCATTTTGAATACTTTCAATGACAGCATCAAAAATTATACGTTGTTCCGGATTTAGCTCATTTAACAATCACTGTCCCTCTGCTCTTTATTCTTGTAAATCATAGACATAGCTTTCCACGGAGTTCTCCAGGCTTGATGGTTCAATCAATTCAAGGCTATGAAGTGTCATGTTGTGTATGCGTAGATGATTTGCTATGTCTTGAAGGGCTCTATCTCCTCTCCTGTAGCGGCAGATGGCGAGGAAAATCTTCTGAGAGTTCTGACTTAAATTGTTCCCATAATTTAATCCGTGAATTTGGATTGCCAAAGACGCATAGGAAAGAAAACAGTTGTCTCAATTTGGCGACATTTCAAAACTACATGCTTCTGTTAAACAATGTTGCCATTCATCATCATCTTCTATTAAATTTCTAGCACGGCATGCACCCTTGAATGTTTCATAGACAGTATTCTCATACGTCCTTAACTCTTCGAAAGACTGGGCACCGGGAACATGACAAAGCAGCATACGAAGATGGAATCGCTCAGTATCCTTTGGCCTTACAGAATACATCCTTGATACTATGTAGTCACCTAATGTAACACGCCTTTGCCACACATTGCCTTTCCATATAAAGTGCTTTGGAATTTCTGTATAGAGAAAGATGTTTGCTGAAGGATCTGACCTGTTAAGTAGAAACCAAGCAGTGAGCATGGTGTCTTTATTACTTGCTCTTTCAAAAGCTTCACGTTCTCCCGCTTCCCTAAAATACACAGATTGCATAACTTGTAGATTCTCCGTCAATCGAATAATAACATGCGACTTGTCCTGCATGGACTTTTCAAGAAGTCTCCACATTGCCTCTGGTACCGAAACATATCCAGCATTTAAATAACTCTTCACCTCATCCTACACTACAAATCCCTCACCGTTATTTTCAAAATCAACTTTTGTGCAATCATCACCCTTGTATTCATATTACCAATAAAATACCAAAACTAATCAGGGCAGCACTTTATCAGAATAAACCCATTTACAAAATTTGAAGCAAATCAGATAATTCTGCATGAAAAACCCATTTATCTAAATTAAGAGGAGATTAGCTCCCCGTTGCCCCTTTTATGCTTAAACAATGAATTCCCAAAACTAATCAGGGAAGCGCCTTATTAGAATTTACAAAATTTGAAGCAAATCGGATATTTCTATCAAGAGTTATCACGTTACATACATACGTACATACAGAACCTGCGGGCACATTATCTCTCAGGCTTTAATAGCCTGTGAGCTAAAACGAAAAAAAGACTGACTAAAAAAAACAAAGAAACAACAAATATCACCAAAAATACTGACGATATATTTCAGTAATGTGTCCCTCCGGAGGGCATAGTGAGGGAAGATGCATAATATGAAAGAGTGGTCAAAGGGTTTTCTAATGATATACCACATAATGGGCGTCGAAAATTTTTAAAAAAGTGCCCCGGGGGATGAAATTGGGGGAGGGGGGTGCAAGGTTCATAATAGTAATATAAAAACATGCGCGCATTCAAATGCAACGCCATCGGTGGATTTCAAAGAAATCGGTGAAGAACTTTCGGAGGTTTAAGATTTCGTACAAACGAGCATTTACATTTTTTAATATAGAAATGTACCCCCATGGGGGAAAGTGTGATGAGGGGGATGGTAGGTGCATAATATGAAAGAGTAGTCAAAGGGTTTTTTAATGATATGTCACATGACGTGTTTCTGAAAAAATTAAAAAGCGCCCCCTGGTGGTGGCGAGGAAATTGGAGGAGGGAGGAGCGAGGTTCGTGATAGGTATATAAAAACACGCGCGTATTCTAATGCAACGCAATCCGTAAATTTCAAACCAATCGGTGAAGAACTTTCAGAGGTTTAAGATTTTGTACAAACGAACAGTTATATTTTTATTTATATAGAAATGTGCCCCCACGTGGGCAAAGTGAAGGGAGCGAGATGCGAGGTGCATAATATGAAACAGTATTCCAAGGACTTTCTAATGATAGATACCATGATGGGTTTTGGAAAACATTTAAAAAGTGCCCCCTGGTGGTGGTGGTGCCAAATGGGGTGGTGGGGGAGTGAGGCTCATAATAACTACATAACAACACTTCCGGATTCGAATGCAACTCAACCCGTGAATTTCAAAGCAATCGGTGAAGAATCGGTGAATTAAGGGCGGGAGGAATAAGCTCCCGTTCCCCTTTGCGCAACCAATAAAACACCAAAACTAATCTGGGAAGCACTTTATCAGAATAAACCTATTTACAAAATTTGAAGCAAATCCGATAATCCTGCATGAAAAACCCATTTATCTAAATTAAGGGGAGATTAGCCCCCCGTTGCCCATTTTATGCTTAAACAATGAATTCCCAAAACTAATCAGGGAAGCGCCTTATTAGAATGAAATTTTTTACAAAATTTAGAGCAATTCGGATATTTCTATCAAGAGTTATCACGTTACATACATACGTACATACAGAACCTGCGGGCACATTATCTCTCAGGCTTTAATTGCCTGTGAGCTAAAACGAAAAAAAAGACGAACTAAAAAAAACAAAGAAACAACAAATATTACAAAAAATACTGACGATATATTTCAGTAATGTGTCCCTCCGGAGGGCATAGTGAGGGAAGATGCATAATATGAAAGAGTGGCCAAAGGGCTTTCTAATGATGTACCACATAATGGGCATCGAGAAATATTAAAAAAGTGTCCCGGGAAATGAAATTGAGGGAAGGGGGTGCAAGGTTCATAATAGTAATATAAAAACATGCGCGAATTCAAATGCAACGCCATCGGTGGATTTCAAAGAAATCGGTGAAGAACTTTCGGAAGTTTAAGATTTCGCACAAACGAACATTTACATTTTTAATATAGAAATGTGACCCCATGGGGGGAAAGTGTGATGAGGGGAATGGTATGTGCATAATATGAAGGAGTAGTCAAAGGGATTTCTAATGATATGTCACTTGACGTGTGTCTGAAAAAATTTAAAAAGCGCCCCTGGTGGTGGCGAGGAAATTGGAGGAGGGAGGAGCGAGGTTCGTGATAGGTATATAAAAACACGCGCGTATTCTAATGCAACGCAATCCGCGAATTTCAAAGCAATCGGTGAAGAACTTTCGGAGGTTTAAGATTTTGTACAAACGAACAGTTATATTTTTATTTATATAGAATATAAATATATTTTATTTTATATATTATATTTTTATTTATATATATTTTTATTTATATTCGGAGTTTAGCAATTACGAACAAACGAACATTTACATTTTTATTTATATAGATTTATATAGAAATGTGACCCCACGTGGGGAAAGTGAGGGGAGCAAGATGCGAGGTGCATAATATGAAAGGGTATTCCAAGGGCTTTCTAATGATACATTACATGATGGGTTTTGCAAAAAATTAAAAAAGGGCCCCCTGGTGGTGGTGGTGGCAAATGTGGTGGTGGGGAGCGAGGTTCATAATAACTATATAACAACACTTCCGGATTCGAATGCAACTCAACCCTTGAATTTAAAGCAATCGGTGAAGAACTTTCGGAGATTAGCGATTAGGAACAGACGAACATTTACATTTTTATTTATATAGATATGGTACATAATATTGTATAGATTAGACAAACAGGATATCGCTGTCTTGATTCATTTTGAGAAATTTTAAACCGGGTAACTGCTAAAATACATTGCTCTCGGCAAGAAGAAATAGCGGCTAATGTGTTTTCTTTGTATTGGCAATGTTGTAGTTTCTGTGTTCAAATGTTTGTTTTATTAGCCTCCGGTACGTTATGCTATTTCTTTCTCCCAGCTTATTTTGTGTCCAAAAAATAACGTTAGCTTACAGACGCTAGCAATAAACAAAGTAGATGTATTATTGTACAATTAAATACCTACTCTATAGCATTTTCTAAAATTTCTAAGCATCGCACATTTTCAGTTTTTATACCATCGTTTTGGGGAAAAAGGGTACTTTTTAATGCCATTTGTTTGAAAACTACATCTCCATTTTTTTTTTAAATATTAATTTTTTTGTAGTTTTTAGCGACATTTGTTTCATTTTGGCAACTCAAGTACTCCATTTCTGTAAAAATTAAAGAAAAAATAGTTGAAAAATAGCAATTATATCTTTTTGTTGCCATTTTCTCATAAAAATTGAAAAAAAAAATTAGTTAAAATACGTGCTACTTTGAAAAAAATATAAATGAAGGATTTATGATAAAACAGGGAGCTATTATAAACTATATTTAATTTTAAGTTTCTATATTAATGCAAATAACGTCATTTTACATAAAATAACAGCGTGTGCTTTAAGTCTTAAAATTGAAATAAGTTTTGCAGTAGAGTCCCGATTATCCGAGTCACGCTTAACCGAGTTATTTTCTTCTGATGGACTGGTGGCTTCTATTGTTATCAAACAGCCATTATAAATAAAGCGTTAGGTAAAGAGCTGCCGTAAAAAGTTAGAACTCTGATTTTCTGGTCAGAATGGAAAAAAAATGGCCATAATTTAAAAAAAAAAAAATTATGGACATTTTTTTTTTTTTTATTCTGACCAGAAAATCAGAGTTCTAACTTTTTACTGCTGCTCTTTCATCTTCACCTAACGCTTCATTTATAATGGCTGTTTCATAATAATAGAAGCTACCAGAAAATAAAAAAATGGCCATAATTTAAAAAAAATAATAAAAAAATTATGGAAATTTTTTTTTCATTCTGAATAGAAAATCAGAGTTCTAACTTTTTACTGCTGCTCTTTCACCTTCACCTAACGCTTCATTTATAATGACTGTTTCATAATAATAGAAGCTACCAGTCCACCAGAAGAAAATGAAGTAATGGAAATGCCGGGGGCAACACTAAATTCTGAAAAAGCAGAATTCATGTTCTCTAGTTTTATTTTTGTTTTAATGACTGCTAGTTTTCAAATTTCGTAACTATGAAGAAGCCGTCATTACGATATCCCCATACTGGAATTTCTGTAGTTTCTGTGTCGATAAATTAATTTAATATATATATTTTATTTTAATGATTTAAAATTATTAAATAAGAATGGAATTAATTTACCGCAATATGTTTGTAATATTTAATGCAGCATATTTAATAAGAATTTATTCCACACAATGAAAATGTTGCAAGCATTTAAGGGTGATTTTTTTATTATTTACTTTCCAGTCGTCATTCTGTCGGGTTAAGTCCGGGTATCATAAGTGGGATAAAAGCTATATGGGAAAACAATGCCTGAAGTAAACGCATTAAAAAATACATGGAAAATAGTGGTCGTGAAGTACAAGAGCAATGGGTGTGGGTAGTGTCCTTTCCTTCCATGATGTGTGGTGAGCTTGAAACCTAAACACTCGTGGGGTGATACCAGGACACCCAGTATATATTTTTTTATTTATTTATTTTTAGCATAAAACCTTTCATCGAATACATAAAATTCAGTAATACAAGTCAATTTTTCGTGCCCACTAAGTAATAGGTGATGGAAAATTACAAAATTCGTCATTTTAACTAATTAAAGTACTTTTGAACTTAGTTTCATGTGCATTGCATACATAACTACAATGTGTGAGACAGGGGCACAAAAGTAAAATATAGATATCTAAGATTTAAGTTGCAGCATCCTGGATAATTTTGAGTTGTAAAAGAATTTTTTTTTATATTCTTAAATCTCATTATTTATTAATAAATAATTTTACGTTAATTTTCATTTTAAAAAAAGAATCGTAGACTTTATGTAAAAAATATTTTATTAAATATGTTATTAAATACATATTTAATAACATATTTGATAATGCACTGAAATAATAACACATTAATTATGCACTGAAATAAGATTAAATTTATTATTTTTGATTGAAAAAAAGAACCAAGTTCTATTACACTAGACGGAAAATGAGAGATTAATCATTGTAGAAGACCAACAGAATGCAGTGGGTCAAACATACCTCCACTGTCATTCAGAGATTTAAAAAAAAAGTACAAAAACACGTGCCAATAACAGCACAAAGTTCAGTTAAGCCAATAGCAGCACCAATTGACTATCTAATCTTTTAGATCATGAAATCAAGCACACTAGAAAGAAAAAAGATCTTCTTTAACTCTATTTACAATTAGCATAAGAGCTTAAGATTAGGAAATGAAAAATTTAGTTTTTGAGAGGGAAATTTAAAAAATAACTCTTTATTTATTATTATTATCACCACAATAGGCTGAAACATTTACATAAACTGGCAGAAAAGACTTTTAATATGATTCCATTTTGAGCGTATCAGCAGAGATAAGGTTTTAAAAAGAAAATAATGACAAAAAGCTTCAGAAAACAAGGAAAAGGTTTAGAATATACTTAAAACAAATATATTTTAAAACTATACTAAGTAGAAATTTCTGACCTTAATTGAGATTTTATCTGCTTTTATTATAGTCAAAAATGAAATAAAAGAGTTTTTGGAGGTAGTTAAAAGAGTTTGTCTAGATATTTTAAATTATTTAAACTTTCTATTTGAACCTTTGATTATGGGTCAGTAGCAGATTTGCCGCATCTGGCGGTTTTTTTCTTCAGAAATTTTAAATTATTCCCAGAATGTTTGCTTATTATAATGATAGGTATTTCGTGAATAAAATAAAATAAAATTACAATTAAAAATTTCCTGGTGTCCGCGAAATATCTGAATAAAAATTGGCCAGATTTGGCAACACGGGCCGTGGTCAGGATTCAGGAATGCTCATATTTCATTGAATTGTAGTACAATTTACAAAATGTTTCTTTTGATTGAAGTCTTTTTAAAGCCTTCTTCGAATATATTTTTCCTAGGCGACTTTCACCACTTTCACATGTCCCCGGGACGTAGCAGAATAAGATTAATAATTTGAATAGTAAGTTCCTCTTAGTAGCAAATCTCTTGAACAGGTGAACAGGTGATTGCTTTCACGGGATACCCAGTAGCAGTGCTACTCCGCATCCTGTAGATGAGTTATCATATCATAGAGGAGCCATAAAATTAAGTCTAGCCATATCACAATGTATGTACCCTAAATTTATTAAGATAGGATAAAGACAAAATAGGAAAAATATGTTTAAAGAGATACTGAAGCGATCATAGATATAGAAAATACAAGAAATTTCGGATTAGATAATCCGAGAGCAGGATGCGGATCTGCTTGGAAAATCCAAGCGAAAGAAAATCTCTTGAAAATAACTTGGTATATTTTTAAGAGATGTACTTAACACGTGACAAAAAATTTGTGGGCGCTCTGTCTCAAGAAATAACTATTTCCGCAACTTCTTTATCTCAAGAAGTAATGCACGGATTTTCATCATACTTCAAATTCTGTTAGAAGTTGGCATAAGTTGTTGCTGATTATGTTTTGGTATAAATTACGCAATAGGTGACGCAGCTGACGTTCATTTTACATGATTTAATGTGTGACATAACGGCACAAAAATACTGTTAAGCTTCAGGTAATTGCGTAATTATATTGCCTAAAAATAAAGATTTAGTTAGTCAATGTTCTATAAAAGAAGAATAAAAATTATATGTAAAATGAACAGAATATATAGAATATATTTCCTGTATAAAGAAAATACTATTTTGAGCTTTAACCAAGCTAAAAATTTCAAGTAACTTTAATAGTTGATGTGTATATATTTATATACGTGCATACTTGCTTTCTTAGTACTCAAACTCCTGAACTTTCAGTAGCTTCGCGCATTCCAAACTCACAATTCATCCATTGGTGGAAATATAGTGTAATCAATCCTCATAACAAATTTAAATTTATAAATTTAAGAGCATTTAAAAAATTTGAATTGCTTATGGATGAAAAGGCTGACAAACAGATTAATTGAACAAACCTTGTACTTGATTGTTTTATGTCAGTAACTTTTTGGTTCATCAGTATCAGTAAATCCTTGCTAATTTGTAGTTATTTCCATAGTCACAATTTAAAGTTTCATTTGCATCATGAAAGGTGTTTATATTCAAATTTTTAATGTAAATTTCTTCTCATACACTGTAAAAAAAAATACAACCAGTTTTCCTATAGGAACCGGAAAAATAGTTGCCCTTATCGTACCCGAAAAATTTCCGACCCATCTCGGAATAAAATCCGTAAAATACCGTTTTATTGACTATTTCCCTTTTTTACGGATTTTATTCCGATTCGGATTTTTCTTACAGTGCAGTGAAACCTAAAAACCAATTTTATTTAAATGTAGATAGCATGTTACCTGTCAGGCGTCACTAAAAATGCAAAAAATATATATATATATGTTGAATAAATACTACCTATTGTTATCTTAATGCTGCCATATGTTGATATACAAAAGAAAATAAATTTGGTTAACCTTTCTTTTTGCTTTACACGATTTTAAGAATAAAATAAAGTTGAGCTTAATTGGACGTCTAAATTTTGCTTGAAGTATGTTTTCCACATAAAGAACATAGTAAAATCCATTTACACTTTTTTATGCAAATTCTCACCAAGGGTTCTACTAGCGTAAAAAGAAAAAAAAAACTTAACATCTGAACATTTTTACAGTAATATAAATATTATCAAAGCAGACACTTGTTCCGAAGATAAAAAAAAAAAAATGCATAAAAATCAATTTTATTTAAATTTATTTGCCCAATTATCCTCCATGGGACATTGTAAAAGCAAAATAACATTTTGTTGAATCTGATTACTGAATATTGAAAGGTATTACTGCGACAAAGACGATCTTCCATAATAGATTCCCACTCACCTTTCATTCGTGTCTATTGTTGCGTCTGAGGCCACATCCATCGCTGTTGTAACAGCTGATGTCTGTTATTCCTAATTATTTTAGAAAGTTCGATTACATATTTCAAGTTTTGCTTTTGTAAAACGGTTAAGTTAAAAATATCACTGCCTCTCGGACTGGTGAAAAGTTCTTTCCATTTCTGCAGGGCTAAATATGGGAAAATGTTTTATTTATGTGTTTGTAGACCGGTGAATTTCTTTTTATTTATGTTGGATATATACTTGATATAACTGTCATAATAGCATTTTCATCATACTTTCAAAATAAGTTATTGAAACTGATTATTGATTATTCACACTGTTTTCAAACGCATGTTTACGAATATTTAATATTTTTATAATAATACAGCACAGAAACATAATATTTCGGATAAATGACGTGTGATAAATCGAATAATGTTATACAAATATGGTGTTTGCAATGAAAAATTTAATGTTCGAATACAAATGGATCTGTAGATAGCTCTTCAAGACAGCCTTTTAGAAATGTTTAAAATCATAAATATTACTATTAGTGCAAAAAGCTTCATTCTACGATATTTGTGAATTAATTTATCACTGGCAACTGAATTATTTTTTTTACGTGCTGTACCTTATGAAAATTTGGCTCAAGCATTTATGATCAAAATACTCTTTTAGATTATAAATAAAATACCACTTATTTAAATGTATATTATTTTTTAGGTTCAATAATTTCCACATTCAAATAAAAAAAGTAACCTTTTATATTTTTATAAGGTCTTATTTATAATAAGGCATTTTTTATAAAGTCTTGAAAATGCAACTTATTAACTAAGAATGTTAAAATAAATTTAATTAAATAATAATAATTAAAAAAAAAACTTTAGATAATTTGGTGACCTCAATATTACAAAAAATAATCAAAAAGAAATGAAAGTAACAATGATAAAGTATAATAAAGTATCCTTTTAAAAAATGAGTAAATGAAATGAATGAATTTATTGTGGTATTCTAATAATAAATATCAATAAACATCAACCTTTTTAAAGCTCTTTAAAACATTTAACGAACTTTATCATTATATGTTCTTGATTTTTCATTTATAGCTCGTTCTAGTTATCCTCAATCACTTATTAGCAATTTGAAAAGATAAATGGTTTTATATTGAAAGTTTATGTGGATATTTACATAATTACACATACATTTACAAATTTGCTTATTTATTATTTTGCAAAGTGCAAATATTATGAATAATTACATTTACCAAAATGGAGATTAGTTAATTTGATTTTTTTCTTTCTACTTTTAAGATCTTATTTTCAAAGCACACATAGAAAACTAATTAATTTATTTTTACGCAAACTAAGAAAGAAAAAAAAATAAGAATACATTTATTTTTTTAAACCTATTAGATTTTTTTTTTCATTCAGAATGAAAATAAATAACTAGTTTTCGTTTATTTTCCGTAGAAGAAATTAATTACTTTTAATTCATTTTTATAAATAGAAAGTTTTTATGATTATCTCAGTTAAAAAATTAATTAAATATGACTGTAAATAATTTTAGTTTATAAAATAATATCTACAGTTTCTGAAATATAACAATTTATCAGCCACAAATAAATCTGGAATTTATTATTATTATTATTATTATTATTATTATTATAAATTTATAATTATTTCATAATATAAATAGAAATGTAATCATCTAAAATGGACTGATTAAAAAAAATCGCGTATTATCCATTATTCTGTTACTTAAAATAGTGTTCCATTCATTTTGAAAATTAAAACACATATGAAAGTATCAGTGGCGTGGCGTCCGGTTATCGCTGGATGCGGCGATGACCAAGCAATATTTTAAAACTCTTAATAAGCTTTTAAAACTGTACGATCCAGTTTTAGCAGAACATTTGGAGTTAGTGTATAAGTGAAGGTAAGATTTAAAGTTTCTTTTTTGAACATTCAACCATTGAATTTTAGAGTTAATAATTTTTCACCACAAACTTAAATAATTGCGATGACCACCGAAAATTTTCACGCCACGCCACTGGAAAGTATATGTCCATAAAAAAATAAATAAATAAACTGGAAAACAGGAATTCTGCTTTTTCAGAATTTAGTGTCGCCCCCGATGAAAAAAATATATGTATATATAAATTGTACATCACATATTTCAATTTTAAGGCTTAAAGCACATACTTTTATATTATGTAAAATGACGTCATTCGCATCCGCTGAAGAATTCCACACTTACGATCCACTCTTAAACATCTACAGTAAAGTATGCATAGGACGTCACTATCACGAAATAATGCACAAATGCAGCAAAAAGATGCCGTCATTAGAGATAAAAGAAGCAGCTATCTAATGATTAGGCTTTCATTTGTTTGTAACATTAAAATATAGATACTTAAAATGAAATATGGTTTATAATAGCTCCATGTTTTGACAGAAATTATTCGTTTATATATATTTTGTTCAAAATAGCACGTATTTTAATTACAATCCTACGATAATAATTTAATCCTACGATGATACATCTGCTTTGTTTTACGTCTTGCTTCTGTAAGGTAACGTAATTTTCTAGAGACGACATAAAATAAGCTGGGAGAAAAAAAATAGCATACCGGGGGCTAAAAAAAAAAAAAAAAAAAAAAAAAAAAAAAAAAAAAAAAAAAAAAAAAAAAAAAAATCAAACCTAACGTAGCGAAGACTAAGGGCTGATGGGAAATAGAGCTAATTGAAACAAATGGATTTTCTCATAAAATAAATGAGTAAAATTTTCAGCTTTTTGCTTATCAACATTTCGAAAGCACATAAAATAGTGCCTTGTGCAATTTTCTCGATTAGAAGTTGCAAAGAAAGAATAAAAGCCTAGTTGGATGGAATTTTTTGCATGTTGAATAAATACTATGATAACGTATTAACTCCATTTTTAACAATATTACACGTGCTTATGAAGCTTTGAATCAATTGTCTTTATTTAAAAGATTCATTTCGTGTTGGTGATAAATAGTGAATTCACAATAATCCTAAATGCAGTTCAAATTTGCATTTACACTAACGAAACTTCATAGATGGAGAGAGCCAAAATGATTATGTATAAATATTACATCTAAAATTTATATTTATATTTGTTTAGAAAAAACTTAACCTATCTTATTCTTTTATATCTCTTAAAATTAACACTATTTTACGGAATTAACATTCGATAAAAGCATGACAAAGCCTTCATCCATTTTTCTTTTATAAGTTTAACAAAATTACAAATAAAATTTAATTTTAAAAGAAAAATTTTGTTCATTTTATTTATAATACTTCTGAGAAAACTCTCCAATGCTCCTATTAAGGAAACATTTATGTATTTTATTAGTACATCTTATTACGGCCCCGGTAAGTCTCACTGATATCCGGAGTCAGGTCTAATAAAACAAAATTTCTTTTTACAAATTGCAGATATTTCTCTGACACAAATAAAGCTATGACTAATATCTTTTATATAATAATAAAGAGACCGCAATTATTATCTGTCGAAATACATCAATCAATTAATAAAAATAAAAATAAACAATTAAGATGATATCTAAATAAACAATTTTAAAAACGCATAACGCATTTCAAAACTCAATTTCTGCAATTATCATGAATAGCTGGAAAAATATCTGAAAGGTTTCATGGTGTATCGCATGTGATCTATACATTTATATTAATATTACATTGTGCGCTAAAAAGTAGATCAGTTAAACGCATATCAGATTTAAAAATCAAGTATTTATACACATAATCACACATGATCTATAAAATTAATGCACACCAAGTAATATACAAATAAATAGTTAAATTTAAAAACGCATATCACAACTGAAATTGCAATTCCAGCAATTTCTTCTCATGGGCAGTACTTAAGCCCAATTCCTTTGTGTGTCCCTGTAAATGAACGATAAATTTTATGCAAACCCTATTCTACAGTTCCTTGTAGTACATGTCAGTGATATATATTAATTTCAGTATATTTAAAACAACGTAATATCATTAAAATACAACCCAAACGATTTTTCTTGAGAGACCGTAGTATAACGGAAATCTTTTGCGTATCCTTTTAAAGGAACTGCAAATGCTACATCTTCATTTTCAATACTGAATATGCCATAGTAAACTCTAATAACATATAAATTTCATAACAATCTGATTAAAATTACGAGAATTAGAGCACGGACAGAGAGACAAACGATTTAATAGACACTTTTCAACTATGTTGGAAATTGTTAAAAGATAAACAAAATCTGAGAATTTTATAAATTACACTTACTACAGTATGAGATGTAAAACATAGTCAGTAAACGGCAGTCTCCCAAACATTTTTATATACTTTTTTATATTTCAATCATATTTTTTGTATTTATTATTGTAATTTAGACTTCTATATCTATACATAAATACATCAATAACACTGGTGATCAAAACCTAATTACCATCAGCAATGCGCAATTTATAAGAACCACCATGCAAAAAGCAAAAATACATGATTATTATAATTAACATGATTGTTATATTTAATAAGAAGGTTATTTAAAAAGGATTCCAAAATAGTTTGTTTTTATGATTGTTTGTGCTACATGCTTCGCAGTTCAAACCATTTAGATTATTTATGGACTAAGAGCTGGCGAAGAAATTTACTTAATCTTCTGGGCATTAATCACGAGTGCGACTCATTTAAAATAAACCATAGCTCCCAACTGTCCTATTTTTCTTTCTTTTTTTTTCTTTTTCCTACCAGTATTTTAAAACAATATCTTTATTCTATAATTCCACTGCAAATGTTAAAAGACATTTACCACAAAATATTTTGATTTGAATTACCGGTAATTATTGTAAAAAAAGGGGGGGGGGATCACTGCGAGTACTGATTAGGCATTGTCTTGTAAATCAATCACGAGTGTCAGTAGTTCTAAGTAAAATGTACCTTGTGAATGAATCATTCCGCTACAAAAGCAAAATATTGGTGTCCCGATTACAGATAACTACTACAATAGCCGGGGTAAAATTCGTAATCAAAATACTACTCATTTTGCTTAGTTGTACGATGCTGATATATCAGATTTTAAACAGCTGGAAAACTGACACTTCTTCCATACCTGCATCATCTAGTCAAGAAGAATCATACATATTAATTATTTGTCAACATCCTTTTACCTCTACAAATATGTAGCCTATAACAAAGAAAGAGGCATCATGCGATGGGATATTAGATACAAAGTATAAATAATACGTAGCGTACAACGATGAATGAGATATCATTGGATAGGATGGTTTGCCCACATTTGACATTGCATACTCAATTTCTGTTATACTTTTAGGTAAAGTACCATCACATATATTATTTCTTATGACGCACAACAGTGAATAGTGTATCATATGAAAGGTTTTTGAACAGCCTTTTGAAATAGTATACCATATTTCGAAAAAGGAGTTTTTTGATTTTTTTAAATGGAGTTAGTATAAATTAATGAAAAAATGTATCAGAAAAGTCATTAAAAGAATGCAGTGCGTAAGCCTCTCAAGGTCTATTGGTCATGTTTCAATTGTTAGAATTTTCATAAAATATTTGATTAGAATTTGTTCATCATCTCTGTCTATTTTGATAGGTGATGCTAAGAGCCATTTACTAGGTGGCCACAATTTAAATAGAGACGTTTAGAGGTCGGGTGTAAAAAATCCACTGAGCCAAATCTTACATACGTACATATCAAAATACATATTACACCCATACATACATCATTCATATAACTCACGTACATGCAATATGTACCTACATTACATACAGCAACGCTTTTTTACGAATGAAAGTATTAGTGGCCACTCTGTCCCTTTTAATGAATCTTACTGTTTAGAAATCTTCCTGAATAAACGAATTTGCATAAATAATTCTTCTACAATCATGAGACCTGTAATTATTTTGAGAAAATGGCACTTTTAGTAGATTTAATGGCTGTTTCCTAGAAATCCGCACAAAATTTTCTTGACTGGAAAGCTATGAAAAAACGAGACAAAGAACACAAATGGGCACAAGAAGGTATCTTATAATCACATTACTCTGTAAAACTGTTATCGGGTTTCAATTAATCTTTTTCGTCGGAAATAATCAATTTTATTTTTAGTGGTACTTGCTAGACGTTGTAAAATATTTAGATCTATAATTTTGAGACAGTACTTAATTCGATTGATCAATTTCTGGATGTTATCTCCTTCCCAGCCTATTAGCATACACTTCAGACCTAAGATACGCTCAGAATCAATAAATTGGTCGACTTTCTGGAACGTTAGCCGTGTTATCGGACATCTCTTCGAAAGTCATGTTTTGCTGCCGTAACTAGCTGTAAACGATTTTGCAGTAATCACTTTTGGCCAATTCTGGACAGAAGATGTAATCACCACCATTGTAATTGCTACGGATGAAGAGAATGAGATGATGGAGAATGCACTTGTTCAAATGTCGTTGCCTATTGACAGCGAACCCACACTTCCGGATAACCGAACGACTCAAGCCTCTCGGACACAACACAATCCAAAAGAGAATCCTGTCTTCAAATTTTGCTTTAAAGCGAATTTGATGATAGATTGCGTCGTGGAGAGGTGGGATATGTATTAGACAGGATTATCGTTAAAACTGTAGTGTGTGATCGTGAAGTATGACTTGTCATCCGAGATGAAGGTTCGATCAGAGAATTTTTTGAAAAAGCAACCACATTTGATTTTCGCGGCAACCATTTGCTTTTCTGTTCGTTTTAGTATGAGCTTTTTCTTGTGATATTTGATGTTAAGTTTCTTAATGATTGTCTTATGTAGGTGGCCGGGTGAAACACTGAATTTGACATCCGTGGAATGGATTAATACTCGGCCGTTATTTCCAAACAGTCGTTTAAACTCCTGTAACTTTGTCTTGGTGGGTTTCTGGGCCTTCCTTCCTGATCCCGGTTGTCTTTTGGCCGTTAGTTAATTCTCGTAACGTTTTTGAACATCGTATATAGTTCGTTTGGGTCTATTTTCGGAAAAAAGAATGTTTACGATGAACTTATTTCCATGTGACTATTGCCTTCGTAGAAATTGTACACACGCGTACACAGACACGCCTCTTTCGACTCCATTCTAGGAAAAGACAGATTACTTAAAGAATTCTCGACTAACAGGCGTGCCCTTGTATACTACAACGCAACACTTCATGCGAAGGTTTTGCTTAATTCGTATTCCTTTGGCATTTCGCATAATTGCAACGTTTGTGCAGATTTCTAGGAAACAGTCCTTACATGGACATCCTCAAATGATCTAATTAATTATTTACCTTGGTGCGAAGAAACTTGAAATAAATAATTATATTCTTTACATAATTTCATTTTAGGAAATTAATTAATTATTTTCTTCATCAAAAAAGTGAAGGGGGGGGATGGATAAAATTTTTATTCATTCTTAATAAAATCAAGCATTCCGGTCTTTAAAAATAACTATTTTCTTTCCATGTTTAAATGAATATGCATTAGAAATTGAATTAAATCAGTTGTTCCTCATTACTTACTTTTCACTTTTTTCAAACGTCATTTGTATTAAGTGGATGATTATACAGCTACCTCGTAATTTAACATTCTTTATAATTGGAAAATTATGCATTGGATACTGAATTAGAAAATACAAAATTAGATTTATTTATAATTTTATTTAACATTTTTCTCCAGAGAAATATAATAATTAAACAAATTATTGAACAAAAATAAAATATATGTTAAAAAAATTAAATAGAGAAATAAGGCTGGAGGCAAGTTAAATAAGTTTACTTTCAGGGAAACATTTAAATTTAGAACTAATTACAGAATAAACACAAAGTAGAAATGGGGTAAATAGAGTAAAAAGTCAAAGTATAAATAAAACACAGCTGCAAGCTAATAAACTAAATATATATTTTTTTCTAAATTGGTTATTAGAAAATATTTTTCTTTTATTTTCCAGGATAAGTATTATAACTTTTGAACATCTATGTTTAAAAATATTAAATTGCAGGTTGTGTCTGTATATATATAAGTCAGGCAATGCTATTTAAGAATAACAATGAGATCATTGAAGAATTCCCGATTTCTACATTTATATAGTAGGTCATTTGCACTTTCTGGAAGCAATTTTGACAGTTTATTTCTATCCCTATATTCACTATGTCTATGACAAATTGACTCTATCGGATAGTCCCTACTCTTGGTGTCAGCTCTAACTCAATATTTACATAATAATATAATTTTGTTTAGTTCAGTCGTGTCAATTTTATTGTACGACATTTGAAAAGCACACAATAGAATAATCCACAAAAATAGGTTCTTGTATATAAAGAAAAGTTTCTGAAGAGATTCATAATTGCTGCTGGATTTTGTTGTGAAGGTAAATTAAAATTCCAAAAAGCATCAAATGAAGGTAAGGTAAGGTCAATCTATTATCATTAAATATTTTAGACTCCATTTTCGAATGCAGTTTTATATGGAAAATATATCAAAAATCTCGAGATCAGTACAGACAGAGTCGGTGACCACATTTCCAAATCATTTGGTGTGAGACTAGAAGAATGTGGTCCCTGTAAAAAATGAGCAAAATCCATAATTCGTATTAATCGTCAATCATTTGAATCTACAATTTTTAAGAATTAAATTTCCGAGAAAGAAATGAAGATGATGACATTCTAATTTTCGACGCGTATTAGTGGAATTCAAATTTAATAAGTATCTAATTTAACGTTTCAGGGGGTGCGCTTAAGGTAGTGACAAATGCAATGTTCCCCACATTTTGGTTTAACAAATGCCGCCGAAATCGAAATTTAATTTTTGTTATTGATATGTATAATTGCTCTCATACTCTGTTTTAAGAATACGAAAGCAGTGAAAAAAAGAGAATAGGATTTAATATCCAGATGTAACGTTATGAGTGGCTAAATAGAAGAATGTTGCGAATGATTAGTGGTCGGGACATATACGCCCAAGTGGATTATTTTTCTATTCTGTCCGTACAAAGTTTTGAAAATAATCTCTGCCATACACTTATATATGATATAACAATTTTTACTCTTTTCTATACAGAGCAAAGTCTTAAAATTTGAAAGTACTTTTTATCTTGTAGTGTAATAGATGTCAAGAATTAATCAAATCAAGATGCTTAGATGATTTATGGCGAATTGGATGTGAATCATACAATTAATTTTCATTCTGCTCCTTTCATTATACTCCAGCAATTATCCTTTTTTTTAGTTTCGACGTGGCCGTTCTTATCATAACAACAATCCCGTGTTCCAAAATAACACATGATGTTTGCACAAATTAAACCATCTCACCTTCGTTAAAAGCGATGCAATCCAATGCAAAAAGTTACCCAATAGACGATAAAGTATTATTTCAAGCACAGTTTTGCACAGTTTTAAACTATATTTTTGTGGCCTTCTAAATTTAAATTAGCAGCTACTGGTAATGTTATCTTGGTATAACTGTTAACTAATTAAAAACTTCGAGTTCAAAGACATTCCTAACAAGATCTGGCTAATGCAAACTATATTAAACAGATAATGTTTTGCAACAAGGAAGGTTATGTAATTTTTTTTCTGTAAGTAAATTTATTTTAAATAAACTGAAAAGGTACCTATAAAAATATACTTAAAATTACTGCTATCAGTAAATTTTGTATCATTAAAAATGTGTAATGCATGTACGATGGAATATTTCGTTTCATTTTATATATAGATATTATTTTATAAAATTTTTTTTTTGTTATGTAGCAGTAAGCAAAATTTTCTAAATTAATATTACGGAAGAAATAATAGCACAAATTCTTCCAAAAAATAAAGTTACTTTTTTTCTACTAAGGAATTCGAAAAGAATGATTTAAGTATCTAACTAAATTTTATTTCTAGAAGTTCCTTAATTATGCTGTATCATAAAAAATTATATGAAATTAGTAGAACTTAATGTAATAAAATGTTACTCATTCTCAAAATAGAAAGATTGAAAACTGCAAGAATTTTTATTCTTTGTTTTTAATATAGAATATAAGTTCAGAATTGTATAAAATCAGTTGTGTGTTATAGTTTGTTTTTAATTTAGTTAATTTTTATAACTTTTTTTTGGCGTAACAGGATAATTATATTGTTTGATCCTAATTTAGAATTCTGTATGCTTGGAAAAGATAGCTAAGATATGAACTGACATACTAACTTTCGGTCCTTTTTATTAGACTATTAAATGACTCGCCTTAAAAGGATTATTAATAAAAAACTTTACTTTTCATTGTTACTACAGTTCTACTCGCTCAAATACCCGAGTGTAAAAATTCAGGTACCAACATATTATTTAATGTTACTAAAGTCATGTTACTAGTAATAAAATTACTAGCGAAAAAATTTCCAAATACGAAATACTATTATAATAAAATAAAAAAAATCCCGACATATACTCCAAACACTATAATCTAAATAAGATTTTCCGTTAAGCCACGGATTTAATATGTGCCGCAGAAAAAAAAAATAAACAAGAAAGAAAAATCATTCATTAATTACAGGTTATGGGACACTTTCCAGCACATTCAGAATAATGTAAATAATCTCCCAGGATTAAATAATCTCTCCAAACAATTTCGAAAGAGGACATGAAATTTCAGAAATTTTCATCTACAATCGGAAAAGTATTCAAATTCTTTTGTAAGGCCCCGTATATGATCTAAAGATTTGTATATATGCTATGCAGTATGCTGAAATTTAGTTCAAATTTAAAATTCTTAGTAAATAATATGGAAAATACTAGTTAAATTTAAAAACGAATACCACAACTGAAAACGCAATTCCAGCAATTATCGTTTTTATGCACAGAAAGTTAACCTAAATATTTTATGCATTCCTGTAAATAAACGATAAATGCTACGCACACCATATTGTAGAGTAATCATTTTAAAGTACACCTCAGTGATGCATATCAATTTCAATATGTTTAAAATAGTCTAACCTCATTAAAATATATGGCAAACAATTTCTCCCCATAGCTCATGATGTGAAGAAATTCTTTGAAGTGACCTGTAAACAAACTATAAAAGCTACGCATTTCATTTTCAATACGGAACACACCACAGTAGACCTAAAAAACGTATATTAATTATATATCAATCCGACTACACTTCAGTGCATTAGAGCATGGACAAAAAGACCGGCAGAGAGATTGAATTTATAAACACATTTCAACTATGATAGAAAGTGTTAAAATCACTATTTAAATTATTAAAATTTAAATATCAACATAAATTCTTGTATATTACAAAGGTGAATAAATAAATTAAATTATTGGTAAAATGAGATATTTATTCTGTATGAAATGAGCTTTTCTACTTCTAAAACAACAATAAGAAGCACCAGCCAGTTCTTAGACTCTCAGCAAAATGTTTAGGAATAAATTATGAGCCACAAAATTCGACTTGATAAAGAAATTAAAAGCATTATACTCAAATTACAAAATAGCTAGCTTGTCCACATGATTCAATATCAAATTGTAATAAAGAGAACAATACATAATCACCGATATATTTTAAAAGAAAAATTAAAAACAATAACTGAAAAGCGTTTCAAACACAAGAGATCATTTTGTTAAAATTCATGCTAAATATGCTTTAAAAATTATATGTACACAGAAGGTGGTTCTCAAATTCCCTGTTCAATAAACTCGAAAATTACTGACATATTTTCTGACTCATTTTTAAACGTAAAAGCACAAAAATGAAAGGCCTGAATATTGAAGCGATTTGGAATCGAATTGTGTTTTCTATTTTTTGATAAATAAATTACTTATCGGATTATAAGCGATTTTCTTCACGTGACGACAGGTTTACCTCTTCGCTGTCAGATCAGGAAATTCGGTTCAAAACAAGAATTTTGACAATATTTTCTGAAATATCTTTGGTATTTACCAGAAAATAACAAACACTTTTTTGCTGGTCTTTTGCCATGTAAACCGCAGAGGTTTGGGCGTAGTTTGACAGTAACGTGTATGTCTATGCCGTAATTTTCTTTCAATTCACTTTTTATTATTACAGCGGACTTACGACAAGCACTTGTAGATATCATTTTTATAATACAGCCAACATTGCAAGTTCTTTTTTTTTTCGGTTGGCCACTTCGAAGTTTATTTTCTATGTATTTCTGTTTATTAAAAACTTTATTCCGTGTAATAACAAGTTGCCGAGACACGTTAAAAGAACGAACAAATTCTGCTTGCAGTCTACCTTTATTAGGTGGATCTACAACGGCTCTTCTAGAATCACTGGAATATTCTTTACGATTCGGCATTTAAAAATAATCACAATAAGTCAATATATACAATAATCGAAGCTATAGCACCACTGACACCTTCAACAATTAAATGCAAACTAAGTGTCAAAATACTTTTGAGCTAAGGAGGAATCATATTTCTTCGGTGGCGCCGAATGTAAACAAACAAGTTGAAATTGATACATTTGAATAACTACAGTCATAGTGTTCTCAATTACAGGGAATATATTTTCTTTTATATTTTTATATTAAACAAAATAAGAGAGAATATAAGGTTGTCAAAATACTTTTGAGCACTATAAATGGTGCATAAGATCCACAAAGCCATGTTCTGCAGCTACAGATTATTTCAAGCATTTTATTTTACACAGTGGAAGCAAATATCTTTTATTTTTTCAATTTGTTCTTAGATTTTTTTTTTTTTTTTTTTTTTTTTGTTCTCATGATCAAACTTTCACTAAAAAATATGAGAAGATACATATTCTTGAAATTACTGAGTTCCAGGAGAACACGTAAAGTATTTATCTAGATATTAGAGAAAATGTCTAACATCGAAAGTGCACAGTGATTTTTAGCGTTTTAGTGTTTTTATTGATAACAAATAAAATAACTTTTTTTTAATAATGTTGTTATATATGATATATATGAATTATATATGATATATCATTAATGCACTGCTTATTGATCCACAATTAGGATTAATTCCGTGTATATTAAATTATTGAATTATCAGAAGACTTTATTAAAATTTCATAAATTTATGTATCCGATAAACAAATGAATAAATTAACAATGCGTTTAAAATATCTCAGTTCCAGAAATATTAATTCTGCTCTTTCTGGACAACAGCCTTCGTAAGCTTTGAAATAATATCATATTTAATTGCTAATTGTATGCTTTTTAACATGTGATTATGTAACACATTAATTTATGAAAATTTATCCGATCAGTTTACAACATCTAACATATAATAGGTATTACATATCAGAAATATAATCTCTTGTTCGTGATAGATGAAATCGTTAAATATTTACAATATTTCCCTCATACTCTTATTCAGCAAATAGTACTTATTATCATATACATAAATTTAAATAATTATAAGGTTATCAAACATCTTTTTATAACTTCTTTCAAGGAAATTTAAATAAAAAGCATGATGAGCGTTTCCTGAATGATATATGTCTAACTCCATATAAAACATGAAAAATCCATTAAATTATTTTCATCTTTACGGACTCACACTCATCATCAGATTTACGTATGTTTTGGATACACAGCTTTATATTTAGATTTTTCCTTCAAAATACCGGATTCGAAAGGGAAATTTTCGAAATGTAACATGAAGGTAAAATAATTTCATATCGATAAACTATTTTTTATCATGCCTTACTTCTTTACAAATTTCTAAATAACATGTAAAATTTCAATTAAAATCAATTCATTTTTGTCAGTCAATCAGTCAGTCAGTCAGTGAATCAATCAGTTCATTTTTGAACTTGTTCGTTTACGGACACGTGTATGCTGTAGCTGATGACGAGCTGTTATGTTTTTAGCTCGAAATGCGTCCTGTGTTTTGTTTTAATTTTATGGTGATTTTTTCAAAGTTTTATTATTTTAATTATTTTAATTAAAATCAATTATACATAATTAATTTTCGACATTTATCTTACAAAAAAAATTGCAATTTGGATTTTATGTAACTGTATTGTTCTTAATATATTACAGGGTGTCCCTCAACTTATGGGCCTAAAGGATTGTAAAGTGCATATAAAGACAGATTTTGGTATAACAATGTGGTTTTGGAAATGAAAAGTGTCGGCAAACAACCCAAAATGCCGAGGACGGCCGATTTTTCTTGACGATATAATTAATCATATGATATGTAAGTTTTCCAAATGGCCAAAAAATCGTCTGAACCAGGATCTCTTGGCTGAAGCCGCGTTTGCTTTACCATCTGAGCTATCCCGGAAGAATCTGGTAGATATAATTCACACAACTAACTTTATTGATTATAGAAACTGGTCTGATATCTGAATCAGCTCAACAGAATAAATCGTAGGAAATTGAACTCCAGAAAACGATGGCTATATAATTACATCAGATTAATTTTAACACATTTTTTCTAATTGGCAAATAAATAATATGAGACGTACATTTACCAACTGGGCTTCCATTTCTGGAGTTCCATTTACCTGCGATTTATTCTGCTGAGCTTATTCAGATGTCAGATCAGTTTCTATATTCTATAAGGTTAGCTGAGTGAATCAGATCCACCAGATTCGTCCGGGATAACTCAGATGGCAGGGCATTGGCGGTTTCAGCCCAGAGATACCTGGTTCGAATCCTGGTCCTGGCATTTATTGCCCAGATGAAAAATTTACATCTCATATGATTTATTTACCAACGAGAATAATTGTGTTAAAATTAATGTAATGTGATAATTAAAGTCACGAGACAAATGTGCCTCTACCAACATCGATAAAGGCTTGTCAGCATCCTGCGGCAAGTGAATGGGATAACAAGTACCTGATCTACGAAATACCATTTCACTCTGATGAGCACCTGATTTAAAGACTTGTAGTCGCTGCTGCAACTGCTCGTGAAACATTTATACTTATTCTGGTATCCATGAATAACTACGACCGACGGTTGATCTTCCCTTCCAATAACCCCAGATTCAGATTTTCAACTGGGAGTTGCTGATAAGCAGAGTTTACTTCAGGGGAAAACTTACCTGACTCAGAGTTAGTTACTGCACCCTTTTTGAATGATATTTGCTTATTGGTTTAAAAAGTCGTATGTTCTGTTCGATTTCACACTGTAGTATAGTTTGCTTATGTTATGAAAGACAAGTGCTGAAAAAAAGAAAGAAATTCAAGGTAATATGTATCTCTTTTTAAAACAAAATATATGCAGAAAATAAAAACATGTAATAACTAAACAAGGATAAACTTGTTTTAAATTTAACTTCCTACAAATTTTAAAACTTCTTCTAACATACAAGGTGCGGATTTTAATTTCAAGGACTCTAGTAACATGTATTAGATGTGAAAGTTCTTTGGTTGTTTAATGATGGTATTTGAATGGTCACAAATCTGTGCTGAGCATCTTTCTTGTTTTACTTGCTGATGTTGAAACACGCAAACAAACTGTGGCTGTCAAAACATTGTTGTTCGAAAGAAAATAGGGGAGCGAATGTTAAATTTTGTTTCAAATTGAAAAACAGTGCTACTGAAACTCACAAAATGTCGTAGACAGTGTACTGTGATAACGCATTATCACGGCCTCGCATTGTTGAATGACTTCGATGTTTTCTTCATGGCACTCGTGTATGGATAACATCAAGGAGAATGTATCGACTGAAATTCAGGAGGCTCCCAAAGATGACTTTTTCAAGTTGTTTCAAACAATTGTACATCCTCGCGCAAAAGTGTAATACGTGTGATGGAATTTGCTTCAAATATATTAAACAGTTATGTACTATGCATTCATATTTCAAAAGTTATTTCACCAATCCTGGAAATTAGTAGCCACACCTTGTATATCAATAAGTATAACCTAATTATAACCGCAAACACGAAGTTGAAAACTCTTTTTTATTCGATACAGAGAAGTATTGGTTTAATTAAATGTTATATATTAATTTAAATTTTATCTTTAAACAGGTTTTGTTTAATTGACTTTGTGATTGAACTTTGTTTAATAACGTTGTTTGACACAAATTTTAAAACGGAGGTTTCCATAAAAAAAAAGACATTTTCATTGAACTAAGAAAAGTTATTACTGCGTCAACCGTAATTTAATTACTGTTGGTTTTAATTTTCTTCGAAAATTCCTGGGAAATGTCCCTCCATATCGAAAACGAAATTAGCTTTCAGAACATATATTGCGCTCATAAATTTGTCAAAACTTAAATATTTTATTGTACATTTCCCATGCAGGAAATAGAAATGCTGAACAAAATATTCTGATGGCAGTCGACAGAATGTTATAATTTGAATTAAACATGAGATTTACTTAAAAGAAAGAATTTTAAAATTATAAGTTGTAAAGATGTTTTGTTTTTACGCCTTTTGTTAAAAGATGATTATTTAGAAAACTTTTACTGCGACGTATAACTATTAATGCGATTTTGTTTTATATAAACACGTTTTGTAATGTGCAAATTTGTCTTTTTAGTATTTACATTAAGATTACTTCGCTTATATAAATTTGTTTCACTTATTATTCATTAAAAAGATTGTCATTAAAGTATGGCATAAAAAAATATATTCCTTTCCTCCTCTATAGATATTTTTCGCCTCTATTGAAATCAATAACTAAATACGCATGTATAATCTTTCATTAAAAAAGTTAATATTTTTCTTTTCGCTGTTGAAGAAAACGTATGGAATCTGTTAAATACACTGAGGAGAAATTGTCTGCTTGTGATTTTTAATCAATAATGCTTTATAAAGATTAAATCCTTAATTTGGTCCTGTCTAATTATATGCATTTCAGCGTTATTCCTAAGTTAAAATCTATTCAATGCAGTTTATTTCCGAACTTAGAAAGCTAGAAGTTGCTTTTCGTTGGAGAGATACAAACTAGAAAACACACACAAAAAAACCCCTGCTGGGTTTGTGTGTGTCTGATGTTTCGCCGCAGGACTGCATGCTCATGAAGACTACTCCATCTTGTGATGCATTTGCAGCCTCACCAACATATGTGAGAAATGCTAAGGTGGGCATCGTCCACGTAGCTTAAATGGTACAGCAGTCGGAGCGGTATTCCAAAGGTTGCCGGTACGTTTCCCGACTTCGACATTTTTCACATTGTTGGTTCTACGCTTCGTTAGCAATGTGATAATTCACGTACTTTATATTCAATAATTTCGAGCGTTATTTCTGTGCTTAAAATTTAATTAAAATTATATATGATTCTTTATACTTTGAAAATTCATAGTTTATTATAGTTTCTAAATTAAACTGATTTCGGAACGGCTGATCAACGAACGTAGAAAGTTTCAAATTCATTTTCCTGTGGAATTTTCCTGAACTCAAACATTGTGAAACAGTTTAAACAATTAATCATCATTTGAAAAATAATTATAGTATATGAAATATCAGATTTCTTGGTGATATAATTTTACTCATTACTACAACAGTTTTTGATGTATAGCCAATTTCAGAGTCACAGAAGCAATAGATAAAGCTTGATAATTTTTTTTTATCCTATATATATATAAAAAATGATTTGATTTGGAAATGGACCAATGAACATCTGCGTAGATACCGTGAATTACATTTGATTGGTCAGAGGTTTATGACGCTATAACGGAGGTTACCAAGGGAGGACCCATCTCTCTGTCGCCAACTTGGCGCTATTTCCAGTATTTTGCCAAAATTAATGGTATTTTTCCGTTTTACGGACAGCATACCAAAATGTATGCTAATGCACCATATAAAAAAAAGTTTTCATTTGGAAATGGACCAATGAACATCTGCGTAGATACCGTGAATTATATTTGATTGGTCAGAGCTTTATGACGCTATAACGGAGGTTACCAAGGGAGGACCCATCTCTCTGTCGCCAACTTGGCGCTATTTCCAGTATTTTGCCAAAATTAATGGTATTTTTCCGTTATACGGACATCATGCCAAAATGTATGCTAATGCGCCAATTATTTCAACCCTTGTCGTGAAAAGGTTTTTTATTGTAAACCATGCGAAACATTGTGATTTGTTATTTATGAAGCGTGAATTACATGAATGATTATTATTTAACCTTAACCTTGGAAAGCTTTTTAATTTGCTATTATTCGAATTAAAAATGCTTTTTTTATATAAATTTATAATTTACTTTTACTTCTGTCGCTAAGATGCATTTTACCATTTGGCAATTACCAGATGATGAGAAAGTTGCGATAAAACTGTTTCAGGAATTTGGAATTCTGCATAATAAAAGGTTGTGTTCAAACAACCATGAAATGAAATTATGGATGAGTTCTGAAAATCCGAAATGTAGATGTAGCTTACAATCATGCGAAGAAAACGTAGGAATACGACAAAAAACATGGTTTGAAGGATCGCGGTTGTCTTTTCTTAATGCTTTGAGGTTTATATATTTATGGTGCCAAGAGTTGACATCGATTGAGTTTTGTGAGCTGCAACTTGATATGAACCACAACACAACAGTGGACTGGAATAGTTATTTTGGAGAAGTTTATGCAAATGCTTTATGTTCACGACCAAATAGAAAAATCGGTGGACCTAATAAAATTATAGAAGTAGATGAAAGTCTTTTTTACCAGAAGAAAAAGCAAAGTAGGGCGTGTTCTTCCTCCTCAGTGGGTTTTAGGTGGTTTATGCTGTGAAATACGGGGATGTTCCTTACCCCTATTCCCGATCGTACAACTGAAACTTTAATGGCGGCAATAGAAAACAATGTAGCTGATGGAAGTATTATTTATACAGATTACTGGAAAGGATATAAAACAGATGAACTGCGAAGTGCTGGTTATGATATTTTACAGTAAATCACAAATACAGTTTTGTCGACCCTAATAATGGATGTCATACTTAAAATGTTGAGAGATTATGGGCAACAGAAAATGACGAATGCAAAAATCACAAAATGGCGATCGCAAAATGGCGCAACAGAAGACATCGAGGAAATGTTCGTCATCATTTAGAGTCGTATCTCATAGAGTTTCGACGTCTTCATTCAAAAAATGAAATGTTTACTGCAATGCTAAAAGATATTTATAATTTTATGGCAGCAGTTTAACAGGATTTTTTATTTTATTACTTTATTGGGCACATATATTGGCGCGATAATTTTCTGACGCCAGTGACATATACTCACCGGGTGCAAAGTGTCGTTATTTTGCTTGATATGGCAACCCGGATGTTGTTGTTTATTTGGTACAGATGTCATATTCGCGCCATATTGGCGCGATTTTTTTCGGTTGCCAATTTGGCAAAAACATCAACAGCATAAACAACATAATTCGGGTTACCACATCAAGCAAAATAACGACACTTTGGCGCAAGTTAAGTACCCGTTGCCTATATGATATTGGCGACAGAAAAAAATCGCGCCAATATGGGGCGAATATGACATCTGTGCCGTTTATTTATTAATAAATTGTTTATTTACAATTATTTTCTTTTTTAAAACTACATAAATGTTTTGCTCCATATTTATTAATCAAACTTTTTTTTTTATTTATTGTTATTCTCCTTTTTAAAAATATATCCCAACAAAAAATTTTCGGTAAAAAGAAAAAGCGCCAAGTTCTTAATGTTTCGGCCAGAAAAAGTCGTGATATCTGAAGTTCGCACAAGTTAAGAGCCAAACATCCCACATCTTTCATTGAAAATGGGTTCCTGCGACTTGGCTGTTAATGCCGGAACAGATGTCATATTCGCCCCATATTGGCGCGATTTTTTTCCGACGCCGATTTGGCGAAAACATCAACAGCATAAACAACAACATCCGGGTTACCATATCAAGCAAAATAACGAGACTTTGGCGCCGCTTAAGTATACATTGCGTATATGACATTGGCGTCAGAAAAAAAATCGCGCCAATATGGGGCGAATATGACATCTGTGCCTTAATGCCTTATACAGCATTTACAAATTAATGATTGGAAATTGTGCATTTATGAATTATTTAAACATTAAAAGTAATATTAGAATGCAAAGAGGCAACTTCACATGAAGACATTATAAGTAAAAGATTTCTGATAAATACCATTCAGTTTCAACAGATATTAGAGATCATTTAGTCCACTTGGGATTTTATTGCCATTTTGTACGGTCTAAAGCTAAAGTCATTAACATAAAACGCAACAAATACAACAAAATTTACTTACTTCAAATCTCACAATATGTTACATTATATTTTAATGTATTGTTATTCCCCTTTTTAAAAATATATATGTAACTGGTATTCAAAAACGAGGTTATCGACAAAATGGCGTCGGAAAAAATCGCGCCAATAATGCGTATATGAATATTTTAAGTATGAATTTATGATTTAATAAAATAGTTCGTAAAATTCTGTAATTTTCAAATTTTATATTTTTAAAATGCTCACTTTACTATCGACAATGTTTTTTCTTTTATTTTTCAAATGTTTCAATTCACGTGATTTTCATTTTGCGCCAACTATTGCGCTTGGCGACAATGCTGTCCGTATAACAGAAAAATACAAAAAAAAAGTAATGCTTTGGAAATGGACCAATGAAAATCTGCGTAGATACCGTGAAATGCATCTGATTGGTGAGAGATTTATGACGCTATAAGGGAGGTTACAAAGGGCGGACCCGTCTCTCTGTCGCCAAAAGTGACGCCAACTTGGCGCTATTTCCAGTATTTTGCCAAATTTCCATAGACTCCCATTGAAATACAATAGAGTTTACTTGCATGCAGGAAATAAAAAAATTGAGATATTTCAGTGCAACAAAAACTAATATTAGCTTATGAATAGAGCTTAATTGAACTATTTACATTATTTTTAAGCACAAACAATAATCTGGGGTTGGCTAGAAAATAGGAATAGCTTCGCGATACCGAATGGAATAGCTAAGCGCTTACGCGGGGGGTTGGTGAGCGTAGCGAGCAGGGGGGCGGTGCCCCCCTAGTGTGGAAAAAATAAAGATTTTTTTTAAGGAACTGTTATTAAAATAAAAATGTTTACGTTTCTAATTTATCTCTTTTTACATTGGTGAAAATAAAATGTTAATTAATTCAAATTTTCTTAATTTATTATTCGTGTGTAAGTTAATTGCTATTATTTATGGGCATCCTCTTTATTACAGATTTCTGTTGATTATATGTTTTGTTTATTTATGTAGTAAATATCTGGAGGGAACTTTTAAAAAAAGAAATCATTAAAGTAAAGTACTGTACTGCACATTTATATGAAGAATCTAAAACATGTACTCTAACGATAGCATTAATTATCCAGTACAACTAATAATATTATTACAATCAAAACAGCTTATCATTCAATCATCACATGCTATCATCAAATAAAATGCGTTAATAACCTAGTTTATACGTCGGATATCATCTATAAAATAATCTAAACGTTTTTAATCCTCCCTTTAAAATACATCTGCATTTACTGATGTAATCGACTTTTTTAAAGTTGATTGTTATTACTGCATTAAGAAGATAATGAACAATCCAGAAATTTGTTTAACAGCAGGATTTAAAAATAGAATTTCTAATTTAGATTTATATAATAAACTATTTTAACGTATTCATTTAATTTAATTATCTACCATTCACAAACATATTTTTATAATGCTTAAATGCTAGTTTTAATCGTTTATTAAGTATATCATCCTATACAAGGGATTTTAAATGAATAAAAAAATTATTTTGCATTACAATCACATTGTAATACGAGATTTAAAGACAAAATTATGTTTATAAATAACTGGTTATATGTTAACCAAACTTGTAACTTGTGAAATTGAATATAGTAAGTTCCTATAGGTTCGTATTAAATCTATTACATAATGCCATTTGAAAATTTCAATTTTAAATTGTTGAATTTTGTTATTCGGTGGGAAAAAGTTTAGATTATGCTTTCAGGGAATTGAAAAAAGTATATTTTTTATCGATTGAGCATTAATATAATTTTGCATTACTATCAAAATCCCAACAAAATAGCAATCAATCGCATTACCACACACAAAGTTCATATTTTTTTACGAATATTGTTTCACTATATTTTACACATTTACATATTTATTTGTGATAAATTTCTACTGTGCATTTAAATAATAATACTTATTTTTTATGCATTTCCTATAAATACGATAAAAACATTTAGAGTAGTCATTTTATTTCTGGACATAGGTGGGTTTTCCTCTTCCCATTCTTCCCATACGTGAAATACATTTCCGCTTTTACTACTAATCGAAATATCTTAAGTGTAAAGAGAAAGGAGGAAGTAAAAGTATATTTATTTATTTATTTTATTTTACTTATTCATCTTGATCATTGAAATAATGAATTCTGCAAACATTATATATATATATATATATATATATATATTTTCTATTAACTATTAAAATTATCACTTTTATTTTTTTCTTTAAAAAATAATACCATTTGCCGCAAATAATAAAAAAATATATCATGGTAAAATAAACTGTATCTCTTTTACACAAATTTGAATTAAGATAACAAGCATTAGAAAACCTGTAAATAGAAAAATATTTACTTTAATAACTAAACGCTATTTTATACTAGCTGCACTGTAAAAAAAAATCTGTAAAGTTACTAAAGTTTTTCTAGGAAACTGGGATTCCAAGAAATTTTTATGTAACGGCAACAAGAAAAAATCCTGTAACAGCGTCTGTTACAGGAATTTTTCTTATTGTCGTTACATAAATGTTTCTTGGAATCCCAGTTTCCTAGAAAAACTTTAGTAACTTTACAGATTTTTTTTTTTTACAGTGTGCCGTAGCAACTCAATGTGTTGCAATTCCATTGAATGTTATTATTCGATATTTTTTTTATAGGGTAGGGCAGTCTAAGTAGATTTTACATTCTGAAAATATTTGTAATATTAGTTTTATTAAATTTCTTATTATAATCTCCAAATCATGTTTACAGTGTAAATTATCTGATATTTATGAAAATTTGATTTTTCAAGTTACGTGATTTTAATACAATTATAATAGAATGCTCTTATAAATCATTTTTTATGGCGACAAACCGGCAATAGAATTCCATTGTTTCTGGGAATTTAGAATAAAAAATCCGCACAAATTTTAATAAACATTATAAATATTATAAAACATATAAGTAAAAAATTTGATGTTTTGATGAAAAACAATTTCTTTTATATATCGGTTTCAGGACGACGTGTATTAAATATAACATTTTCTGTAACATATCCGTATTCTATGTTATATTTCTGTTATAATTTAAAAAAACCACATTCTTAACATAATAACAACACAACAATAATCAATTGCACAAACAGATTTAATGTACATATTTCTTTAGAATATCATTTCACAATTTTTTACGCCGTTACGCATTTACGAGTAATTACTTTCTACTGTTCACCTAAATAACAACTCTTATTTTTTATTAATTTCCTATGGAAGTGATAAAAGCATTGAGAGTTTTCATTTTATTTCTGGACACAGGTGGGTTGACCACTTTCCTTTCGCGTCGTACGTGTAAATGGATTTTTTTTTATTATTATTGCTAATGAAACTCACTTAAGTAAAAAGAAAAAAGGGTGAAGTAAAAGCCTTCTTTTTTTAATTATTTATTTGTCCGGATCATGGGAATACTGAATTTAGTAATTAATATGTATATGCATAGCTGCCAACTTGTACGGATTTTTCCTACCACTAAAATTTAATAGAAATTTTTGACTTATTTAAACGTTAACAGTGCTTGAATTTCGGTGATTCAATTAGCTAAAACTTTCTATTAAACTTCAGTGGTATGAAAAATCCGTACAAGTTGGCAGCTATGTATATGTAATTTTTGTCAGTAAAATTATTTAACTATTTCATACTATACTACTCTATACATACATATTCTACTCCACTTCACCGACGACGTATATGGGGAAACAGTGCTTCCTCCCCGATTTATCTCGGCACAAACGTTGAAGTGGTTAAAGTAAATTGCTCACTTTTTATAGAAAATTATAAAAAACACTTATTTATGAAAAATTTTCTTATTTTTCATTTATTGTTATTTAAAATATTTTTTTTCGTAGTCAAAATAGTATTTTATTATATTTTCAGACAAAAATTTAGAATGAAAAGATTTAGCGATGTAATAACTACACCTGATGTAATAGGCTTGTTTGAGTTGAAACAAATTAATGAAAACATTAAACTTTTAATGAAAAGATTTTGAAGGATGATAAAAAGATCATTTCATTTGGTCATTTTCATTGATTATTGCTAATACCGGTTTAAAGAAATATTTTCAAGAAAACTTTCTGATATAACCAAAATTTTACGAATATTCAATTAATATTCATATTTATTCTCGAAGCCAGAAAATTAACCCCCATCTTCAGAAAACTTTCAAAGAAAAGCAATTCGAGAATGTGAAATCAGAAACCTCGGAATAATTTTCCGAGGTTATCAAGAACAGTCTTACAATAAAACGTTTTGTATGCTACATAATTTTTGAACATTAAAGGTGTGAATTATCTCATTGCTACAAAGCGTAAACCAACTTAGTGAAAAATGCCCAAGCCGGGAATCGAACCCGGGTCCCTGGAAGAGATCTCCAGTACTCTACCACTAAACCACAAGGGCGATGTCCAGCTTGGCATTTCTCACTTATATAAGTCGGTAAGGCTGCTACTGCAGCACAAGATAGAGAAGTCTTCATGAGCACACATTCTAGTGGCGTAACATGAGACGCAAATAAACCCAGCATCGGTGAATATACAATTTTAATTAATTTTTCAACTACATTTCAGCAGTGAAATTACACTTGAAATTATTGAACATTAAAGGTGTGAATTATCACATTGCTACAAAGCGTAAACCAACTTAGTGAAAAATGTCCAAGCCGGGAATCGAACCCGGGTCCCTGGAAGAGATCTCCAGTGCTCTACCACTAAACCACAAGGACGATGTTCAGCTTGGCATTTCTCACTTATATAAGTCGGTAAGGCTGCTACTGCAGCACAAGATAGAGAAGTCTTCATGAGCACACATTCTAGTGGCGTAACATGAGACGCAAATAAACCCAGCATCGGTGAATATACAATTTTAATTAATTTTTCAACTACATTTCAGCAGTGAAATTGCACTTGAAATTATTGAACATTAAAGGTGTGAATTATCACATTGCTACAAAGCGTAAACCAACTTAGTGAAAAATGTCCAAGCCGGGAATCGAACCCGGGTCCCTGGAAGAGATCTCCAGTGCTCTACCACTAAACCACAAGGACGATGTCCAGCTTGGCATTTCTCACTTATATAAGTCGGTAAGGCTGCTACTGCAGCACAAGATAGAGAAGTCTTCATGAGCACACATTCTAGTGGCGTAACATGAGACGCAAATAAACCCAGCATCGGTGAATATACAATTTTAATTAATTTTTCAACTACATTTCAGCTGTGAAATTACACTTGAAATTATTGAACATTAAAGGTGTGAATTATCACATTGCTACAAAGCGTAAACCAACTTAGTGAAAAATGTGAATGTGTGCTCATGAAGACTTCTCTATCTTGTGCTGCAGTAGCAGCCTTACCGACTTATATAAGTGAGAAATGCCAAGCTGGACATCGTCCTTGTGGTTTAGTGGTAGAGCACTGGAGATCTCTTCCAGGGACTCGGGTTCGATTCCCGGCTTGGACATTTTTCACTAAGTTGGTTTACGCTTTGTAGCAATGTGATAATTCACACCTTTAATGTTCAATAATTTCAAGTGTATTTTCACTGCTGAAATGTAGTTGAAAAATTAATTAAAATTACATATTTTTTTTTTTTTGAAAAATTATTTATCCATTAACTGGCGTCGTAAAATTATTGTGCTTAACTGTCGTGATGGTGTCATTTGTCCGTTGTTAATATTACAACTTTCATAAAAAAATAAAATAAAATAAAAGGAATTTTAATAAATACAATGATATTTTTACATGATTGTGCTTGTTATATGAATGAATATGTAAGTTTATTACTTACATATATATTTTTTAAATTTTTTAATCTTACTGATTAATAAAAATATTACGCGCATACAAGAGTAACACCAGTTAATGTTTATTTCTTTGTTGGAAGCCTATAGTTTTCTGCGGAGTCTGGTTGATTATTTCTGAATTTTGTACATGGGTAAGAAATTTTTTTTTAAGAATAGTAAATAACTACGAGATTGGAATGAAATTTTTCATTTATATCAATAAAAGTCTTTGCAACTGTTTACAAATCAACTAAATTTCCTTAGTTTGTTTTAAAGATTAACTTTATCTTATTTCTTTCCTTACAGCTTCGATTTTCTGGACTTGCATTAAGATATCTTGTAAAATTTATATGTACTTCGGTATAGCTTATGTGACACAAACCATTAAAAAAAGAGGGACAGAAAAATTAAGAGAATGATCGTTATAATAAAAAGAAAATAAATAAAAGAACACAAAAGCAAGAGAACATCTAATATTTTTAATTTTTATATGGAAATGAAAATTATTACTTTTGAAAATATTCTTTTTAACTTAATGATTTGTAAATTTAGCGGAAATATTTTAGGTAAAGCATTTGAAAGAAATTTGCAAAAAAGTACATATATAAATTTGTCTATGTTACATATCTGTATAAATTAAGAAAAAGATTTGTCATGAAATATAAACAAAATTTAAGAACCATAATTTTTCAATCTAACAATAAATAGCTAAAATATCATTTTAACTGTAAACTATTCGGAAAACATCAATTATTTTACTTAAATTAAATGATTGTATGACATGGGAAAGCGGCCCTATCGGTAAATGTAGAAAATGAAAAATTGATTGTTTCTTGTCAAAGGTAGATGCTTTTGTAAATGTGGAAGAATATATCTTTATTTAAGAAAATCTTTTCTGTATTTAAAATTAATTACGTTTTATTTCAAATGAATTAATGTCTTTAATTCTCCCAAAATATAAAAAATGAGTAATATTTCTATAACATATAGGGGAACTCTAGGATAGATGGTCATAGAGGAATGATGGCCAGTCTAAATATTTCCAAAACTTGATCATAGATTGCAACGTAAACTTTGTTCGTATGAAGTAGTTCAACAAGCTTATTTATTGCAACGTGAAGTTATGTTTTTCGATATTAAGAACCAAGTATAATTTTAATGTTTATTTAATTTAGTGGTTGAATATTTTTTTGGACTTAGGCATCTGAATGTTTTGCATTACGTACGCTATATATATTTTTTACTATATGGGCTTTTAAGGCCCGTATATAATATAATCTTGACTTATAAGCCTAAACAAGACGTACAATGGCTATTGATGCTTTAAATTGGGCTATCTTAAATTCCAGGAGAGATGACCACATGAAATCGGGGAATGATGGTCATCTTTAATCAATATTTGAAAATTGTACCGAGTGATGATTTTAACTAAATAAAATAAAATTTAAAATAAATGTATAACGTTTATATTTATAAATGTACTAATTAATATAACTATTTAAATTTTAACTAATATAAATACTTTAATAATAATAATAATAATAATAATAATAATAACACAATAAGACATAAAGATTTATTTGTTTCAGAAATTACTGAAAAACGTTGGAAATTTTCATAACAGAAACTGATAAAAATGATAAATAAACTACATTAACTTAATAAATCTAAAACTAAAGCGAGATAAAAAAAAAGAGAAAATAAATAAACACGACACTTCCAGCAGTGAAGAAAACGAAATACATTTTAATTTTCTACAGATTCCGAGTAAATAGAATTGGATTCGGATCATTATGTTGGTTGTGCAAAATAATATAATATCACATCCATAAAAGATGTCTGGACACAATGCATAAGGTACCTGAAATGGTTCCATGAAACATGTAAAAATTATCAAGAACTTTGCCAAACATGTGGTAAGATTTTACGATAATTGAAGTGTTACAATTATACTTCAAATTTTGTTTATTCGAGTTTTATTCACACATTTCCATCATATAACTTCATCTTTACAAATTTCTGTATGTTTTTCATGATTAACTATATGAAAAGTGTTATTATTTTGCTATTTAATTTAACTTTTTCTTTCTTGTATTAGATGGCCATCTCTCCTCGCCTTTAAGGAGAGTTGGCCATCTGCAATTTCAATTTTGTTTAACACTTATTGTTTTAAATATTAAATTAGTTTTGCCTAAAATATTATAAGTATATGTATAAGAATGTTAAATATGCATAAATATGTCTTTTGCATTCTAAGAATTTTTATTTCAATCTTTAAAAACTATGACCATCTATCCTATAGTTACCCTATATGAAATATATAAGGTCATTGTGATTAAATGTGACGACCTCTGAATGCGACAATGTTCTTGTACTTAATATCTTAATGCAAGGATCGTAAATAAATGCTATATAATGTGAAATTCGAACTTCAGAAACAAAATCCGAACCATTTTTCTGAATTTAAAACGTTTTCTTAAAAAAATCCCATTAAAATATACATCGTTTATTATAAAGGCAATCTTCCCTAAATGAGTAAAAAATCCCGAAAGCGGTTCACTGCTTTTCTTTTTTCTTTTTGAAGATCAAATAACTCTATGAAAGTGAAGGACTACAACATAGGTTTCATTTACCTAAAGTGTAATCTTAAGAAAAGGCGACCAGTTTTAAAATTAGAGTTATAAAATATTATACGCATTACGGTGACTTTACTTTCTTCGGATAACTGTTAGTGGCGACCTGATTAACCTTCATTTCACATTTTGTTTTAAAATAATATTTAAAGCAGAAATTTTGTTTAAACAAGGTCTGTTGAGTTTGTAAATTAAAATTTCAGCATGTTTATCCAAGAGTGTTTTTCTTTAACAGGGTAATTAAATGTGAGTTTAAAATTATCAAAATAGAAAAATACTTGTCTAAAATTATTAATAAAAAATATTCTACGAATAGCGGCTGTTCCGGGCAGAGAATATTGATACATGATTATGGAATTCGCAAAAATTTTATATGATACAAAAATTTTATATGATACAACAATTTTATGCGATTAAGCTAATTTTACAAACATTAAAACTTTCGGTAACTTTAATACCGAATCTGATGAAAGCATAATACTATGGAGCTATGATACTATGAAAGCATGAAACATGGGTTTTATCTAGTTTATATATAAATAGAAAATCACAATAATATGTTGATATAGATAATTAGCTGGATTTTCCATATCACGATTTCATTGAATTTCGTTTAAATGGTTTCATAGAATTCTGTGAAATATTTGAAACTGCATATTTGTATGATATGTCAATGAAATGTAATTCTCGCTTCCCAGTAATATGGTAATAGTCTGCTGGCTTTGTAGTGCCTACCTTTTGTTTGCAAGAGGATTTTAAAAAGTGCATGTTTAAAACTGACATTATATATTTCTCACTATCTGTTTATAGTAATTGAAAAATCATAATGATATATAGATTCATCTAAACAAGTGGAATACTTTTACATATCTGATTACTTATTTCATATTTATGAATTTATTGTTTTCATACGTCAATTCTTTTTTGCCAGATATTATAATTTTAATATTATTCTATTACCACTAAAAATATATCATAAAACTTTAAATATAATAAAACTTTATAACGAGTCAAAATCGTACTCCCTGGTAAACAAACTTCTAAAAAAGTTTTTTAAGGTTAACGTTATTGTGCAAATAAACAATTTGAAAAACACATTACTTATTTGAAAAAAAAAAAAAAAAAACATAACGCATTTGAAAATCTAATAATGCATTTGAAAAGCAATTTCTGCTATAAACTTTACTAGTCGGTAAAATACGCAATTTTCCTTGAGCAACCTCGTATACAATATATATATATATATATTTGTATGTATAATGCATAGTATGCTAAAAGTTAGTTTAGGTAAACGAATAGCACAGTTGAAATTTTTCTTCATCAAATTCCGTGAATAAATGGAAATACACTTGAGGATTTTTTGGGCAGCTCTGTATATGATATATATAATTTATATACACCAAGTAATATTTTAAAAAAATGTTTAATTTAAAAATGCGCACCACAGCTGAAAACACACTTTCAGCTTTTATTGTTCATAGCCTTCAATACTCCAATTATTGTTCAATTTCTTCTGTAACCAAATCCTTTTGTGTTACCCTGTAAATGAACGATAAATTCTATGTATACCCTATTACGCAATCTACAGTAAATGTCATGTAATGCATCTCAGTGATATACATAAATTTCAGCGTATTTAAAATAGAGTAATATCATTAAAACATGCCACAAACGATTTTTCACCATACACCATAATGTAATCGAAGATTTTTGAGTGCCCTGTAAATGAATATCAAATACTATCCGCTTTATTTTCAATACCGAAAATTTCATAGCGATCCTAAATAATATTTATGAACTTCATGGTAATGAGACTATATTTATGCGAGTTAGAGCACAGAGAGACAGACAGACACCCCAATTTCATATATACTTTTCAACTGAGTTCGAAAGCGTTAAAAAGAAAAATATCCTAAGTACAAGGTTTGATTTTCCAGTTTCTTTTCCATGTCTTGTTCCAGTAATATGAACCATTGTCATATATTTCAGTATACGCCCAGTTTATACCACATCTCTGTGCAATTACACATTCTCTTCATTTCTACATATGGAAAACAAGTGTAAAAAAAAATCAAATATCTAACTACATACATATTTATCCGTATAAAACATAGAGCCAGATCAAAAGGAAAAGAAACACAGTCATTCTTTCCTTAGTAAATCATAAAAAACCTAATTGTTCTGTATTCTTGTCATCTTTTGTGTGTTTCGATATAGGTAGTATATGCGAAACATGAGATTTTAATATTTAAATCAGTAAAAAATAAATAGTGAATACAATACTATAATACATGTTAATAATACATGAAAGTATTTTCTGACCTTATATTAGGAAAACAAAAATTAGGTAATCGGCAAACCTTACACAGAACAAACGGGTTCTCGGAATTTAATCAATCGCTGATAAAATGTTGCAGAAAAAATTATTAATACAGCAGAAACCTAAAAGAAAATTCAATGTTTTCCAATACAATCTTTGATTTAAAATATTTTTGATTTCTTCAGACAATATGTAGCTCTATTTGGGGAAGGACTAAAAGGAAATGTCAGAAAGCGAAAGGTTTTCGCAGGCTTTAGAAAACTTGTATTGCATTTTGTAAACTTTTGAAAGATGAATCTGTTAATTTCAAAAGCATTTTTCCTTCTGAGGATTCGGACTAGAGCTGCAAATCATTTTACTTACGCATTATCCTGTTATTAAAAAAAAATCAAGCGGATGATTTTTTTTATCCACACGTCTGAGTTAACTATTTTTGAGACCAAAAAAGGGGGCTGGATTTAACAATAATAAAATATTAATTCACTCGGAAGAAGCTTTACGAATATAAAATTTCCTTTAATTAATTTGGCAATACTTGGAATCAAAGGATAATTTTCACGAAATTTTTCTACTACGTGCTATTTGTCAGAAATACTTTTTTCCTAAGAATCTGCCACATGCAACACCGCAGTAACACTTTATTTTCTAAAATATAGCATTTAAAACAAGGAAATATATCTATCTATAACAATTTATAAGGCAGATTATTACATAATTATGTTTTATTATTATATTCACTGTTTATTCTGTAGTAGTTATTCAGTTTCGTCTACATACTAATATAAAAATTTATTGGAAGTCAGTTCTTTGCTTCAAAAATATATAAATTGTAACACATATGTGAATGAGATTCTACTTTTCTCATAAGAATTATTCTTTCTTACAGGAATATGCTCTCTGCATTTATATGTATATAGCAATATTTAAAACACAAACAGTTTTTTTTTTCATTTGCCATAGGCTTTCTTCTGAACCAATTTTAATATTATTTTTTTTAATTGAAAGCGGCCTATTTGTAGTTAGCCTGTGAAAGATATATATATATATATTTATATTGCCATTTTTACACTTTTATTTTTATAAAGTAAGTTTTTAGTGATATTTCTTCAAAATAGTGTCACTAGTGTAACTTCCATTTTTACAGAGAAAACGGAAATAACAGGAATTAGAATATTTTTACTCATTATTTACTCAAGTTATTTTCTCATTACAATTAAAAATTCGAACAGAACATGACGTTACGTTTAATAAAATACACATTTTCAATCATAAAGCTTGAATTTTGTTACATTTCAATATTTTTACATTCCGCTAATGTTAAGTTTAAATGCTAATCCTAAAGTACAAAAAAAAAAAAAAAAAATGTTTCAATGACTGAAAATCCCGTCATATTTGAAGGGAAACAAGGTTTATCTTTTACTAGCAAACACCGCGGCTTTGCTCGCGTAATAGTTGAAATATGTCAAGTGATATTTGCATGTCTATTTTTTATTAGAAGAACACTTTTTAGAATAATTCTAAAATTACAAATTAAGCCACTGTTTGACTAAACTTCATTATAAAACTGCAATGGACAGAAAAGAGATTTTATTTTATAAGAAGAACTAAAACTAATTCCAAATAAATGATAATTTAGAGAGTATTTTGAGACTTTTATGCTCATTTAATACGCTCATTTCAGTATTCGTTTGAAGTTTCAAATTTTTTAGAAATCATCTTAACACATTTACATCCTAAAATTAACCATCATATGAAATTCCAAGCTTCTTGCTTAACAGTCTACCAACTATCTGGTGTTAGTGGCACCAACATAAAATGCCGAAACAGACTTGAAATAGAATGTCTCGAAAAATATTGAAACAGAGATTTTCACAATTAATTTGCCTAGATTAACCTTGAAATCAGTTCGTATTTCCTAATATTCTATAGAAAACGGAAGTTTGATGTTTTTAAAGGCATTCTTGTTGTTCCTGCCAACCAGGTGGTAGTGACATCGGCATAAAATATACCCCTATAGGATCAGGGACTATTAATCTTGATTCGCAACCAATAACTTCTGTAATCGGTTTATTATTTCCTGAAATTCCATAGAAATCGTAATTTAGGACGCTTTTAGAATGCTTTTCGCTCCTTCACTTTGCTTCACACCTTTTTAATTTCGAATTTATTTTGGACTGTCCTTAGAGGACATTTATATTTTATAAGTAACTACTGTGCTATATTTAAAGTTTCTAGCCTCTTCAGTACCGCAGAAATCGCAATTTAGAACGTTTTTTGCTCCTGCAACCCTCTAGGGTTTGTGGCACCGACATAAAATATAGCTTATGTTTGAGCAGGCTCTATGACCACCAATTTACAACCATTATGTTTGAAATCGGTTTCGTATTTCATACGATTGCATAAAATCGTAATTTAGAACGCTTATAGAACGCTTTTCGCTCACTTCATCCTTTTAAATTTGGAATATTCTTTCGACAATTCTTAGAAACCATTTGCATCTTTGAAGTAATAAATATTCAAAATTTAAAATGTTAGAAACCCTCTTTAACACAAAAAATGCATTATAGAACATTTTTTGACCCAGGAACCCCAGGTGTTAGTGATCAGAACGTAAAATATAGGCTATGTTGGAGCGGGGACTGTCACCATCAATTTGAAACTATTACTTCTGAAATCGGTTTATATTTCCCGAGATTGTGTAGAAATCGCTATTTAGAACTTTTTAAGAACGCTTTTCGTTTATTTTCACCCCATTTAAATTTCAAGTTTTTAAGGAACTATTCTCAGAGAGCATTTACATCTCATAAGTAATTACCATGCCAAATTTTAAATCGCTTTCAGTATCACAAAAATCACAATTTAGAACGTTTTTTAAAATGCAAACGCAAGGTGGTAGCGACGCCGACATGAAGTAGATCGTATATTGGAGCAAGGGCTGTCATCATCAATTTCCAACATTTACTTTTGAAATCGGTTGGGTACTTTCTGAGATTGCGTAGAAATCGCCATTTAGAACGTTTTTTAGAACTCTTTTCGCGCATTTTCACTCCTTCTAAATTTCGAATTTTTTAAGAAATGTTCATAGAGATCATATATATCTTATAAGTAACTACCATTCCAAATTTCATGTTTCTAGGCCCTTCAGTAACACAAAAGTTTTATTAACGTAAACACAAAAGTAAACACGTTTTATTCCTCCTGCACCCCCTTTGGTGTTAATGGCACCGACATAAAATGTAGCCCATGTTGAAGCAAGTGTTGTCACCATCATTTAGATACCATTATTTTTTAAATAGGTTTGGTTCTTCTTTAGATTGCGTAAAAATTGCCATTTAGAACGTTTTTTAGAACGCCCTTTTGCTCATTTTCACCCCTTTTAAATTTCGAATTTTTTAAGACATGTTCTTAGAGATCATTTATATCTAATAAACAACTGCCATGCCAAATTCTATGTATCTGGTCCCATCAGTAACACAAAAATCGCAATTTCGAACGTTTTTTTTTTCACCTGCACATCCTTTTGGTTGTAGTGGCACCGACATAAAATGTAGCCTATGTTGGAGCAAGAATTGTCACTATCATTTAGACACCATTTTTTATTAAATCAGTTTGGTCCTTCCTAAAATTGCGTAAAAATCGCCATTTAGAAAGTTTTTTAGAACGCTTTTCGCATTTTCACCACAATTTAATTTCAATTTTTTAAACAAATGTGCTTAGAGATCATTAGTATCTTATAACTAACTACCATTCCAAATTTCATGTTTCTAGGCCCTTCAGTAACACAAAAAGTGCATTTTTAAAACGTTTTTTGCTCTTGCGCCCTCTTTTGGCCAGTGGCACGGACATAAGATACAGCCTATGTTCTAAGTTGGACTAACACCATCGTTTTGATACTATTACTTTTGGAATCGGTTCAGTAGTTCCAGTGCTTACTTCCTACAAATAAACAATTTTTGCCTCTTTATAATATTATAAGTATAGATAGATAAAACTAAATATTTCACAAAAAATGCATCTAAACGACCCATCTTTCTAGACTTTTTACCATGTAAGAAGAATAAAGACGTTTTTTCATACAGGAAAATACATAACACTCAGAATTGAAAGTATACAATAACCTCTTTGAGTTACCAGCAATTCTGAAAAGTTTTCTTCATATTTAGAAACATCAGAAAGCAATTTTCAAGAAGCGTTCTTTTGCTCCCTCTAATTTCCAGAAATATTTCCGAATCTTTTTTATATTATTTTAATCGGTTTCCTTTTCTTGAAATATAGGTTTTTCGAACTTTGTCAAATTATCAAGAACCATTAGTTTCGTTATTTTCTAATGACGCTTGTTCAATTTTTACGTACGTTAGACCTAAAATACAATGCAAAGGCAAGCCGAGACATATCATGATGGAGCGTGTAAGGGTTCATCACTAGAGAGACCCTCCAGGAACAATAAAACGAAAAGAACAAACATTTTTTAACACCTTGCGCTCTGGCGCTTTTAGCGGATGTATGCAACGCCCCCTAGATGAGGGAAAAAGCCTTGATACGCGTCACGAAAACGTCACACATAGCAGGAAAAACAACAACAAAAACAAAAAATTCGAAGAACTTGATGTTTCGTTTTCTTTGGCTCGTGGATTTATTAATTATCAGAATATTAAAAAAATAATAATAATATCTCCACGAGCCAACGATATCGTAACATGCAAGTTGTTTGAATTAATTTCTTTGTTTTGCCTGCTTTGTGTCAGGTTTTTGAGATGCATGTCATGCTTTCTCTAACATATAGGGTGCGTTGATATATGTCACTAACTAGCAAGTCTTGCTTTTTTTTTATTTAAATTCACACCACAAAAATTTAATTAGCAATATTTTTTTTTACTTTATTTACGAAAAGTCAACCATATTATAAAACAAAAATTACTTTTAAACTTTCTGGTGAGAATTCTGAATGTCTAATTAAAAAAAAAGTTACATATCATGATGTTCCATAGGTCATTTTTCGGAAATGACCGAAGTAACATGGCGTACGCTACGTCCGAGCTCAAGACGTTAACCTAAGTTTCTAAATATAGATAAACAAAAGAAAGAATATAGATATTAACTTTATTATACAATATAGATATCAAATTGATTAACAAACTAAAAGTGTGCTTATTTATCCAGCTATTTCCAAGCTTAAAATTCCAAACATGATGTTTAATGTCACCATTTCACAAAAATAATTTTAAAATTTTTATTTCATGATATTCTAATAATTTTCATCTATATTATTTTCACATTAAGTATAAATAAAAAATAAATTCATTATTATACGTATGAGGGACCACGAGTTCTTCACATCTGTCAATTTATCGCCCTTTATTTGCTTCTTCATAATTGTTTTTAAAACTTATGCATAATTGTTTTGTAGGTCATAGACCTAACATCTGCTACTTCCTTGTCTGGCCTGCCGTTGGGTGGGTGGTAAGTTTTCTAACGTTTTATAGGGTAGATTGGGTGAAGATGCCGTAGTTTTTTACTTAATTGTTATAAAAATCGCCTGTTGTCTCTATTTGTTATTCATTGATTTCTTGTTAAAGTTTAGTCTCTTATGTATGATTTAAAAACTTATTTAATTTTACAGATGTTATAGTAAACATCGAAATTTTTGTTTTTGTAAACACTTGCATTTCGGCATCTTACCCATAGGTATGGGTAAGATGGCCAACTCTCTAGGGGTAAGATGCGCTATGGAGTTTCAATGTAAACAATAATTTTTGTGAAGCAGTATAAAACATAATGAGACGAATAAAAGTAACTTTAATATTTTAGACATACTAAAGTTGTTAATTTACTTAATATTAGGAAATTATAAAGATATGAATGTAAAAAACATTGGCAATATAATTAAACGACAAATTAATATCTATTTGTTATATAATTATTCATGTTATGTTAATATATTAGTTTGTATAATATTTATTTAATATATTATGTTCTACTTAACATTTAAAAGAATTATGGCTCCTAAGTATGCTTATTTTTAAAATTTATAAAAATTTTAACTAAGAGAAAGCTATTGTGGTAAAGTGCTATAGAGTCAAGCTTTTTTGAAAATGTTTTTCATATGTCCTTTTGTTTTTTTTAGCAATATCTCAGGTCTGTCACAAACTGCACGTTTGTTTAGGATCTTTCAGCAGCTTTTATATAACCAACAGTTTCACTGAATGCACTTGATCCCATCACAATTTCCAGAGATTTTATTGCACTCTGCTAGACACTCTGAACAATCATTCTCATTCACTTTTTATAAAAGTCCTCGTCTTCTGAATCTTGGGAGGGAATTTATTCATCATCCATTTCATCGTCGGTTGAAGATTCTGTCTTTCTACCCTTTGACTTCTTATCTAATTCCTTTTTAGAAAGGACTGAGACACCTAGAAATTTGCAGTTTCTATTGTCACACTAATTTAGTTTGGCTTTTATATGACTTTAAATTATATTATTTGAATAGTAAAATGAGAGAAAAAACTTTGGTGGTAATTGCGTCATATTTAAAATGGTACATTTAAAATGTCTAATAAAAAAAAAAAAAAAAAGAGTCTTATAGCGTCTTTATAAAATTGTTTACTTAACCATTTTATACAAGCTGATTTGAAATTGTTGGGTGGATCTTATTTAATCAATCTTGGAAGTAGCAGTTAGCTGTCTCGACTGCAATTGACTCTGTCTTAAAATCACTCAGCCAAAGGTAAATGAATGGAGACCAGATTACAGGATATTGCCCCTAGTCATTTAATTAGAATTTAATCTTCCGTAATCTTTTCAAAGCACGTCAATTAGCGTGTTTTTAGAGTCAGCGGTGTCTGGATGGAGGTTGGCGAGCATAGATCGTAGGGAGCAGAAACACCTAGTTACATAAAACTACATTATCGATATTTACATTTATTAAAATTATTTATAACTGCACTTAACATAAAATTTTTAACAATGATTAAAATTAATCATTTTTAAGCAATTATTTATAAGGCCAATAAAGTTTATTTATGAGGCAGAATCCATATAGAAACCCTTCAAATTATGTTCACCTTAGATTTTAATATTTCTTTATATCATTTTAAACATTTAGAAAATTTATAATTTTAGTCAATGATATATGTAATCTGTTGATTGAATTCACTGATTTAAATTATCTGATTAAAATTGTTGACAAGCTAGTTAATAGCCAAAAGTAATTTAAAGAATGAATTAATAACCAAGCATTTGACCGCAACGGTAAATAACCGGCATCTTACAACAATGGAAAACAACCGGCATCTTACCCCCCCCCCCCCCCTAAAAAAAAATAAAAAAAAAAAACTTTCGATATTCACCGGCAAGACAGCGGTGCCCCCCTCTGATATGAAGAAGCTGAAGCCAGCCACCATTTATGTTTTGAAGAAAGGCCAGGTACCAGTACTCTCTAAAAACACCAGATTTATTTGTCTGATGTTTAAAGTAAGACTTTCACACTTTCCAGACACTTACCAGAAGTGTTAAGAAGAAAGAGCAATAAAAAAGTACCACTTAAAATTTAAAAAAAAAAACGCAAATGGAAATTAAAGTATCACTAGGGAACCCTCTTCCTTAAAACTGAACAGCGTTTCACTACATCGCCTACGCATATGAAAACTGCGTGATATGGTATCTTGTACAACTCGGCATCTTACCTCCTGTTACCCTATTACAATTTCTTTGAATGTATTAAGACCATAAACATAAAATTTTTCACTGTAGTTACCTTCAAGATGTAAATTTTGTCTAAGAGCGATTCTAAAAAATTGAATTTAAATATATAAAATGAAATAAATGTTCTAAAAGCGTTAAGAATTAATATTTCTTTGTAACTGTTCGTCTTGAAATGTGAAATTCGATATGGAACAATTACTAAAATATCAAAATTGAAATGAGTGAAATTAGTTGAAAACGTTTTAAAATCATGATCTTACTTTTGAACTACTGAACTCTTACAAATCTTCTCTACGGTTTATTATGATGATAATCTCTGCTCTGCTTAAAAATGTCTATATTCTATCTTTGTAAAAGCTACTCTCAAAGTACTACAAGAGCGAGATATATTCTAACATTCGTTGATTTTGTTGAGGCCAAAAAATAACATTTGATATAGTGGTTTCTTATTAGACGTAACTGCTTGTTAAGAACGTTTGTTAAAGTATTCAAGATATAAAAGTATAAAATGATTTCAAAACCCTTTATAATAATGATTAAACTGAAAATTTTGGAATAAAACTTTTAAATTTTACAGATATGTTTTCATTAGGATGAGATGCCCCATAAGAAGCGTTTTGAAAAAAAAAATGTTTGAGTTTCAAATGTGTGAAATGTGGGGAAAATATGCGGCAGTTACATTTTAGCTATCATTTTCTACAACTTTAAGCCTAGAAAATTAAATTTGGCAAAGGCATAACTTTATAAGAATCAGTTTTTGTTCAGAAGTTTTTGTTCTAATTTAAAATTTTCAAAACATGAAAAATCAAATATTTGCCATGCCAGTGTTAGACTTTTCAATATAACTTAACAATGAAGAAAACGCAAGTATCAGAAACTGTTATAATTAATTAAAATTGCACTACCAAAGAAACATAATTAAAAAAAAATTGGTTACCAAATAAACTAGGTAAGAAGTACTTTCGCCGCACAAAAATGATTATTAAATACACAAAACCGATGTTTACTAATTATCCCTTTACGGTATTTTATATTTGATATTGAATCAATACTGTAAAAAAATAAATAATTGTTGTTTTTTTAAATAAACTGAAATTACCGAACCGATTTTAAAATTTCATTTACTGGATAATACCTGATGAATAGAGTTCCAAGTAGCCTCCATTGTATACGTGTTTTGAAAGAAGTGACAGCAATTTAGTGGAAGGAAATTTTCTCCTTAATTCAAGTTTCACGTTCACCCAATACGATTCAAGAGCAAAGTTTCTTCTAAACATGACTTAATTAGTAATATTTAAATTATCAGCAGCTGTATAATTTCCTCCTAATGTTAGTTGGCTCTCAAATACCAATTGGTATAGTTCAATACCCCGCGTGCAATGCCGCCGATTTTGGAAGTATAAAATATCTGGATTGTTCTTATAATGAAAAAGTTTTCAAAAATACACACCAGAAAACATTACTAGATATTATTAAATATTAAATTTAAATATTTTATGTGTGAGTGGAAATATATATTCTTTGATTTAATCAAGTTACCTAATTATGCCTTGCGGCAAGTTAGAGTTCCCGAATAGTCCAGTCAAATTGTCAAAAATAGATGCAAAAATTCTGCTAGAAGATTTTATGTTTTTAAACTGTTTATGGGGATGCTAATAACAGGAATTAATTGTTTCCCAACAAAATATCTCGAGGCTAAACTTTGTGGAGGCAAAAAACCACGAAAATTTCGGACTTTTTTCAGTTTTTTGCCTATAACTCGAAAATTATAAAATTTTTGTGTACCATACTCAATTACAAAAAGAAAGAGCATTAAATTCTCTACAAATTGCATTATAAAAGTCTTTTTCTAAATCCATTATTAAGCGCGCTACAGCTTCCTGAAAATGATACTTTTTTTCTAACTTTGTGAAAAAATCGCAAATACCAACATTTGACACCATTTTTATTTCTTTTATCCTCTTTAATGTAACTTTTTATATTACAGGTATTTGCATGATAGTAATAATGATTAATTACAATGGTAAAACCGTAAAAAATTGACAACATTGTAATTTTTTTTTGTATTTACAACTTAAGGTGAGAACAATAATAGTAGGTATTATGAATGTAGGTAGCATGAATGTAAGTAAAAAAATACTTACAGTAACATCTTTAATGGATTTAGTAACGTCTGGAGCACTTGCGGGTTGATGAGTTTGGTTCTTCAACCTCAGCTTGAGAAGCAAAGGAGCAGGCTGCATGATCTTCAACAGCTTTGAACTGCTTTGAGCTCGTTGCGACATCATCATCCTGGCTGCGAAAGTCATCGACGTTGCTGGTTTGGTCGATGGTTTCCCAGGTATCAGCTTCATAATCCTCTTCTTCTGCATAAATAATATCATCCACATTTTCACAATTGACCACGTTACAGTTTTTGCAAATTGCCGAGCATTTGAGTCCTGATTTTTGGCAAGAGCATGCCTTGGTGCACCCTTTTTTACAGCTACATGAGACAACATGCAGCAAGGATTCAGGTGCTGGGTTTTGGTACATTTGAACTGGCTGAAAAAGACCGTCAGACCTGCGAACCCACCCCCATTCTTCAGGGGGCATGTTGTTTCCTAGCCAAGCTTGTACCTGATGATAACATCTTAGGAAATGATGCTGCGCAGCCTCTTGCGTCGGTGGCAGCCTTGCAAGATGAACTTTGCTTTTTGTGGCGGATTTAGCAAATAACTGGAACCTCAAACTGTTCAATGTCTGCGGGGTATCTACGCATCCACTGTATAGTGCAATTTATCGCACTATCGTTCTTTTTCGTACCATGCTAAACTATATTGAATGCGCCAGTAATGTTTTCGTTAACGAATTTCTTTAAAAAGTGGTTATTATTAATTAATCGATCTAATCATTATTCTCTAACTACATTTGTATTGCATTATTCTGTTAACATTTTAAAACTAATTTTGCAATCTTGTCCAGTTATGAATGAAAAAGTAATTGAATTGTAAGAATAAAGATAAATCAGACCATCCTGCAATTTAATAATTAGGAAAATTTTAGCAATGGACATCCTACAAAAATAAATATTTGTATTTAACCTTGTAATCATCGCGCCCGATACAGTCACGGACAAATTACCCGTGAATGTATCAGGCTCAACGTTTAATGGTTAAGCATAAAAGGTGATAATAAATCAAACAAAATATCTAAACTTATGATACAGTTAGACTAAATAAAAATTTTTATAATGTAGATATTTATCTATAATAAGGTAGAGTTCACTTGATCTATTTTAACAGCAAATGCGCACTTAATATTACACAACTCACCCAAGATTTTTGTATTACTGATCTAAAACAAGCCGTTTTTACATTTGATGCGCATATCCATAACTTATTTTTGGCAAAAGGTGAAATTTTAAAGTAAACTGAAAAAGAATATTTTTTAAACTATCAAAAGTGGGATGGGGTAGAAAAAATGGAAGAAAACGTTGTGCGGACACATTTAAACGTACACCTAATACCTAAAATGCGCTATAGACCTAAAAAATACTAAAAACGTATAACGTACGAGAAAAACGTACTACCTGGCAACCCTACCTTCTGCCTAACCTTCTTGAAAATTTGCCTTCTTACTTATTCATCAATAGGTGCATTTCATTTCCACAGTTAGTGATGAAAAGAAATTTTTTTTAGGGATGGGAGGCGAAAAATAGGTCACTTTCTATGAAGTTGAAAAAAATGTGCTATTTTCAAAAAGTTGTAGCGCGCTTAATAATGGGTTTAGAAAAACGTTTTTAATATGAAATTTGTAGAGAATTTAATTTTCTTTCTTTTTGTAATTAAGTATGGTACACAAAAATTTTATAATTTTCGAGTTATAGGTAAAAAACTGAAAAAAGTCCGAAAATTTCGTGGTTTTTTGGCTCCACAAAGTTTAGCCTCGAGATATTTTGTTGGGAAACAATTAATTCCTGTTATTAGCATACCCATAAACACTTTAAAAACATAAAATCTTCTAGCAGAATTTTTGCATCTATCGGCCCAATTTTCTGACAATTTGACTGGACTAGAAATAGAAAAGAGAATATTTCAACTCTGGCGTTATGTTGTTGCATAATTGAAATTAATATCGAAGATTATGATTACGGGTTTTTTTTTAAGTTTTCATTCATCTATTTCCACCTTTTTAACAGATTTAAATCGAAGTAGGCTGTACTGTTCATTACTATGTAGAGTTGATGTGCCAGTAATGGACACCCTTAACCCGTTCGGGACCATGGGTGCATATATGCACCCTCAAAAATTTGATACCAGTAAAAAAGAAAAGTAGAATTGATGTTATCATACGACATTTTTGTGATTTACAAAGTTAATTCAAGTAATTTATAAAAAGTGGTGCAAAACGAATAAAATTCATGTAAAAGCTAGCGGTCCCGAACGGGTTAAGGAATTTCTTTAGAAACTATTTTTAATTAATAGTTGTAATTATAATATTCCAGTTTTTTTCAATATTATATTAACCTATCAATAAAATGTAACTATTCCCGTAGTCTCATTTACCAATATTAATCAAAATTTTATTGTAAATAACAGAAACATATCAAAACACCCAAAATTCCATTATAATGGACACAATTTTCTTATCTTCAAATAAATTTAACAATTAGAAAATCAATAATTAACAAAATATTCGTGGGAATTATTCATTGTTTATATAAATTATTGTGATTATCACAAGATCAATCAGTATTTTAATTATTTTAGATATATGGTTTAAAATACTGAATGACAGGGAATTATAGCTATTAAATTATTGAAATAGTAGGGTGTTCAGAAATATAATTAAAAAAAATCTGAAACAAAAGGTCTTGGAATTTTAGTGCATAGATTCGTATATTTCTTAAGTTAATTTTACAAGGATACTTAAGACACTGTTAATATATTGCATATTGCTCTACGTTACTTAGTTATAGAATTAGGCGGGAAAATTCTACAATTAGGTGAACCTGATTATGAGACAAAGTATAGTTTAAAAGTGCACTGTAAAAAAAAAAAAAAAAAAAAAAAAAAACTGTAGGGTACTACTAAAATTTCTAGGCAACTGGGATTCCATGATCTTTTCCAGTAGTAACCAATGCAACTTCTTCTTAAGTAACATTACTGCATTTAACTTAGTAAACAGGACATAGACCTCCTTAGTGAACATACTAAAAAAAATGCTAGTAGCCATTAGAGGTGTTTGTTTAGTATGTATACAAAGAAATGGGTAGTAGTATTACAGATACTTCTCTTGTATTTTCACTAAGAAATTGTGTGAACTGAATTGCGTATAAATAGTGAAAAAAAGACGCTGGTGGCGCCATCTTTGGAAATTTTTGGAAGGACCTATATTTATTAGTGGGGGAGACTTATGTAGGTTTTTTTCTCTGCAGAGCACATAACTCTCTATCTGGAGTTCGGGAACCGTGAGTTCTACATACCTTGCTACAGGGGCCGTGTTTGTAAATTATTTTAAATGCAAATAATGAGTGATGAAGCTGATTCTGCTGTGTGTTGATACTTTTATAGGACTGAGGGTAAATTTATTAATGCTATTATAATTTTCCAAGTTTCAATTAATAAGCTTAATTTTTTTAGGGTTTTTCTATGGTTAATGGATTAATAGGAAATGGCTTGATTTATATAATTCTTTACTGGAATTTTCTTTGCTTAATGAATGGTTTCAATATGTTCTGAATTATTTGTCGTGGAAATATAAACAATTTTGAAGTGTATTCTGGATAGAATGAATTTCAGGTAAATTTAATTTCAGGTGGGGGGGTAAGATTTTATGACAGATTTTAAAGACAGAGAAGGACGCATGTGCAATAAGCATTCAGTTAAAGCTATTTTATACAGCTATATTACAAGCAGTGATTAGTATAGGTGATTTTCTAGTAACTGCTCTAGCAACTGCTATAATATTTGTAATGATAATAAGTATTTTTTAATAAAATCACATACTGTTTTTAACAGTGTACTGCTGGAGGGATTTTGATGAGACTTGCACTGTTATTTTTTTATTTTTTGTCAGGTTTTTGCATATTGCATATCGCTGTATCGTTATTTAAAAATTCATAGTAAATGATCAATTAAAAGAGTTGGTCCTCAACAGCTCAAATTTTGCTTCACACATTAGAAAATATGATAGCACAATAGCAATTATATCACTTTTCAGAAATTCGAAACGACATTTCAAGTAAAGGTACGTATAACGACCAAAGTCCCCACTATACTTCGCTTGATTCAAGGTTCATTTATAAAAAACGGTCCAGCTTAGTGGAAGAAGCCTGCTACTTACAAAACAGTTTGCAGTTTTTATTATGTTTATTTTATTATGTTTTGATTATGGTCGCCGCTCGAACAAATTGAGGCAGAAAACAAGTGCGTCTACATTTGCGATCGCAAATAAAAGTATGCTTCATACACACTACGCCACATATGTCAGCGCTTTGTTTGGGAAAAAACGCAAACGATTGGAAGAAGGGAGGGAAATGAACGGATAATTTAGGATTAGATTTATAGGCTTTTTCTGGTCTCCGGAGCGCAATACTTATGAGCTCCGGGAAATTACGACCAATATTTAAATATTCAATAAAAAGAATGAAGTGTTTGAGCTGAGGTCCGTTGAGCTCTGACGCAAATCAAGCACTCGCAATAATACATCAAAAACAAAATCGCGGTGCCTTATTACATTGTTTATAGATATTGTGTTTAAGCAAAAATTGGTCGTAGGGATTGTAGATTTTCCCATTTAGTGCATATTTCAATTAGTGCGGTGATATAGCTGGATAATTAACTACACTAATCGATGGAAACCTGTATTTGATAATACATTTATTTATCATTTTCATTCATGTTTAAAATTTTAAATGTAGTATCTGTGACCAGGTATGTGTTTAAGTATGTTTTTATTTTTATTTAAACGAATTTATACTTACGTTCGTTAACATTCTTAAGTACAGTCGTGGAAAAAAAGTAAACACCCCGTACTAACTCCTCAACAAATTATCGTAGAAGAAAATTACTGGTACCGAACGACCGGAAATAAAATCTTCTTTTAAATGATGTATATAAAATTTGTTTAGGGAGGCATCTACGTATTAAAACGAACCCAAACTTCATTTTTTTTCAATGGCAATACCCAATTTTAACACGATATTACAAATCTTCGATTCAAACTATGCCTAGACAGCAAATTTTAAGTCATTTGATAATAAGTTTTTGAATTATACACATTCAAATTTTAGTGCTTCTAATGTTAAATTACACTTTCATATTTTTATTTATATCTCTGGAAATTATACTCGCAATGTGCTAATTTTTGTGTAGCAATAATACTAATATACCCAAACAGAAATACGTTGAATTTGCAATTTTTATAATATTATGATATGAATTATGAATTATGAAATTAATATTCGGAAAAATTATGAATTATGACCTACAATTTTTTGGATGGATTTAGATTTATTAAATCCTGCTTTATGGAAATCCGAAATTTCACATTTTTCTTCCAAGTAGTTTTCAAATTATGCTTAATAAACGGCAAAATGATGGTTTAAGGGGCCATCTATGATTGAAGTGACTAGATACTTTGAAATATCTTCTGCTATTCTGTAATCTAGCAATCTTCAATGATTACTTGAGTAGTGCTTAAGATGCTAGATCAAGAAGGAGGCTCTCTCGGTCAACAATCGAGTACTGAACTTCAATTTGGATACAGCCCCTAAAATATGGTCGCTTTAAAATAATTAATTTCTCGGAAACTTATCGTATGGATTGCATAAAAATTTGTTTTTTGGCTAATTTAAGGGTATAAAGTTCATTTATGCTGTCAGAATCGTGTACTGCTATTGAAAAAACGAAGTTATGGTCCGTTTTAATCAGGGTTCGTTGATATATATCAATGGATATATATCTTGATATATATCATGATATATATCCGATATTTATTTTCAAAATATCAAGGTTTTTGATATTTTCGATATTTTCATTTTCATACATTTGATATTTATTTTTTAAATGTTGTATTTCTTGATATCTTCATATATCTGATATTTATTTTCAAAATATTTTTAGTCAAAAGAAGTGTAAATGAATTCTCCCACTCTTATTAAAAATTAGCCCATCTGCAAATAAAAACTAAAAAGAATAGCTCACAAAATATTCCCTACACTCCAAAAACTGTTTTTGGACTGCACTTGTAGCATTACCATCATAAGAAATCTATCTATCTTTGAACAATACCTCCCTAGCCCGTCTCGATTCTTTTTGTAGACTGCACCTGCTAGAAGGGGATAAAGGGGTTAATTGGTGATTGGATATTAGTAAAAAAAAATCTCAATTTTATAAACTTTATGTTTGAAACTGAATATTTAAATGTTGAACCAAAAATTTGATAGGATAATATTAAATTAGAACAGCCCATAAAAGATGATTTAACTTATCAGTTGTTTACAGCTTCTCCTTCAATAGATACATTAGAATCTTTTCTAGTTTTGGTTTACTTCAGTCTAAATTGCACAGTACGTTAGGGAATGAAAAAGCAGACAAACTTACATTCATGTTCAAATTCTTGAATAGAAAAAATAAAAAATAATCTTTATTTTGTATTTCAGAATTTGTTGTTTATTTTTTTTACTTATTTTAACTGTATCCTGAATTCTGTGTTTTGATGAGTGAAAAAGCAACTTTTACAGATAATTGTTTGTGTTTACAATTATTTGATCATAAATTGTAAGGAAAAATAAAAAAAGACATTTAGAATATTGTTTTATTATGTTTTCATGCTAAATGTAATATGATTTAGATTCTAATGTATATTAAGTCTAAAAATATTTATAATCAGCAGTAAACTGACAATTTTGAAAATATCGTATATATATCAAAAATATCGGATATATATCAAAATATCGGATATTTTTGATATTTTCGAAAATATCACAATATTTACGAACCCTGGTTTTAATATATAGAGTGCACCCTAAGAAAATTTTAAATCCATCATTTAAAAGTAGAATTTATTTCCAATCGTTTGGTACCAGTAATTTTCTTCTGTGATAATTTGTTGAGGAGTTAATAGGGTGTATTTACTTTTTTTGTTTCCAATACTGTACATTAATATATTGAATTCTAGGATATCATAAAACTCCAACCGGATTTACATTTATGTATTTTACTCAATAAATATTACCTTCAAAGATTTCCGGTGCGTGTTTCATATATTGTAGGATGGTTACTTTGAATTTTTTATTATATTGTATTTTGTATGTACAAATTTCATTCTGCGCAATGGTAATAAAAAAGATTTGCTATGGTATCCCCCCCCCCCTTTTTTTGTAATGAAGCTTGCGGCTTTGTACAAATGTGTAATTTGACATTCAATGGCAAACGAGTTTAACGTGCACGGTCTATAGGGAAAAATCGTTGATATACATCACTGAGGTTCAATGGAAGTTGCTTACAATAGAATATTGTGAGGATAGCGTTTACCGTTCTTTTACAGGGATGCACAAAATAATTTCATCACAACACTGTCTATGAGAAGTAATTGCTGGATGAAGGTTTTAGTTGCCGTACGCGTTTCTAAATTTTATTATATTTTTCCACATTTCTTAGTATGTGTAAATTCTACAGATCCTATACAAGGAAGGACAAATAAATTCGAGAATATTTCCACATATTAACGGAAATTCCTGAAGTGCAACTTTCAACAGTGTTATATGTTTAAAATTGAGCTACCTTTTTGCATATTAAGTAGCATATATAATCATCTGCAGATCACAGACAGGGCTTCACAAAATAATTCGGATATATTATTCAACTACAGATGGTAATTGCTGATATTGTGATTTCAAATGTGATTTCAAATGTTAATGCGTTTTCCAAGATGTTTACACAGAAATTATCATTCACATTATCAAACATTAGAGTTTTGTTACAATATTCTGAATATGTTGAAAAGTATTTCATAATATATGTCTGATGTATGATTGCATTCTTCTTTTTAAGGGTTTTCTTTGGAGAAATGTTGAGAGTTTAAGAAGCGTTTTATATAACTTTTTAAACATAAAAACTTTTTTTTTGTTATATTTAGATTTTCTGAGGGATATCATTGTACTGCGGCTGAGCATTTGAAAACCTGTTATTTAACCTGAGGTGTCAGTCAACTATAGGTGTGTCAGTCAAGTAGAAGAAGTTAAAAAGAAAAAAAAATATATTTAGGACCTCGGATCCTACGTAGTTAAAGGTGTTCTGAAGTGAAGTTTGTGTATTCTTTTCTAGAATTAGGGATATGACTTTTGATAGATTTCGTGGGAAATACTACCTATTGGGATCTCACCTATGTTGGAATTTCGTTAAAAATATTTGCAGATCTACACCGATCGTGACACCTAGAACCCAAAATCACCCCCCCCCAGTAAAAAACCTTATATATCTATCTATCAGTCTCTCTCTCTCTCTCTCTCTCTCTCTCTCTCTCTCTCTGTATATATATATATATCACTTTTTTATGGACACGATAACTTCCATCATTATGCACAAATCTTTTCCAAGCTGATACATAAATTCCAGGGGTATAAAGAATCGGTCAAGTTCGTTAATGTGCAAAATCGGACCAAGAGGTTGGAAATAGAGTAGGTTTTTGTGAAAAACGAAAAACCCCATAACTTCTTAATTATGGTACATATCAACTCAGTTTAAAGTTATTATTACTTCTAAAAAATGGGTCAAAATTTATGTGTGACAGATTCTTGATAAAACTAAAAATGGGCACAAGGGGCTCAACATAGGATTTTGGGGAGAAAGAAAATTCATAACTTCGCCAGTTCTCAAGATATCAAATCCAGTTGAGTTGATTTTTGACGGCCAATTATCTACTCGAGGGATATAGTCCGAGGGTGGGGAGTGCCTTTCATGGGGGTCTTTCTAAGGAAACCTAACTCGTATTTACACATGAAATCCATGGTTTGAAGAAAACCACGTAAACGCCGAACGATTAGGCCGACGGGCACGATAGAGTTCGAACCCAGCCCCTCCCGTCTACCAGCTTCGACAGCAGAACCTCTCGGCCACTGGTGGGGCCAGATATCAAATCCAATTAAATTAATTATAAATTGTCTTAATATTATCTACAACTTTTATATTGACAAGTTTTTGAAAGCAGCATTTCTTACAGCAAACAAAAGAAAAATAAAATAAAAAAGAATACAAAAAGGGGGAGGGGGTGAAGAAGAAAAATATTCATAACTTCGTCAATTCACAAGATATCAAATCAGCATGAATTTATTATGTATATTCTTAATATTATCTACAACTTTTATATGGACAAGTTTTTGATAGACCAATTCTTACAGAAAAACAAATTAAAAACAGATATATGTTGAAGAAAAAAATACCGTAATAAGGTTGTACTGAAATACAAACTGCTTACTTTCTGACTCATTTTTAAATTCATTTTTGCTTTCAAACGCATCCAATTAGTAGATTCTCCTATTCAGAAACTATATAATATAATTTTTTGATAGAGGCCGAATATATTTTTAAAAATGATGTCAAAGTGGACATTTTGAACCGAATTTCTAGAAACGATTGTGTTGGAAACGAAAAATATGGTTCGACTGAAAAAATAATTATTTATAAATCAAGTTCTAATTAATTGAACGAAAACTACAAACATAGGTCGCTTATAAATCTCTTAAAAAATCCCGTCAGCAAGTTTCATGTTTTTCCTTTTAAAAATGAAACTGAAAATGTGTCAGAAAATTACCAGTTGTTGAGCATGAAAATTCTTCTTGAATACTGCCTTAACATGATTCTGATAAAAGCAGCTCTTATATAAAAATGAAATTAAAAACTCGTTAAAAGCGGCCAGATAAAATTGTTAAAATGGGTTTATCTAATCAGATTCCGTTTTTGTCTGTAAAATTAGCACTTAACTTCGAAATCTACCTGCGTCTGTAGGCCGAGCAGACAGGGATTTTTTAAAATTTGTATCCTAGCTATAGTGAGACCGTTTATACAGTGTTTTAAACGATTTTAACCCACAAATGCACATTTGCACCAACAGAAGACTCGCCTTTGAAAGGACCCTTTGTCTTAGATATTAAGTGAATATATACCTGTCTCCTTTATTGGAATCTAGACGAGTTAATTAAACGTAGAAAAAACTCCCACATCTCTCGGAATATTAGGTAGGTTACTATATCCTTCTAAAGTTCAGTAAGAGACGTGATCTTGAACCTGTATGTCACTTACTTGAAACATTCACTTTTTTATAATTTTTATTACCATTTTTTAAGGAAAACAATACAATACAACTTATGTATGTGAAAATATATACTATATCTCTATATAAGTTACTTATGGGCGTTGTAGATATCGGACTAGTTGTTTAGAAATGTCAAGCCTTGTGAGAAGTTTAATCTGTAAAGATTAAAAGTCCAATTTTTAAAAAATTATCCGTCACTTTCATCTTGCATTCCGTTGCTGATCTCAATAAACTTTTGTTGTTATTAATAAATATGAAATGGAGTTCACATTTTTAAATACAAAACATAATTGAGAGTTGACCACGAAGAGAAGTTTGCAACGTATGGCTTTTGTCAAAGCCCCGACATGAAAAATATTGCTATTTAATCCCTTTTTTTATTTGAAAGCATAGCTTATAATATTATTAATTGTATAAATTGTATAAGTATATATATATATATATATATATATATATATATATATATATAGATAGATAGATAGATAGATAGATAGATACACACACACAATTTATTTGTGATCATTAGGCAATTGGGAACTGAAGATTCTGACAAAATTCTATAAGCATCCATTTTTTTCCCTGTTCATTTTATTAATTAATTATTTTTTATATTTAAGGGCATTTCTTATAGTTTTTTTATATCTTTATTATATAAAATTTATTATATATATTTTGTTTTGTTTTATATTTTTTATTACCATTTTTTAAGAAAAACAATGCAATACAACTTATGCATGTGGAAATATATACTATATCTATATATAAGTTACTTATGGGCGTTGTAGATCTCGGACTAGTTGTTTAGAAATGTCAAGCCTTGTGAAAAGTTTAATCTGTAAAGATTAAAAATCCAATTTTTAAAAAAAAATTATCCGTCACTTTCATCTTGCATTCCGTTGCTTATCTCAATAAACTTTGGTTGTTATTAATAAATATGAAACGGAGTTCACATTTTTAAATACGAAACATAATTGAGAGTTGACCACGAAGAGAAGGTTGCAACGTATGGCTTTTGTCAAAGCCCCCCGACAAGAAAAATATTGCTATTTTCTTTAATCCTTTTTTCTTTAATGTGAAAGCATAGCTTATAATATTATTAATTGTACAAATAAATAAATTTCTCTCTCTCTCTCTCTCTCTCTCTCTCTATATATATATATATATATATATATACCCAATTTATTTGTGATCATTAGACAATTGGGAACTGAAGATTCTGACAAAATTCTATAAACATCCATTTTTTTCCTGGTTATTTTATTAATTAATTATTTTTTATATTTAAAAGTATTTCTTTTAGTTTTTTATATTTTTATTATATATAATTTATTACATATATTTTGTTTTGTGTTATAGTATATTGCTATTTAATATTATCAATGTTCCAAAATTATTTAAATTTTCCGTATAGATTAATTGGGTATGGTAGTAGAATATATTGTAAGCATTCTATTAATATTTGTACTTATTTACTATTTATATGAATAATGATATAGGATAATTAGGATTTGTTGGGGTATAGCAGTTGGTATATTTTGAAAGAATTAGCTTCTAATAGCTTAATCTTATGACAGTTTGATCAAAATAGTTTCAAGTTATTGTACTAGATGGCAGAACCAAAATTTAATTTGCATTCTGTCTGTTGCTTCGATTAGAGTAATAATTTCAATTTTTAACACATGGTGGTGCTTGGCTGGTTATTTGCGATATTGTAAACTAATAGCTTTGGTATTTTTTACTTTAGTTATGCAATATAAAAATATAAAAGTGTAAAAATGTATTTTAAGAACTAATTATGTAATTATTTTCTATTAATATTATTTTAATTGCATTTATCACGGTATTTCAAAATAGATTAACTGTATCCATTAGGGTTTAAAATCTGTGATAACCTAACTGTAAAAATAACCTTAAACTTATCGAGGTTTTGGATACCATGTGCAGGAGTATATTTGGATAAAAAATCTGGGATTTTATTAGGTATGTAGTGTAATATTACTATTTTTCCTTTCTATAAATTTAATATTTAAAATGTTGTATTGCTTTTCCATGTCATAGCATTTAACATTATTCTGTTTTCATCTTGAAACTATTCTCTTGGTTATTTTAGTCGTTTGCGTACATGAGAAAAACAAAATTTCAGCTTTTAGCTTTTTTTCTCACATAAAACGCCTAATTTGCTTATATAATTGAATTCTGTACTCTTGATAACGTAATACAATATATAAGCTTTTCAATTATTTTTATCGGTATCCATATTCGTCTTTTTTTCTTCTTCTATATTAATTCTTGTTATATAGTACAAGGGACTTTATTTTATACATAGCAGCTTGTATATTATGTTTTTGGTATTTATTCAGAGTGCTTGTGGGAAACTGTATTATTGTCAATTCATTCATACTATCACAATTTTTGTGGATGCTCGGTAATGTTTAATTAATGGTTTTATATATATATATATAGATATATATATATATATAGCCATAATATAATTACAAATCATCATCTATTCCTTTTACAATAATTAATTTAATAAATTTAGCAGCAAATTATAACTGTAACATTATACAAAATACAGATGGAACCCTATACATGTAATATTAATTAAGCAAAATCCACCAATAGCAAGCACATTGGATACGATTAATCCATATTTACATATGAAAAACCACCAAAATATTAAAAAAAATTATTAAAGACTTATGAAACAAGAAACCAGCCAAAAATTGTTGAACACTTAAAAGACATATTGTAAACAGGGAATAGATCAAGTGGAAGGAAGGATGGAGCCGTAAGCTTATATAGCATTTCACTTCATCAGGGGTACATAAAACGCCAATATAAGCAAAAGCATGGTCGATTTCTGTAAAAGAATCCAGCATAAGCTAAAAATAGATTCCTGATGCACCCAATCGACCACACACCATAAAAAAGACTTAAAAATCCCATGTCATGTAAATTTAATAATATAAAAAAACTAATCATAACAAGATCCTTAATAATAAACAATTTTAATTTAAAGAAACAATTAAATTCGAAGACATACCAAGATATAGAATTTCAAAGACCACTTTAAACTATGAACAAGCAGCAAATTAATCACAGCAAATGTCCCGCCGATTTATTTTTACAGTTAAAAAAGAATTCTTACGGTTGCGAAACCACATTCCGAAAAAATACACAACGACAAATAAAAATATATATAGATACATACAATTTTTACTTATTTCTGGATTCCATTACAGAAATCGACAATGTTTTTTGCTTATATATGTATTTTATGTACCCTTGAATAAGTGAAATACTATATAAGCTTCCGGCTTCATTCATCCATTTGATCTATTGTATGTTTATGATACGCCTTGTTTTGGTTCAACATTATTTAGCTGGATAATTGTATCTTTTGTCTTTAATAGGATATTTTATCAATATTTGGAGGTTTTTTGATATGTTTTATATGTATTTATCGCCCGCAATGTGCTAGTGAATTAGTGGAATTTAGCAAGATTCAGTATTACTAGTTACAGGTTCCATCTTTACTTTGTATAATGTCAGTGTTATGAATTGTAGCTAAATTTACTAATTTAATTTTAGTAATTGGAAATCGATGATGATTTGTAATTATATAATGGTTGTATATATATACAGATATATATTTGTTATAATAGCAAAGATTCAATAAATGAATTTAACCAATCTCGTTATATACTATCTTTTTGGAATCAATGTTAAGTGTGTTGGGGCGAACTGTAATTTTGTCAATTTGTTAATGTCATTTTATTCATAATTTCACAGTTTTTGTTGCCGGTCGGTGATGTTTATTTAATGGTTATATATTAGCATTCAAATTATTATGCTGCATTAGCGCATGTAAGTATGAATGTAAGTTATTTCTGATGTTTTTATATTATTATATCTTTCCATTTTGAATGTCAGCAATTTATTTTGAAGTATTTCCTTATTAATAATGGTATCTTATATATTTTAAAAATATATAACCACGGTAGCTAAATGATTTTAACAATCTTTTAATTATTATACACTTAGATCTCTTCTGCAATTGCGCATAATCTTAGTGTATTATTAATTTGATTGATATATATATATATATGTGTGTATACTTATGGAGAAAAACTGTTTATGTCTATAAAAGATTAAAATACCGCAAATATGCAATTCTAAGTAAATATAATTTAAAAAAAACTCTACCAATGTAAAATAATTTTACGGAATATAAAATGTTATATTGATAGCAATCTCTCTATACAAAATTTTAGTCACATTATTTATGTAAATAAAATATTTGTATGGAGCAATTCATTTTCTTTTGAAAGAGTATGTCTATAAAACATTATACTATATTAGAAGTTTTAAAATGTTGTTGTAAAAAAATTAATCACATAGAATACTCAAATGAAAACGTATGTTATTTGAATTATTTTTTTACATTAGGAAAAATAAATACTTTCGCTAAAACAAAATTAATGTACTAGAATATTATACAATGTCCCCATTTGCATCCAATGCATCCCATGCTATACTATTTTATGTACCTTTAAAACTATCCACGAAGAAGAGGCATAAAATTTTAGTTCCTCTTGTAAATATAAAATAATTTTTGCTGAGATATTCCTAGCATGTTACCTTTTAAAACCCACTTTATAATGTTATGAAATGTTACGACAGCATTTTGCATGATTTTATTCTCAAATTGTTTAAATATGAAAGCATTTTACAGATAACTAAAAGACTCAGATTATAGCTCTCTGACAAAGAAAAGGATATATTGTTTAGTGTGCGTCTTTCCTTTTTCAAGTGAGAAATATTATTCATTAAGCTCTGAAAGAAATGGGATGTAAAATATATTATATATTTTGTTTACACATATAAATGAAAAAATCAATGATTCAATCATATCTCAAATTTAAAACTTTAAAAAATATCCTCCTTTTAGAGGCATCTTTACATAGCTGAAAACGTTTACGCTTTCGAATATCACATTTTTTATTTGTAAAATTTGCTTTCTTTATTCGACTAAATCTATACATAAGTCACATTTTTATTCTTTACACTTTCTAGGACATTAGAAAAGTGCTTATGAATTCGGTTTTCCTGGTCATTTGTCTGTCCGTTCTCTAACTCGTAACTATACTCATATTGCTATGTAATCAATATATACATTATTGACATTTACCATGGTATGTTTGGTGTTGAATATGAATTGTAGCAATTGTAGTCGGTTTACAGGGGTACTCAAAAGAATTCTGTTGCATTACGGCCTACGGTCGACATCGTTTGCAATGCATTTTAATGGTGTTACACTACTTTAAACCTATTGAAAATGAATTACATGACTGAGGCGTGCTACAAAATGTTTATACCTGATGATGTGCATACTTTTTGTCCTTTTACAGGGACACATCCAGGATACAAACAGGATCCTTGACTTAAATTATAAAGTTTTCAATCAAATATCAAATTTTATTACATGTTTTTTCCAGTGAGAAATGTAAAATGCTTCTAAAATTGATCTTTTGGAATGCCTACAAGCAGATTTTATATATATATAAAAAATTGATAAATGCTTGAAATTGTTACTGATTTCTTTTTAAAAGAAAAATAGTATGTGCATGGCATATTTTTAAGAGTTCATTTTAATTATATTTTTAAGATGTACACTTTATTTTGAATGTTTTGAATACCAGCCAGATCTTTTGATATAATGTCACGAATTATTGAAAAACCGAAAAATATAATTGTAATAGCGTCCTGTTTTGCATACCTTAGCATTTTTATTCCCAGCTACTTTCTTTACTAAAAATAAAAATGTTAACGTTAATATCCTGTTTCATAACTGTATTTCTTTCTTTTTTGACTCTTTGGAACTGTTTGAAAAATTTCCATAAGTTTAGTTGATATGACAGTCTGTCTGGTCGTCTTTATTGCAGACTGTCTGACTGTCTTAGTGTCCATTTGTCAATATTAAAACTCTCATAAATATTCTCAAATTACCATGTAATTCTTATATTTTACTGAAGTTGAATATAGAAACGTTTGAAAACAAAAATGAAGTATATTTCATCTATAGCTTATTCAAAGAGACACAAAAAATAATTCCGTTAAATTACAGCCCATGGGGAAAAATCATTTGAGTTGAACTTCATTGTTATTACGCTATTTCAAAAATACAGTAAACTCTCCGTAAGGCGAACTCTGTGTAAGACAGAAATTTGTCTAACTCGGAAAGAAGTCACTGCGAATCCATAGACATAGAGTAAAATTTGTCTAAGGCGGAATATTGTCGGCTGGGGACATTTTTCTTGATCCCGACCGATTCCGTCTTAGACAGAGTTTACTGTAATGAGATCGATATGCGTCATTGAGGTGCACTGAAACATGAATCCTCCTGATTATAGAAAAAGAAGGATTTATAGATCATTTCTATCTAGCGACACACAGAAGAATTCCATTACATTATGATCTATGAGGAAATATTGTTTGCAGTGCATTTTAATGACGTTAAAATACTTCATATATAGCGATACTGATATGAATACATGATATGTTATATATATGAACAAATTATATATGAAAATAAACAAATAAAAATTCCAAAAATTTTTTCGGGAGCACTTCCGTACCAAACAGCAGTTCCGTAAAAAACATTAACACAAGAAACTATGTTCTTATAAAACCTTCTTTAAATCTACAAAATATATTGGTTTCTGAGGTTTATAAAGCTAAAGAACGCTTTCCGGCACACGGATAACCCGAAAAATGTTATTGTATATTTTCGTACATGCAAATACAGTCAGTACCGGATATATGGTCACCCGCTTATAAGGTCACTCCGCTTATAAGGTCACTTTTCGTAAGTCCGGACTGACTGAATAGATTTTATGTGTTAAAATACACCGCCTATATGGTCAGATTCTAATTTCTACTATCGGATATATGGTCACATTGTGTCTTTCTTTTTTATTACAAAATGTCTTACCGTTTTATGCTTTTTCCTTCCTTTTTCTGTGGTGTAAAGGTCCGAATAGACACATCATTCAACTATCTTCAACGATCGACCTCTTTGTATTAATCACGCGGAGATTTTATTTTTAATAGCTTTAGAAGGAAGTGAATGGGCATCCTGAAGGAGGAAAACCTTTCCTTCTAGTAAATATTTCCCCTGTTCCATTGTTAAATCTCCCATCCTTTTGTTAAAAACCAGAAGTACGAACTTCCATATGGGAAAGAAACGCCAGTTGACATTTTATATAGACATTTACTCACCTCTGTCGGTAAGAGTTTCCAAAACTCTGTGGACTTCTTCCTCAACTATCGTATTAGATACCGATTCTTGGAAAACATTCCATCAGACCTTGCGACAGAAAGAACTGTCCTCCGTGCAGTAAAAAGGAAAGTCACGCGTTTTTAGTTTTTAGTATTGTTCATTACTTGTTGCTGGAGTGTAAAGTGTTCGTTCATTTGTTAATTTTCGTTTATGAATACAGCATACCAACAAAACGAAAAATTTGACAATTGAGAAAGAAAAGAAATTGATTGAAAACTCGAATTATCAAAAGCAGCTTTTGAGAAGACTCAAGGAATAACCAGAATAACATTGAATAACGTGTTGGGGTCCAAATCTTGTTACGCAGAAGATGTGATCAATTAAAAGAGAAAGCGACAACATGTTTCATTATTTGGGAATGTTGAGAAAGATTTTTTTACTTGGATAAAATATACAGGTCGCAGAATGTTCCAATATCATGGATTATCTTAAAATAAAAGTTTTAGAAAATGCTGCTGAACTAGGAAACCTGAATTTGATTTCCAGCAACGTGTGGTTACAAAGGTACAATCTTACTTTTAAAAATACGAGTTCCAACCCGTCGAAATTCGACATAGTAAAATGTTTGAAAGGAACTGTCAGATCGAAATTATAATAAAACTACAAAAATAATTACAAAAAAAAAATCATCTTACATTGGTTGTCTAACTCTTAAAACAAATAATATTTTAAACCCAAAATTACCAAAATATTATTTCTACAAACTTCAACAGCTTAAATTATTGAAAAATTAAACTGTATTAGATTACGTAATCAAGATGAGTAATTATGATGAAGTTATCGATGGAGCTCTTATGTTTGTTTTTACGGGATGAAAAATCAGTAAAAAGGATTTCGCTTTGTCACATCATAAAAATTTTCCCCCATAAAATCTAAACTGTACGTTATTTTCATATTGTCGTAATTTACATACGCACCACTCAAATTCACAATTTGAAAGTATTTTAACGCGCAAAAGAATAGATTATTAATGAATGCATTTCCAAAGTTAAAGTCACGTTTGTGCGATACAACTTTTCATCTGAACATTCGCACAAACCTTAAGTTCTAATCTTAGTACCCGCGAAAAAAAATTCAGAAATTTGACTTTAGTTGTCATAGTATTCGCCATTTATAGTATTGGTCAAATATTTAGTTTTATCAAAAAAATGATCATTTTGTTTTAAATATGTCATTTTTACTCAATGAAATATTTTGCCGAGCGCCTCAAACTCATTTATCAGCGTAATGTAAAAATATTAAAATGTAGCTGATTTATGAAGAAGAATGCGTGTTTTATTTAATGTCTGACATCATTTTCTGTTCAAAAATTATAAAAAAGTTACTTTTATTTGTAATGTGAAAATGGCATCAATAAGGATATAATGAATAAAAATAATAAACCATGAATATTTTCCCTTTACTTTCAATATAAATGGAGTACTTCAGTTGCCACAATTACAAAATTTGTATTAAAAACTACAAAAAAATTAATATCTCAAAAACAAATTGAGATACAGCTTTCAAACAAATAGTATTTAAAAGAGAATTTTTTTCCTTATACGACGGTGTAAAAAGTTAAAATGTGTGATGCATAGAAGTTTAAAAATTTGCAGTAGAGAAAATGCAAAACCAAAATTTTATTTCAAATTTCAAAGTGTTGCCATTCGCAAAGTGACGAATGCGTTACGCACAGATATGTTTGTCCTTTATAATATAGATATGTGATGAAGCTGCTGATGTTTATGATCGTGTACAAGTAAAATAATCGAAGGAATCGGTGTTAACTTGTTAAGTGACATTCTCATTTGTACAAACCTTGTGATGTTTTTAATTTTGATAAATGTGGGCTATTGTTTCATGTTTCTTCCGATATAACTGTTACGTTTAAGAACGAGAAATGTAGTGGTGGGAAGAAAACAGAGAAAGATTGGCCATTTTATTAGCATCGAATATGGATGGCTCAGAGAAATTGACTCCATTAGCTATTGGTAAATTTCTCAAGCCTCGTTCTTTGAAGAATTGCAAATCTGTGCCTGTATCTTACGATACAAACCGAAAGGCTTGGATGACAAGAAGCATTTGGGAAAAAGAATTTCGGCATTTGGGTATTATTTGGACAGACAAAAAAGAAAAATGGCTATAATCACAGACAACTGTACTGCTCATTGCATGATTCCCAATTTAAATGTGATTGAACTTGTTTTCTTGCCTCGAAACTGCGCTAGTATGACACAACTATGGGATTATTCAAAATTTTAAGATAAATTATCAAAAGATGCTTCTAAAAGACCTCACTGCTGCAACAGAACAAAAAAAAGGATTTTCGAGTGCCTGTGATTTGGAATATGGTATAAACAAAAAACCCCATTGAAAATGGCTTTAAACATGCTTGCCTTCTAGAATATGAAGAATTATCGTTCGAAGACGATGACAATGATAATGATTATGATGATGTGCCGCTACTTGAAGTTGCACAAAAGCTACGGAATGCCGTTTACACAATGCAAGACGAACATGACACATGCAGTTGTTGAAAATGAAGTCGCTACTAATGGAGTTACACACGAGTGGCAACAGTCACGGCACTGCGGGTATGTACCCCCCGAAAAAAACATTTATGGAGAAGGGGAAGCTGTCTTAAAATGTTCTTCACGCCTATTGGTGTTTTTGTTCTAGATACCCGAAGCTAATGTGACATGGGTAAAGTCCATGGTGAAGCTTCCATACCAAACATCGTTTCGGAAGTTTTAAAGATAAACACTGATGGAAACGATGACAATAACAGTGAATCCAAAGCTGAACCGACAACGCGATAAGAAGCTCTCAAAGCACTAAATATCCCCAGATGCTTTTTGTCAATCCCAAAGGCACAGCAGAATATTTTAAAACTATTCGTGAATAAGAAAAAGTAGTTTTATCCTATTCATGGCATAGGATTTCTACTCGTAAAATGCTGCAATGATTGATTGTCAACAGAATTTACAGCCAAATTTATTTGAAAATTGCTTTTCTCTTCATACTTAATAAAAGGAAAATTTTGATTGCTTAATTCTGGTATCAATATGGCATTCAGGTTTTAAAATAAGGTGGTCTAAAAATGAACCCCTCCCTTCAAGGGGTTCACAACTACGATAAAAAAGAAACAAACCTGCATTAAGATTATTTTTAACACTGCAAGTATACTCTTCAATTCGAAAATTTAAGTGTAAAGCAATTCTTTTTCATACCCCTTCTTTTATAAATTATATCTTCATAGCTTTTTGTACATTATTTTACTAATATAACTTAACCTATTAATAATATTTTGTTGCTTAAGTTAAAATTCCTGATTACACCGCATATAAGGTCACCTCGCTTATAAGGTCATATTTTTTAGGACCGCATGGGTGACCGTATAACCGATACTGACTGTATTGTGTTTTCGTAAATCAAGAAACATTTGCCTTTTTTTTAGTGTGCGACGTAACACTTGTCCCATTTGTATTTTATAAAATCTTTTCATACGATATGTACTTTTTTTTAAAGAAGAAATCTAACTGTATTCATTAACATTTAAAAAATAATTTTTATATTAATTCCATAATTTTTTAATTGGAAGAAAGTAATGATATTATCTATATATATATATAGGTTAACATAAAATTATGAAAATATATTTACATTTTATTTATATTTTTTTAACTTATTGTTCGTAATTCACGTTGCTTTCATACGGTAGAGGTTTTTTTAGATATAGGACATACGAGCGATAAAATTTTATTCATCGGGAAGATTATGATAAAAAAAAAAATTGGAAACGTTGCCATTATCTTGAACTTTGAGATCCTGTAATTATTTTTAACCCTCCCGCTGCGTAATTGTTTTATCAAAATAGCTCCAAAAATTGTGTATTTAAGAATTTTTAATCTTTTGTCACCGTTTTTTCAAAACGAAAATTTTTGTCTAATTTAATGGGAAAAATGTTCCGATTAAACAAGGCAAAATTTACAATGAAAAAATAACTGGTGGGAATAATCAAGGAGAGTTAATTAGATGGAAAAATGCATCCCCGAGGAAATGTCGGGTTCCGCAGCAAGAGGGTTAATCTACTTTACTTGTTTAAGTCGTCTATGCAAATAGTTTACGATAGTTCCGTGTTGTATCATAGGCGGTTAATTTATATTTTCTTCAAATTTGGAAAATTCTGCTTTACCCGGGATTTTTAGCTTTTGGCTATAATTATATATATGTGGTGTTAAGATGCATAAATAGTATTTATGATACATTTTTACAGGAAATACAAAGTGAAACATCATTAAACAGATGTATGGAAACAAAATGAAACCAAAGATATTTGTTTACCAGTTTGGATAGCAGACGGCAATTGTGAAATTGTATTTATTTAAACTGGTTTTTTTCTTCCCCACTTTAACCTCTTGTGGCCACTATTACGTACGGATTGTACGTTATTCTATTCTGGACATTTCCAGCAATGACGTACGAAGCGTAGATTATGGTGTTTTGATCATTTCCAACGATGATGTACGATCCATATATCATGCAATAGGTGCGAAAATGCGTTCTCTTACAGTCGTGTTGTCGATTCCAACCAAGACAAAAATGAAAACTAGTTATCTGTTTACGTATACACTGCTTATGTGTTGTGTTTGCGTAGATTTTCCATGGCTTTGTCATCGAAGCCATTTTTATGACTATCACCGAGAGTGGATTAGGAATCTGTATTTCCAAGATAAATTTTGTTTTGTATACAACTTATGTAGTATTCTTATTTTCTTATATCATAATTTTGTATTAATTTTAGTTACGTTAATTTGTAAACGTTAATTACAGTAATATAGTTAAATCTACTTAATAATTTGAACTTGATAGCTTAAATCTCTTTCATTTTTACAAACTCATATACAATATCAGGATTCTTCCTTATCAATTTCATGAATTTTTATCAAAAAATAAGACGCATTGAGCATTTCAAAAAACTTAAAATGTTGAAAAATCAGTTTTGATAAAAACAGACTTAAAATATATTAAAAAGCGCCGAAAATGTTTCTGTACAAAATTGAAACACATGTAAATTTGCGCTATATCATCGCATTCGCATGCGGTTTTTCACAAATGACTAAATACAAACTGGAGAATAATAATACACTCAAAATGGAATTTCGATTTTTGAATGGACTTTTCCTCAAATAATGGTCCCCTTAAAATGTTCCTAAAAATCTTCACAGAAGGTGACAGGAATATAAAATTATTACCTATAGCATCCGTTGATTATACTTGATTAACTAAAACATTACAACAAAACCTTTCGATATCTGAGCCCACTATCAACCATACCGTTTCCACCCTCCCCTGAAAAAAAATTTCAGTGGGATTTTGTTTTTTAATGGTATGTTCTCAGAAATCAGGTGATTTACAAACTGTCTTTCTTAGTCACGGATACATTGTAAAAGTTCAGTTTTTTTTTTTCAAATTGCAACACCAATATTTTTCATTCCAAAATGATCTTCAGAAGAAACAATACATAAAAGAATTGAAACGCTACCAGTTCAGTTTTAATATACGGGTAATACCTGTGTAAACATATAACATGTACAATTAAAAAGGTCTTTTGATGAGTCAAAATGACAATTTAAAAAAAATCTATTTTCTTATATGAAAAAAGATTATATTTATGCTCTAAGTTAAAGTTCTATTAATTTTTTAATGTATTTTTATGTAGTTTTTATTTATGATTAAAATAATTCTTTAAAATAAATCTGAATAATGGATGAATGATGCCTTTAAAGTGATCGTCTGTAATAAGTCACTTAAAAACGTAACTATTTGATGTAACGGAATATCCGATTTATCATTCATTCTTCCGCTACATTTTTACACAGAAAAAATTACAGTTAGTATAAATACAGACATAGAAATTATTACATTTTTTTTCCAAATAAATAATGTTTTCCTTAGTAGTTTAAAATGATATTATGTTATAAGAAAATATATTTATATTTTACATGTATCTGCAAAAACAAAACTATCAAAATTATCTGTGTCCGTACGATATGGTTTGAAATATGATTATTCATTTCATTCTGAATGGATAAACGTTATATTGCTATACTGTAAATGTTTATGTGTTTTGAATATTAAATTAAGCCTTTTGTATAATATTTTAGATAAAAATGTTTGATATTTGGATGTCTTTGTAATGCTTTGAATAATAATATTAGTCATAAATATTTATACGTTTGAGATGGATATATTGCCTGATATGCCGATTAGATGTTACAAAATGCATAGTAATTCTTCTGAAATACGTGACGTTAATGCAGTGAGATGTTGTTCAATGCAAAGCAATGTATTGAAAAAGTTTATAAACGCAAAAAAAAGTGGTAAAATTAATTGATTATTTTATATTATTTGCTATAAAAATATTGTTCAGATTTTTTTCATCATATATTTTCTAATATTCAAATTACGAGAGAAATAAAAAAAAATTAAAAATGTCCTGTTTATAAATGGAAAATATTTTGGCATTTTAATTGGTTTATACTAATCGTGGAAATAAGAATAATGTGTCGAAGTTTTGAGAAATGATTTATTTAATGTCAACAACGGGAAAAACATTTACCCAGATTATGTTGACCACACTACCATATAATTTCTGGGCTTGTACATGAATAAGAGAAAAAAAGTTGAAAAAAAATAAATTTTAAGTTTCATATGGGAAAAAAAGAACTATTAAAATTTTCAAATATTTATTAACAACTAAAAAATCACAAATATTTTTTTATGCATGGCATATGTTTAAATTCCATACTGTAAGAAATTTATTTACATAAATTTGAACATTCTCTTGAAAAACTGAACAAAAGCTGTATTATAAAACCGATTAATAAAATTAAAAGTATTTACAAAGAAAATAAAAATGTTGAATTTACGATATAATACTGGTAGCTAGGATGCCAGTTTATAACCATTAACTATAATGAAGCTAAAGGAAGCAGATAATATACCGTTTAACGGTGATATACGGTTTAAGTCATAAATAAGGCGGTATATTAATGTTTTTGTGATACGGCTATAAACTTTCACCCCAGCAGCCAGTATTATAACGTAAAAACAACATTATTTTCTTTTTTAAGTGTAGTCTCAAATTTAAGGGAGATATATACATGGAAGATAGATTTTTTTTCACCATATTAGAAACAAAATAATTTCGCTGCTAAAATGTTGAAATGATTAAAATTCTCCTGAATTTGTGAAAAAAATAATTTAAAATAAACAATTTTTTTTAGCTCTCTTCTTTCTTGACATAAATTCGAAAATATGCTTTTTTTGCCTATCAGCCACTATATGTTTGATATTATCAACTAAGACCGTATCGGTGACTTCATTACCATATTTATCTAATACAATTTCAACTGTAGAAAAGAGATTAGAAGAAATAGGTGTAAGAGATGAAGCACAGCTTAAACCATCGACTGATGAATATTCCAATATTCCATCCGGTCCATCGAAGACATTATCAAGAGAGAGAGATCTGGCATCTAGAAGGTGCTGACACACACACTAGCTGTTTAGAACTTTCAGCTGCATTATGAAAATAAAATTTTATTAGAAAATTCTGGGTATCATTTGACAAATGGAAATTAAAATTAAACGGTATATATAGTGTACCATAACTATTCTAAAAGTTTGAAACTCATTTTTAGAAAGACTTCTCAACTGAAGTAATGTAAAATCGTGCGAATGCAATGACGGACTTATTTTGTACGTAAAATTATGTGTAAAATTTTATAAAAAGAAAAGGTAACAGTTTTATAAAGTGAAAGATGTCGTCTAAATAAACAACGTTCAATTTTACTAAAGTGCTAAAGCTCCAATAGCCCCACCCATGTCAAAATAAACAATTTTGAAAACTCATAAAATGTTTGAAATATTTAATTATAGTAATTAGCTATAAAAACGAAATCTATCCGAATTTTTTATGTTGCCTGTATATGTCCTATACATCTGTAGACATACCACATATTATGCTTAAATGTAGTGTAGTTAGGAAACGCACAACGCAGTTAAAAATTCCCCTTCAGCAATTTTCTTTGAAAAAATGAAATGTGCTCAAGATTTTTTGTACAGCCTTGTTTAGAATTTATAACCCCTATATCTTTCTTAACCCTTTATATACCGCATTATGATCTACTGCAAGTGTTTTAATCTTTTTTTTTTTTTAGTTACTACAATAAAAATTAAAAAATAAACATAAAAAAATACTTACCCGCAAGAAATTTAATTACTTCGAGGTAATTAATTAAATGGTACATTACAGTACCGTCAGTACACTATGACTAAAATATTATCGTAACAGATAATACACAATGTATTTCAAGTGGCAACAGGATTGTGGTAAAATATTTTCGATTTAATTAGTGTGTGAAATATAGCCTTTTTCTTATTTAGAAATGAATTTTTTGGCAAGTTCCGGGGCCAGTCATTTATTTCAAGTTTTTTAGCATTGAAAATGCTTTGCCCCTAAAAGGGTTAATAAAAAAAATTATTTTCAGGTTTCGAACTTTTTTGCAGTCATTTAGTTATGCGACGTCTATATTCCAGGGACCGAATGTTCTCTCGTATCTCCACATATGCAATACATGGGGACCACAGAAGCCAAGGGGTTGTGATGTCGATCACATATTTTTGTCTTAAATTCCGTACGAGACATTAATTATTAAACTTCATAGCTTTTTATCAGTGACTCATTTTCTTCTGAAAATGAATCCATTTTCTAACATTAAACATTCTTTCTTTTTTTGTATTTTTTTTTAATTCTTTAGAGAAGGCAGAGAAATGATTGTAAATTATTTAGCAAACCATTACTTGGTTGGTAAATGTATGCATTTAATGTCCCGGTGATAGATTATTATTTGGTTTACTTAAAGCTATAATAATAATCGATGAGGTAATAAATTATATGTCATCGGATTTATTTCACTGGGATTTTTCATTTTCGCCAAATTGTGTCTTGTTTTTATGTTTTAGTGAAAGTTTGGCGTGTTTTATCTGATGTTATGCCAAATGAAGAAAACTGTGATACACTGCTGTTTCGAGGCAGAAGATTACTACAAAAAGGTTATAATGTAACAGTGACACCTCCCTGCTTTTAAAATTTCTAACCAGCTTTACGGCTTGTTGGTAACATGTAAGCAACATCAATAAATCAAAAATCCAGTTGTGCGTAAAGAACTTTGTCCTTGTGATTTAATTAGATTTCTTGACTTTCTATGTTTTTAGCTTTGATTCGCCACGGGATCCGAGATCATGGATTGAAACCTTGCGGACGTAATGTATCTACCTGATGCTTTCGCGGCTTTCTCCAAAAATTTGTAGGTATGGGGGTACTTCCCTATATCATAGGAGTATAAGTGACAAAATTGAAAAAAAAATGAACTAATTGCACAGACAATCAGGAAATATGTTTTTTTTCTTTTCAGGAGAGGAAATATAAGTGATTTTCTAATTATTTGTTGTATTTTAAAGATCAACCATTTTTGCCGAATAATGATCAATATTGATAAATTATAAATTTTAAGAAAATTGCACTCTACTTTTTTCACATGAACTGAAATAAGTGTTCAAAGACCACTGTGAAATAAGCAGCAGTTTCCTATTTCAATTCAGTTAATTATTATTGATGTTCAACTTTAAAGCCAATTATCTTTGAACTCAATTTACTCAAAATCGAAATTTTGTCACTTGTACCCCTTGGCTTCGGATGTCCTCACATGAATTTACATATGTCATTTCCAGCATAGCAAAAAAGAGCCGGTGCCACAACTTTTTCGATTCCCTATAAAAAAATAATAATGAAACAGAAAAGAAATACCAGGAAATATATTACTACACTACATTTTAGTTATTACATTTTAAAGCAGATTAAAACAATGGATAACTAGACGGACAAAAAGTAAACAAGAAGTTTTCCCCAACACTCAGTGGACTGACGGTAAGTGTACCGCCGAGTAATAAACTATTAAATCGAATACATACACCGTTCACCTAAAATAACTAGCCAAATTGCATTCTAAGATCATAATGAGCACATAAAAAATCCAAAACTTATCTAATATACTTTACTGTGTTTGCAGTAATAATAAGACGAGCATGACAATATGTACAAAATAGAGGCTCAAAAAACATATACTCTTTCAAAGATAGATTCCTTCCTCGCAAAAATAATAAACCTCGAACTACTGCTGCCATGTATCTGGATAAAGTGGAGTTGAAAGAGTGTTTTTGCAAAGCATTATTAGAATATTAGTAATATTCACTATGGGATGAAAGTTTAAAGTGAGTGGTACTTATAAGTATCGTCAGTAGGTAAAGGGTTAAATTTAAAAATTAGTACCGCAAATGATAACGCGCTATTCGTAATTATTGTTCATAGACCGAACTGTAACATAATATTTTTATGTGTCTCTGTCAATGAACGATGAATGCAGCATACTATATTCTATAGCACGCATTTTGTGATGCACTTTAGTGATATACATCAGTTTCAATATATATAAAATAGCGTTACAACATTAAAATCTACCTCAATCGATTTTTCTCCACAGACCGTAATGTAACTGAAATATTTAGAGGTGTTCCTGTAAACGGACTATAAATGCTACACACGTAATTTTTAATACCAAATATATCATATTAAAAAGCAGATAACATATCTGAATCACATAGAAAACCTAGTATATTTAAGCGTGTCAGACACACAGGCAGAAAACCAGGATTCATAAACAGTTTTCAACTGTGTACGAATTGTTAAAAACGCAAAATTTACAGGTAGAATTATAAATCTATTCACATTTAAACAAGAACGAAAAATCAAGAGTAGATCAACCATAGATTATGAAACACTTTCCAACACCATTCAGAATACTGTAACAAAAGTTCACAGTTTACTAAGGGGAATGATGATGTCTAAATGAACAATTTGGAAAACCCTTAATGCATTTGAAAACACAATTTATGCTATTACTACGAATAGTCGAGGGAAATATAAGATTTTTTTGCAGCCTTGTATATGATATATAGATATGTAAACATATTACATAGTATGCTAAAGGCACTTCCGTTAAACCCATAGCAATTTCATACTTTCAATTGAAATCGTCTGCGGGCGCCTAGTAACACTTCCTGTTGCCAATGCCAGAAATATAAATAGCAATCTATATAAACTATATATTTTTCTGAAAATCAAATGTCTGTTTAGTCTGTGAGTTTAAAAAAAATGAAACCTAGTGGAATTTCGGAACATGAAAAAATTTCTGTTTTCCGTCATACATCATAAGGTAATATATAAGATATCAAGAGGATCGTAAAAAGATCCCAGCAATTTTCTTTTTGCAATAAAAAATACATTTCCAAAAACTTCAAATTCTACTTTTGGGAATTTCATATCGAGTTATCAAACTGAATGCAATCGGGAATACGACAGCTTTTTTATAAGGGATTTTATTGCATTTTAAAAATTACAGTCCTAAAAATCAATCAAAAGTTAAGAAAATAGCCTTTCACTAGTGGATACAAATCTCATATATTTAAGATATATTATTAGGCATAAGATGCACAATCACTTTTATTTTCTCCTTAAAATGATATTTTTTATAATTTAAAGAAAAATTGTTTTGTTGTTTTAAATGCCTAATTACAGAAAACAATTGCAGAATATAAACAAATTTTTAACACTTTCCGACATAGTTGAAAGTGCTTACGAATTTGGTTTGGCTATCCGTTTATCTGTATGTCTGTCTGTGCTCCAACTGTCGTAATAACACGCGTATGCCATGCAACTGCAATATGATATTGAGGTTTACCATGACGTATTTTATATTCAAAATGAAGAGTGTAGCATTTATTGCTCGTTTACAGGAGGACTTAAAAGAATTTCGTAACATTATGGTCTTTAAGAAAAATTGTTTGCAGTGTATTTTAATGATGTTTTGCTATTTGAAACATATTGAATTTGATATACACCACGTAATTGCGACGAAAGATGCTTACTATAAAATATGGTGTGCATAGCGTATATCGTACAACTACAGGGACGCACAAGAAATTCGGTTATATTTATTTTTATGAACAGTAATTACTATAAGTGCGTCTTCAATGGCGGTGCGCGTTTTAGGTAGATTTCGTATGAAATACTACCTATTGGCGTCGTTCCTATGTTGGAATTTCTGAAACATTTTGCAGATCTACACCGATCATGAACCCTAGAACCCAAAACCACCCGCAGTAAAAAACTTTATATCTATCTATCTATCTATCTATCTATGTATCTATGTGTATATATCACTTTCTTCTGGACACGATAACCTTCACAATTCTGCACCAATCTCTTCCAAACTGATACATAAAATCAAGGGGCGTAAAATCTCGTTCAGTTCGTTAATGGGCAAAATCGGACCAAGGGGATGGAAATGGGGAGGGGTTTTGTGAAAACCGAAGAAACCCCACAACTTCTTAAATTTTGTACATATCAAAGCAGTTTAAAGTTTTTATTACATCTAAATATAGGGCCAAAAATTTATGTATCACAGAATTTTGATAAAGTTACAAATGGGCTCAAGGAGCGCAAAAATAGGGTTTTTGGGAGAAAAAATTCATAACTTCGTCAATTCTCAAGATTTCAAATCCAATTAATTTTATCATGAATCTCCTTAACATTATCTACAACTTTTATATTCACAAGTTTTTGATAGGACCAATTCGTACCGCAAAAAAAATTTAAAACGAAAACAAAAAGGGCGTTTGAAGAAGAAAAAAATCCATAACTCCGTCAATTCAAAATATATAAAATTCCCATGAATTTATCATACATCTTCTTAATATTGTCTACAACATCTATATAGAGAAGTTTTGGATAGGACCAATTCTTACAGCAAAAACAAATTAAAAATAAATAGCGGTTGAAGAAAAAAATCCTCTTAGTAAGGGAGTATTTAAATCCAAACTGCTTATTTTCAGATTCATTTTTGCTCTCAAAGGCTTCCAATTGGTACTTTTTCTTACTCAGAAACTATATAATGTACCGTAATGGTAAATTTTTTGATAGAGGCAGAATATATTTTAAAGCATGCTGTCAAAGTGGGCCTTTTGAACCGAATTTCCCGAAGCGGATTGTGTTGGAAAAAATCATCGTATGAAGGGAGTATTCAAATCCAAATTGCTTATTTTCTGACTAATTTTTTAATTCATTTTTGCTCTCAAACGCATCCAATTGGTAGATTCGCTTATTCAGAAACTATATAATGCACCGTAATGATCGATTTTTTGACAGAGGCAGAATATATTTCAAAAAATGATGTCAAAGTGGGCATTTTGAACGGAATTTCCCGAAGCGATTGTGTTAGAAACGAAAAATATTGTCTTACTGAGAAAATAATTGTTTATATATCAAGTTTTAATTAATTGAACGAAAATTAAAAACACAGGTCGCTTATAAATCTCTTCAAAAATCACGCCAATAAGTTTCATATTTTTCCTATTAAAAATGAATCCGGAGTTATGCCAGAAAATTTCGAGTTGTTGAGCATGGAAAAGCATTTTTTTGAATACCGCCCTAACACGATTCTGATAAAACCAGTTATTATATAAATTTGGTATAAAAACTCGTCAAAAGCGGCCAGATAAAATTGTTAAAGTGTGTTTATCTCTAATTATGATTTGTTTTTGTTTGTGAAATTAGTATACTTAATTTCGAAATCTACCTCCGCCTGTAGGCCGGGACGGCAGGGATTTTTTAAATTTACATAAATGTTTACTTATTACTTGGTATGGATAAATTCTGTAGATCATACACACGGTTTCAGAAAAGAATTCGTGTACATTTCGGCTCATTTACGAAAATTGCTGAAAGTGGATTTTTAACTGCGTTATGTGTTTCCCAGCTAGTGTTGGCAGGTGTCCCGCGTAAATCGGGGCTCCAAATGCTCTGAATGCCAGTATTTTAACACTAGAACGTCCGGATATTTTACCCAATCTTAATAAAAACATTTTAACACCAGAATTTTTATTTAAATCAATTTCACTTGTTTATTCAACCAAGTTTTCTCCAGTTGCAATTTAATTAATTTTACGAAAAAAATTCTTGTTCGAATCGACATTTTCTTATTTGATCGATGTAGAATTGACATCAGCTGGACATTCTAGTGTTAAAGTATTTTCCTTCGCTTTATATAAGGACCGAATTATCTGCGATTAAAGATGACGAAATAGACTGCAAGAAATTAGTTGGTTTCGCAAGCATTTGGAGTCGTGAATTTTGCTGGATAACAACGGATCCCAATTGAACTAAATTTTTGCGTACAATTTAGTATATATACAAATCTATAGATCATATACTGAGCTGCACATAAGAATCCAAGAATTTTTCCGACTATAAATTGTAAATGATGAAATTGGTTTTCAAAAGTGTTATGCATTTTTGAAATTGTTTACTTAGAAATTACCTTTCACCCTATTAAATGGTGAACTTTTGTAACTCTATTCTACATGTGTTGGAAAGTGTTTTATAGCCTATATTTGACGTATGTTTTTTTTTTCTTGTTAGAGTTTTTTATTGGAACTTAAAATTAATATATTATTTTAGTTGAAGTAAAAAAAAAAATGATTTACAGTTATTAAAAAACAATCGATTTATTACATTTAAATTATAGCAAGGCGTTACAGGCAGAAATAGAACAAACTGTTTGAAAACATTCTCAAAACATACTGGGTGTGCTTATGAGCATGAAGTAAAAATTACAGTGCTACCTCGAAAAAAAATTATAACTTAAACATAAAATAAGTATTTCAACACATTTGCTGCACCCCTTGCGAAAAATGGATAAAATTTGTTTATTTATAAATTTCGCCCATCATCTATACTATAATGGATGAGTTTTGAAATTTCTTCAATCAATAATTTAAGAATAATCGTTGTTTTTCTTTTGTTGTTTTGTTTATTTATTTATTTGTTCAACTTACATTTCAGACTTCTAAATTTCAAAATTTTAAAAACTGTTCGTTGTAAGCATTTACGTGTAAAATATAGCGAATTTAAAATCTCATGTTTCTAGCCCTAACAGCTTAAAAGAAATCGTAATTTCTTGACGTTTTTCATTCTTGTTCTTGATTAGGTGAAGGAGTTCCGAGGTTAAAAAAAACAAAGAAAAACAAAACATACCCTTACTTTTAGTAGTAATCGTCACCATTATTAATCGTGAAAGTACTTTTTAAATTGATTCGGTAGTTTCAAAATACTTGTGATTAAAAAAATTTTTGCTGATTTTATACTTTTGAATTTCTACTTTTTTACTGTTCTGTGCGACAAAAATTAAAATTAAATAGCATGTCATATTTTAAGTTTCTAGCTCTAACAATTTTTAATAAAACGTTATCTTTTAGACTACAATTTTAAAATGCTAAAAAATTTCTTATAAGAAAATCATACTCCCAGTTGCAGTCTGTTTAAAAGTAGATAAAAAAAAATTCTCAAGTAATATCAAAAGTTTTTCAAAATATATTTTCTATTGCAAAAACAAAATTTGTCTAATCTTTTTACAATCTTCTAGATGTCATATATTTTATGTATGATGTATGACGGAAAATTGGACTCTACTTTAAGACTCGGATATTCTACTTAAAAAAAAAAAATAACCGTCAGAATAAAAGATTAGTCGGGAAAATATATTGCATTGTTTCTAAAATTAAAGTAGTTGTTTGAGGGGTCTCAGGACTTTTAAAGCTTCAAAATTTCCGAAATTTAATTTTTTAGATGTTTTTTTAGAACTCCTATCTTTCTGAACGTTTTTATATAATTTTTCCTTGGAATTTCCAATAGAACAGAAGTTATGGTTTTCCAGTGTAATAGCTAAATGGGCGTTTCCGAAGTCTTTTTTCTCGAAATGCCATTTTTGGTCATAACGCGCAGGATATCTCCAAAACTTCTCAATAATTTTTCACGAAATTTTAAAAACATATGTTTCATGTTATTTTGTATAAACTGAACCTAAAATTTCCCTTTTATTTGAAAAAAAATAGCTGATTATTCTGTTGAAATAAAAAAAAAATTGTATTGGGTATATACAACTTTGTATTAAAAATATAAAAATATTTAAATACAATTTTTTTAATTCATGGTAATTATTATAACATGAAGTACACGTAGACATTTCAATCTAGTTGCAATATTTATTTTGTAATCCTGCGCATAAGCAGTCACACCAATTTTCTGCTGGTCAGATATCTGATAGTTTTGAGTCCTCTATAAATGCTAATTCTGATCTTGCAATTTTATAAATACATGATTCGAAAGAACATATTATATCTTTCATCACAATAAAAATTGTGTTTTCAAATCATATGCCTTTAAAGATATTAAATTTTGAAAATTAACTTTTTTTTTTTTATTTTTTCCAATTTTCACAGTTTTGAGACCCTTTAAAATAATTTCTCTTTAAAGACGGGATAAACGCGACTTTGAAAATGTAACACTAAATAACAGTTTTAATGAATAGTTTATTTTTTATAATTTAGTCAGCAACACATTTTATTAACCGGTTTTACAACTTAATATATGGTGCACTAACACAGGGCTACCCTTAATGATTCATTGGGTTTCAAAAGACTGTTTATTTAGAAGTATACGACGCACAAAGACGGTTGATACATGAAAAGATACATACTATCACCAAGTTTCTGTTGCATACCACAAATGTTCAGTTAGTACGCCCTTTATCACTCGGCACATATCCCAAAAGTAATTGAGTTCCATCCATTAATAGCATGTTTCTGTCAATATCCGTCACAGCAGTAGTAATACGTTCCTGCACGGGAACAGCGAGGTTGCTTTTTGAACTTGGTGAGTGTATGTATCTTGTCATGTACCATCCTTCTTTGTAGGTCGTATACTTCTAAATACACAGTGTATTAAAACCGATGAATCATTTAGTCTGTCCCTACATATTCTTTTAATTTACTAGAACACACATATGAGAGAACATATGTAAGCTATTATGTTTCAATACTTTTTAAACATGATGGAACATTTAGGAATAAATAATAATCAACAGAAAACGTTTTATTTATTACAAAAGATAGCTCCCGAGATCAAATCTAGAGAGATCCAGTTTTACACGCACTGGAAACAGGGCATCAAAGCGTAATAATTATTGTTTCAGTTATCATTCCATTCAATTAAAACAAAGTAATTTCGTACCTCATAACGTAATACATATATGTCGAGCTATATATAGACACTAGATATCAATTCATGTTGTTCCTTCGAAACTCAAGATCTCCCGAGCTCAAAACATTTTGATTTATCAGGATCCGATACTGATTAGACGCAATAAAAATTGTTAATAACATTTGAAACATTTTTAATATCAATTTTCTCATTTAGAAATCTCTTCTAATACAGAAATAAGAATTTGGGTAAAACGAGGAAGGACTTAAACGAGGTGGAACCTGTCAAATTTCAACGAAAGAAAATATTTAAAAAGAAACTGTCACATTGAATTTTTAACAAATCTGCAAAATTATTTGCAATAAAAATATTTTACACTAGCTATTTTAAGCATTAACAAATATTATTTCAACCTAAAGTTGCCAAAATATTACTATATCCATAAACTTAAACTTTTACGTTTATTGACACAGTCATAGAACACTTTATTTCCCGTGCAATATAAAACTAACGTCAATTTCACCGTTTCATTTATATACGCACTTTTCATACCCATAACACCATTTAAAAGATATTTTACAGCGCAATATGTTATTATTAAATATTTTTCAAAATTTGAAGTCACGTTTGACAGCTACAAATTTCCATGTGAACGTTCGCACTCTTGGCTTCAAGTTCTAATCTCAGTACTTTTTCATGTTTTTAGACGCAATCATGGTAAAGTATTTCGTTTATCAAAGATAACGATCATTAAAAAATATATATATATGACGTGATTTTCTCTCATTGAAGCATTTTGACTAGCGTCACAAACTATTTATCAACCATTATCGTCCAAAGTCAAAAACATGTTCTGTGTGAAGTTTAGTTAAATTCTATGCATAACTTTGTACACTTTTTGATGATACAATAATGAAAATGGCACAAAAACTCTATTAGAGTGCCCTTTTAGTTTGAATATTTACAAATTTACCTGGGAACTGCTGGTCATAACCAAAAAAACTTATGTACGAACTTTACTTAAATTATATGAATAACTTCATACGCATTTCGATGATACAAAAGAGGGCTCACACACGCACACAAGAGTCCGCGGATAGACAGACAATTTGTAAATATATGTCTTTCGGGATCTTCGTCCCCTAATGCGTCGAAAACTGGAAGTAAAAAAAAAAATCAATTATAATCTTTTCGTCTGTTATGGATAGAATTAAGTAAAAATCGAACAGGAGATCGTTTCAAGCCCATATAGTGCCCTTCTCATCCCTGCTATGCACCCGTTCATGGCTGTAGCTTGGTTCACCGGTTATTGAAATCGAAACAGACTTAATACCATCAGTCTATAGGGTAAATTGGCTGAAGATGCCATAGTTTTTGACTTTATCGTTTTAAAAATTGCCTGTTGTTTTTATTTGTTATTCTTTGATTTCTTGTTAAAGTTTGTACCCTCCCTTGTATATCATTTAAAACCTTATTTCATTTTACAGATATTTTATAAAGCATCAATTTTTTTTTTTTTTTTTTTTTTTTGTAAACACTTACATTTCGGCATCTTATCCATACCTATTGGTAAGATAGCCAACTATCTAGGCGAAATATGCCTTGTGGAGTTTCAATGAAAAAAATAATTTCTGTGAAGCTGTTTAAAACATAATGGGACGAATTAAAATAACTTTAATATTTTAGACATACTAAAGTTGTTAACTTACTTAATATTAGGAAATTACAAAATTATGAATGTAGAAAACATTGGCAACTTAATTAAAGGACAAACTAATATTTGAAAAAAAAAAGTTATGTTCTACTTAACATTTAAAAAATTGTGGCTCTTAAGCATGCCCATTTTTAAACATTATAATAAGTTTAAATACGATAAAACCACTGTGATAAAGTGCTTTAGAGTGCAGATTTTTTGTTGGGGTTTTCCATGCACCCCTTTGTTCTTTACAGCTATAACTCAGATCTGCCACAGACTGCACATTTGTTTAGAAACTTTGAACAACTTTCATATAGCAAACAATTTCACTGAAAGCATTTGATCCAATCACATTTTTGGAGGTTTTATTGCACTCTCCTAGACACTCTGAACACTGTTTCTCATTCACTTTAGAAAAAAATCCCCATCTTCTGAATCTTGATAGGAAATTTAATCCGTTATCTTTTCAAAGCAGATCAAATTAGCGTGTTTTTAGAGACTGCGGTGTCTTGATGGAGATTGGGAAGCGTAGCTTGTAGGGGGCAGAAGACCCTAGTTATCTAAAACTATATTATATACTACCGATATTTACATTTATTAAAATTATTTATAACTGCAATTAACATCAAATTGTTAACAATGATTAAAATTATTATTTATTAACCAATTATTTATAAGCCTAATAAAGTTTATTTATAAGGTAGAATGCATATAGAAACCTTTCAAATTATGTTCATCTTAGATTTTAATGTTTCTGTATATCATTTTAATCATTTAGAAAATTTATAATTTTAATTAATGAATTTTTTTTTATCAGTTGATTGAAATCACGATTTAATCACTGATTTAAATTATCTGAATAAAATCCTTGACAAGTTAGTTAATAGCCTAGAGTAATTTAAGCAATGAAGAAGCAACCAGGCATTTGACCGCAACGGAAAATAACCGGCATCTTACTCCAAAGGAAAACAACCGGCATCTTACCTCCAAAAATATTCGTCTACTCACCCCAAAGTATTGGTCAAAACGCCCGTATTGCCAACCCCCCCCCCCCCCCCCCCCGACATGAAGAAGCGGGAACCGGCCGCCATTTTTGATTTGCAGAAAGGCCAGATACCAGTGCTCCCTAAAAATAGCAGCTTTTTTTCTCTGAAGTTAAAGCTTATTGGCAAGTAAAGGAGTCACTTAAAGGATTTTTGTCACTTACCAGAAGTGTTAAGACGAAATAGCAATAAGTAAAGTACCACTTAAATTTTTTTTTAAAAGACCGCAAACTGAAATTAAAGTATCACCAGGTAACTCTCTTCCTTACAACTGAGGAGAGTTTCTGTACAGTGCCAGCGCATATGAAAACTACGTGAATCGGCATCTTGTACAACACGGCATCTCACCTCAAGTTACCCTATAAAAAATTGGAAAAAATGTATTTTTTTTTTTAAATATTGAGCTCATTTCTAAAATAAAATCTACCAATACTATAGTACATATAAATAATGTAGTAGTTTTAAACTACCTATTTTGTATGCAGCAGATACTTTCCCAAAATAATGCAGTAAATTTTGTAAAAAACGAAAGTGTGTTATTTTCTCAACACACGTCCATTGTATTTTTGTAGTAAAATTCAAACGCAGCCCAAAACATTTTACCGGGTAAGATTTTATTCACATATGGCACACTGAAAGAAATATTAACGCATGCCGCATACATAATATATTACATGCGTTGATTAAAATATTTTGAACAATATTATATTTGGAGCTTTCTCTAGACTAAGAAATTAATATTTAAGCTATTGACGTCTTCTGATATCTCACCTTTAAAGTACATGTAAAGTGATAATGTAAATTAAAAGTATTTATGATTAATATTATTAGTATTTATAATTAACATTATTATTAAAAGTATACCTAATTGTTCATAATTTGTCAACAGCCATAGGATTTAACTTTTTTTTTTTTTTTTTTTTTTTTTTTTTTTTTTTTTTTTTTAATATTGAAATGTTTTATTTATATTACGATAATTTTTGTAACTTTGGTATACATTAATAAATTAGTTTAAAGTTATTTTCTTCCTAGCCTGTGGCAGGTGATAAATTTCCAAGTATTCTTTTTGGTTACAAATGTTAAAGAGTTTCAAAAACAATAGAGATGTTTTCACAATAAAACATGCTAATGGGTTAGGAAACTGCAGCAGCGAAATATTAACTGTAAAAAGTGGAAAATATAGATAAAAAAATGAGACTCATTATTTTAAAATTATCTTTTAATTTAAACTTATGTTGAGATACAACTTTTAAATGATGCTCCTAATTTTAGAAATATTTTTTGAATGAAAGATCTTATTTTGTTTATGGTCACATATACAAGTATACTATAAACTCATATACTATAAATCATACCGGGTGTCCTAAAAATGACTGACTGATTTTAAAATTCAATAACTTGCAAACGGTGACAGATATTTAAAAAATTCTTGCAGGAGGTTTATGATTAAGGTCAAAAGTTTTATTACAGTGATTTTCGATTTTAGTTCGAATTACAAACAATAGATGGCGCTGTAAGCAATAGTCGCTAAATACAGGCTCGATTTTTGGTCATTTCTCCTGTTCCATGCTGAAAAAGGAGATGGAAATGTATTATGCGGGACACGAAGTACCAAAAATCGAGCCTGAATTTAGCGTCTATTGATCGCAGCGCCATCTATTGTTTGTAATTCGAACTAAAATTGTAAATCAGTGTAAAAAAACTTTTGACCTTATGCATAACCCTCCTGCAAGAATTTTTTAAATATCTGTCACCGTTTACAAGTTATTGAATTTTAAAATCAGTCAGTCCTTTTTAGGACACCCGGTATATGGTATATATAGTAACAATATGCTACCATATCATTGTTTTTTTTTTTGAAGTGATGCTTACATATAGTGACATGTAACTTCATCTGAATTTTATAAAAAGTATGTTGGTCTTCCTGCATGCTATCTTTTTCCTTCTTAGGCTCCAACTGCAAACCTTTGGCCATTCGCTACATTTTAGCATTATTTTAAGGTCACAATTCGATTTTATATTTAAAAGTTAGTTGTGGTATTGTAGTGAGTTTATTTTATAAATACGCGTAAAAATTTGAGTACATAATTGCCTGTATGTTGTCGAAAATTAGGATATGTGAAATAATGCAGTTTACGTTGAATGTAGCTGATAATGGAGAAATCAAAATAAATACACTATTGTGCAAAGCCACTTTCGACTGTATATGCCAACTCGTCTGAAATGTGTTTAATCTATTCATGTGCAATCACTTGGAATTTGTTTTATGTGCGAAAATTTTAAAATTAATCAAAAAATATTTATAAAACTAGTTATAGTACGAACTCTCCACATTTGCCACGTTTGACGTGCACTTTCCAACTTGTTTTAACCGGCTTATTGGGCGCAATTGACAAAACATACACATACTCATTATTTTTTATACACTGTCAAAAATACAGATGTTTCTTAATATACTGAAACCACGAACGAAACCACAATAACCACGAACGAAAATATACCACAATCTCTTCCGAGGTGACTCTGATTCCGAAAAGCTTTCCTTATCTGTAGAAAGTTAAAACAAAATATTTTTTTGACATTTAAAGAGATTATATCAGCTGCCATTCATTTTCGAAAAAAAGCTTTCGGGTAAATTTTACAATTTATTAATGAGATTTTCGAACCCGGAATATGAATTGTTCTTATGCGGACAATTCTCGTGTAAAATTCGGCATTTTCACTAAAATATTTTACAGCAAACATGAAGAGTTACTAGAATTGACATTAAAATTAGTATTATTTTGTTACTTTTGCATGTATAAATTCAGTTACTCAGCTCAAATGTTTAGTCGAGAATTAATAGTATTCTTAAACCGGATTTTTGATTTCAGAAAATTAATTAATATCAGAATAACTAAACAAAACTTCACCGTTTAATAAGTAAAGATAGGATGTCTAATTGATCCATCTGAAAACACATATCACATTTAAAATAACAATTTGAGCAATTCACATCTTTATTCGGAAAAACGTGTATAGGATATATACATTTGTATCTATAATCTACATACATGCGAAAATTGTTTCAGTTAGGAAACAGATGGCACACTTGAAAATTCCCCTCCAGCAATTTCGTTCATAAGGAGAATAGTACATGAATTCTTTTGTGCAACTCTGATTACGAGTCTAAAACTTATACACAACGACTAGCATGCAAAAATTAGTTAAATTTTAAAGCCACATATCGAAATTGAAAACGCACTTCTACCAATTATTGCTCAAAGATATTACCGTATCCAATAGCTTCGTGTGTGCCTGTTAATGTAAAATAACTGCTATAAGTTCTCTTTTCTATAGTAATCATCTTGTGAAATTCAGTGAATTATCTCAATACATCTGAAATTGCGTAATATCATTAAAATGCAATGCAAACAATTTTTCACCATTAACCATAAAGTAACGGAATAATTTTGAGTGTCCATGTAAATAAACTATTAATGCAACGCACTTCATATTCAAATCCGAACATGCCATGCTAAACATGATCAACATATACCAATGTCATGAAAATTCGATTATATAAGCGCTTACGCGAGTTAGAGCATGCACAGACAAAAAGACGGTTAGACAAAACGAATTCATAAACGCTTTTCAACTGTGTTGCAAAGTGTTGAAAAAGGAAATGTTTCCGAAAATGAGTAGCTGCAAAATAAAGTCTGTTTTTATAAACGATTCATTAAATCTCGAATGTATATAAGTTTCTGAATTTTCTAATGATGAAGGACGATTTTCGGAATAGTGAGTAATTCGGAAGACGTTTGTGTATATTTTTGTCTTTGTTATAATATATTTTCACAGATTAAGAATGAATTGTCTTTATGTACATCGTGGTTCATATTTTTACTTGATCCTCCAGACAAAATCTTTCAAATGCTACCACTTTACCAAACTCTATAACTAACATTTGAAATTTTTCTTTGTATGATCATTTAATTAATTAGGGTAACTCTAGGAAAGATGGCCATAGTTTTTAAAGATTGAAATGAAAATTCTTAGAATGCAAAGACAAGAAATATTCATGCATATTTAAAATTCTTATACATATACTCATAGTATTTTATGCAAAAAATAATTAAATATTGAAAACAAAAAGTGTTAAACAAAAATGAAATTTAAATGACAGAGTGCCATCTCTCCTTAAAGCCGAGGAGAGATGGCCATCCAATACAAGAAAGAAAAAGTTAATTTAAATAGCAAAAAAAAATAACACATTTCATATACTTAATCATGAAAAACATATAGCAATTTTTAAAGATGCAGTTATATGATGGAAAATGAGTGAAGAAAACTCGGATAAACAAAATTTAATGTATAATTTCAATACTTCACTTTTCGTAAAATCTTACCACACGTTTGGCAAAGGTCTTGATAATTTGTACACGTTTCATGGTACCACATCAGGTGCCTTTTGCATTGTATCCAGACATTCTTTTTGGAAGTGATATTATATTGTTTTGCACAACCAACACAGTGATCCTAACCCAATTCTATTTACTCGGAATCTGTAGAATATGATAATTTAAATGTATTTCGTTGTCTTCGCTACTGGAAGTGTCATGTTATTTTGTTTTTATTTATCGCATTAATTGTAGGTATATTACGTTAATTTATTTTATTTATCAACTTTATCAGTTTCTGTTATAAAACTTTCCCACATTTTTCAGTATTTTCTGAAACAAATAAATCGTTAGGTCTTATTATATTGTTATTATTATTAAAATATTTATTTTAATCAAAATTTAAATAATTATATCAATTAATATATTTATAAACGTAAACGTTATATTTATTTTAAATTTAATTATATTTAGTTAAAATCGTCACTTAGTATAATTTTGAAATATTGACTAAAGATGGCCATCTCTCCTCGATTTCATGTGGCCATCTATCCTGAAATTAAAGGACTGATGATCGCCCAATTTAATGCAACAATAGCCATTGTACGTCTTTATTTTAGTCTTAGAAGTAAAGACTAGATTATATACGTACCTTAAAAGTCCATATAGTAAAATATATATAACGTACGTACTGCAAAACATTCAGATACCTAAGTCAAAATAAATATTCCACCACCTATTTAATTTACATTAAATTTACACTTACTTTTTATAATAAAAAAACACAACTGCACGCTGCAATAAATAAACTCGTTGAACTAGTTTATACAAACAATGTTTACATTGCAATCTACGATAAAGTTTTGGAGATATTTAGACTGGCTATCTCTCCTCTATTGCCATCTTTCCTAGAGTTACCCTATACTTAATAATCCTTAAAATATACACCGGGTGTCCCAAAAAGTTACTGACTGATTTTAAAATTCAATAACTTGTAAACGGTGACAGATATTTAAAAAATTCTTGTAGGAGGGTTATGCATAAGGTCAAAAGTTTTTTTACAGTGATTTTCAATTTTAGTTCGAATTACAAACAATAGATGGCGCTGCGATCAATAGACGCTAAATTCAGGCTAAATTTTTGGTACTTCGTGGCCCGGATAATACATTTCCATCTCTTTTTTCCGCATGGAACTAGACAAAGGACCAAAAATCGAGCCTGTATTTAGCGACTATTGCTTACAGCGCCATCTATTGTTTGTAATTCGAACTAAAATTGAAAATCACTGTAAAAAAACTTTTGACCTTATGCATAACCCTCCTGCAAGAATTTCTTTAAATATCTGTCACCGTTTACAAGTTATTGAATTTTAAAATCAGTCAGTCCTTTTTAGGACACCCGGTATATTCCTTTTAAAAACAGTCTTGCTTATTTCCAAAAAGAAAAAAAAAATTAAAGCACTATTTGCAAAATAATATTTAAACTTTGCCACGAATATACCAAATCAGTAACAAATGAAAAGAAGCAGCATTTCTTTTTCAAGAATTTTTCGACTACGGTAGCTGAATAAATAATGTTAAATGGCGCGACAAGCTTTTATTATTTGTTTAGAAAGTTTTAACTTTTTATTACTTAAAATACCTTAAAATTTTTCTAGTATTTTAATTTATTTGCATGTCTGCTTAGCTTGCTTTTTATGACCTTTTACTACATTATTCTGTTTTGATAGAAAAATAACAAAAAATTATTTGAAATAAAAAAGGCTTAACAGTTTATTATGTTTTCGTATTTTTTTTTTAATTTTTTTATTCAAATATTTCACTTCAAGAGTCATTAAATGTGTTACTTATTTCAATATTTGATTTTATATGGTCCAAATAAAATAAAAAAAATGTTTTAGAGTTATCTTTTTAATATCTACATACTTATATTAAATAAGGAGTGTTTGGAAACTTGAAATAATTAATTATGGATGTTTTCGTTTTATCTATCGATTATTTAAGTAAAAATAGATATTTATATCAAAAGTTAATGATATTTTAAAAATGTTTTGAGTCGAAGATTTCAGTATTGATCAAAATAAATATGAATTCATTATAATATATGTTGAAAAATATTGCATAGATTAGCCAAAACGGATATCGCTGTCTTGATTTATTTTGAGAAGTTCTAAAGCGGGTAACTGTTAAAATATATAGCTCTAGGCAAGAACAAATAGCGGGCAATGTGGTTTCTTTGTATTAACATTTTTATATTTTCTATGTTGAAATGTTTATTTTTATTTTTGTTTTAATGACTGCTAGTTTTGAAATTTGGTAATTATGAAGAAGAGTCCATTACGATAGTCCCATATTGAAATTTCAGTAGTTTCTGGGTCGATAAATTAATTATAAATATGTATATTTTTCTGTTTTAATGTTTTAAAATTCTAAAATAGAAATGAATTAATTTGCTGTAATATTTCTGTAATATTATATGCAGCATATTTAATAAGGATTTATTCCTCATAATGAAAATATTGCTAGCATTTATGGGTGATTTTTTTATTATATGCTTTCCAGTCTTCTTTCTGTCGGTTAAGTCCGGGGATCGTATGTGGTATAAAATATAGGTGGGAAAACAATGCTTGAAGTAAATGCCTTAAAAACTACATGGACAGGAGAGGTCGTGAAATACACGATCAGTGGGTAATATTCAATCATCCCGTGATCTGTCGTGAGCTTGGAACCTAATCACTCATGGGGTGAGAACAGACATTTCACTTTTTAGAGAAAGGACATCCTGTATATGCATTTATTTTTTGAACATAAAACTTTTCATTGAATACATAAAATTTCGTAATGCAAGTTTTGTGCTTACTATTCAATAGGTGATGGAAAATTCTCTAAAATAAAAACAAAATTCGCTATTTTAACTAATAAAAATATACTTTGAACTTATTTTCATGTGCATTGCAAATATACATATATTGTGTGAGATAGGGACACAAAAACAAAATATAGATATCTAAGATTTACGTTGCAGCATCCTGAATGTATATTCTGGATTGTAAAAGTTTTTTTTTTTTTTAATTCATACGTCGCATCATTTATTGATAAATACTTTTACGTTAATTTTCATTTTTAAAAAAGCATAAAAAGTCTTTATTTAAAAAACATTTTTATTAAATATGTTATTAAATACTGAAATAAGTATAATTTTATTATTTTTGATTGAAATGAAAACCCAAGCTCTATTGGTTCCGGCCCAAGGGGCCCGGTTCAAATCAAACAATAAGAAAACCATTAATCATTCTCCCCCACCTCGCATCGGGAGAAAAACTAATCCTTTCTTTGAAATAGTGGATTTGCCTCGGGATGATCCATATAAGCATCCATTTTGTTGCCTGGATGGAGTGGAATTGGGTTTTTTAATTTATGTATCAGGTATACTTATGGGCACGCACATGTTCAAGAAATATGCGCCAATTCAGCTAATGTGTTAGTACTACGTATGCTTCTCTAATAAAAGGGACTCATTCTGTAATCTTTCTGAGAGAATTTTTTTTTCTTTTCTGATACTTTTTCTTTGTAAATAACTATATGCGTTAACTAAGTGCTATCTATTTTCATATGGTGACAAATTTCATAAATAAATGGTACACTATCAAGTAAATCTGAAGATATTAAAGTGCAGTCGAACAAAAGAAAGAAAGAAGGAAAGAGATACATTTTAATCACCCCATTGTATAATAAAAAAAAGGAATAGGCAGTTTTCTAGTTCCGATTCTTTAAACAACACCGACTTCATTGGTGTCAGATCTTTAATCATACAATAGTCAATTATTTGTTACTATATAAGCTTTTAAAAGCATAAAGGCTTTTTGCTCTTTTCCAAAATGCATTTCAGTTGAAAGTGGAATAATCTGGAAGCACTTTTAAGCAAATGTCAACTTCATGTCATTCATCGGATTGTTCCGACAACCTCTCAATGTGGCAAATATTGCTGTCGTTAGTTTATTGACACGCGATTAATAAATAGCGACTTATAAGCTTACAAAGGGTTTCAAATGCTTTTCTTGGAGAATATAGCAAAAACAAAATTTCACTTCCGGCTGTAAATTCTTAAATCTATAACCTAAATACCCCCCCCCCCCAAAAAAAAAGGCTAATTAAAAAAGCAATACATTTCTTTAAAATGTACTTCTAAAGAGTAATGTGGCATGAATTGCCAAATATAATAAGGAAGGATGAAACGAAGTTAATTTTCTCTCTATATACATGAAATATTTTTTAGATAAAAAAAAAAAATTGATTCAGTTGATTTTTGATTCAGTTATCTGTACATAAATTTACACACGTACAAATCTGTATAAATCATGTATTCTTCTACATTAACAACATTCATTTGTCACGTATTTTTTAGTCACCGTAAGTACGTCTTTAAAAAACTAAAAATATGCGATTTTTTTTTTTCAATGCAGATGCAATCTTCTGTTAAGCATGCGATAATAAAACATATATATTGATTAAGCACGTTTTAGTCGAATATAGTTTAATTGAATATTCTGTATCATATAAATATATCAAACTGTAATGCTAAAATAATCTGTATCATATAAATATAACATAAACTATAACGCTAAAGTTTTATTATTTTCATAATAATGCAGTACTTAGCATTATATGCTAAATAATTAGTATGAAAATAATTAAGAGCACAAGCGAAAACTGATAAAAGTGAAAACGAAGCATTTTTTTCAAACTCAGTTTAGAACTTAAAATTTTGAAACGAAAAAACTCATAGATTAAATCAACAATTCAGTGTGTAAACCAAACATTTCAACTAGAGATCGACCGAAAATTCGGTTTCGTTCTCGTTTTTGGCTCAAAATCGGAGTTTCGTTTTCGGCGAAAATGTTGCCAAAAATTCGGCCTCACCGAAACTCGTCCGAAATTATTTTTATTCCAAAAATTCTCGTTTCTTCCTTTGGAAATTTTCAATATAACTCATTGATTTGAGCTGTATCGGCTCAAATGAGACACTCTTTATTTATTGCTGTGTATTTCACTGTTTATAATTATCAGTCATGACTGACTCAACATGTGAAATAAATTATAAAGCAAGTAATACATGCATGACTAAACTTTGAAGACGCTTTTCACAAGCTCATTAAAAGCTGCAGACTTAACAGTAATAGATTTGAAACCGCAGAAGTGTTTCGAATACCCGTTGAATATAGTATAACGGAATAATATTACTATATTACAGTATAACAGATTATCATTTACAAAAATCTTTGTAAAAGGTAAATCGAGGTATGTATACCTAAAACATTTTTTAATTAGATGAAATTCATATAATTAGAGACTGATTTAATTATATTTTATTTTATATGAAAATAAAAAGTTTTGGCCAGAGGCACAGAGAGCCAACTATGGCCACACGTATAATAATTACACGTATAATACACTTAAAAGTTAACACTTTCAAAACACTAAATGAAATTCTAAAAGTCTAAAACTTACAAGTTTCAGCTACCCTGTGGCCATCATCGGGGTCTTACTTCAGTTAAAAAGAGAAAAATACTTATTAGTTTGTAGAATTCAAAAGTTTACTTTTGAAACTTGTAGGTTTTAGACTTTTAGAATTGTATTTAATGTTTTGAAAGTGTTAGCTTTTAAGTGTATTATACGTCTTTTAATAAATCTTTTTAATTATATTTGTGCGTTAATTTCAAAACATAATAATCCTTCAATTTATTTAATTACACATATAATTAATCAATAATTATGTATGTATTAATTACTTTAAAAAAATAGGACATTTTCGTTTTCGGCCGAAAATAGTAAGATTACCAAAGTTCGGTTTCAGTTTTTGTTTCGGTCTTAAAAACTCGTTTCGGTCAATCCTTAATTTCAACTAATCTGTATAAAATTCAAATTGGATACTTGCTGAGACAGTCATAAATACGTTTTTATTATTAACAACACAAAACTGGCAAGCGCGTTTTTATAAAAAAAAAAATTACGAAATCTAATAGCGTTTTTCTTTTTCTGATAAAGGCAAACAAAGTGACAGAAAAGGGTGTCACAGTTGGCGATTTGAACGGAAGTTACCAAAAAAGTTGTTATAAGAGAGTAAACACCTGTAACTCGATTAAGTATATTTTTTGAAAAATGAAAAATAAAATTCGATTCCAAATCACTTGCATTCCTGCCCAGTTTCACGTTTTTACGTTAAAAGAAAGTCTGTGAATGTGCCGGAAAACCATTAGTTTAAAAACACCTTGATTCTTAAAAGTAAAAGCAAAATGTAGATATTGCTTGCCTGCGCATTTTAAAAGTCCTTTATAAACCGACTAGAGGTCTGCCCGGGCTTGGCCCGAGGCCCGTACCCTGCCCGGCGGAATGAAGGCGAATTTTCAAACTGGCCGGGCCGGCAGAATTAGGACAATTTTTTCAACGGGCCGGGCCGGGCCGGGCCGGCAGACAAAATAAACGGGCCGGGCCAGGCCGGCAAAAAAATTGAACGGGCCTGCAGGGTCGGGCCGGGTCGATAAAAAAAATTAATCGGGCCTATCGGCCCGATATAAGAATTCAAGTTAAGCAGATAAAATACGAGCCATTTTCAATGAATATGATTTTCTCGAGAAGTATAAATGTGCATCACGAGCTGATGCGAGTTTAACAACATCAATACAGAAATATAACATGTCCATCGTTGAGATCGGCATCGTACAGTTACTAGATGTCTGACTCCGAGTTTAATTTTTCTCAGCAGACTCGTGCCGGGACGAAACTGGTCTTAATCGATCTCAGGATGTGTAGGATAGGCATTATGTTTTGTAAGATTATTAATAGTGATAATGAACTTCTGTTAAGGGTGTTCTTAAATCCAAAAGGACAACTTTCTGACATAAGTTTTAATTTATTTTTGCTCGAAAATGCATGAAACAAGCTGGTGTTGTTGTTCAAAAACTAAGTAATTGAGCTGGTTTTTTCATTTTTTTGCAAACGCAATAGATCTTTCAGAAAAGAGTGTCAAAGTGGGCGTTTTGAACCGAATTTCCGCGCGAAGGGTTGAGTGTGGGTTGGGTTGATTTTTGACGGCCAATTATCTACACGAGGGATATAGGCCCGGGGGGAGTGCCCTCCGTGGGGGTCTTTCTAAGGGAACCTAATCCGTATTAACGCATGGAAGATCCACGGCTCGAAGAAAACCACGAAAACTCCGAACGATTAGGCCGACGGGCGCGATTGGGATTGAACCCAGCACCTCCCGTCTACCAGCTTCGAGAGCAGAACCTCTCGGCCACTGGTGGGGACCCCGCGCGAAGGGAGAAAGAGCACTCAAGAGCGGCGGAAAACGTGTTTGTCACGTGATCGAATTCGCTTATAACTCAATAGGTAACTGATTGATCAAAAAATGGAAAAAACAGTTCAATTCCAAATCGCTTTCATGGCCAGGCTTTCCAATGTTATATCTTTCCGTTAAAAAATGAAATTGTAAATATGTCAAAACGTTTTGCGCTTGTTGAGGAGAGCAGTTAAGAATAGCCTTAACAGTATCTTTGGAAATATACCTTAAGGTGGTTCTCATAGTCACTGCTCAACAATGCGAAACTTTTAGACACATTTTCTGACTCATTTTTAACTATAAAGGCATAAAATTGACAAGCCTGATTATTGAAGGCATTTTGGAAACGAATAGCTTTCTCCATACTTGATAAATTATAGAGATAAAGGAGATTCTTGTCACGTGACTGTCACGTTTTTCTCTCTTCCTGTGCTATCGCTTGCGGAAATTCGATTCAAAACGCTAACTTTGGCAGTATTTTCAGAAAGATATATTGCTTTTATAGATAAAAAAAACGACATTTACATAGTTTCTGAATAAGAATACCTGACAATCTTACGCGTTTCCAAAAAGAAATGAATTCATAAATGTGCCGAAATGTAGCTCCTTCGGATTTGAGAAAAGCCTTAAAAATGAGAGAAATATTTACACAAATCTACTTTTTATTATACAGCTTCAAAAATTATCATGTTTTTAATCCTTTATTCTGAACTACATTAATCTTTTAATGAATCCTTATTTGAATTTTGAAATGTCAGTAGAGAAGATGACTAAAACACTGTAAGTAATCCTTAATGTTTATTGTTATGTGTTTTCTGTTTTGCGAACACATAGTAATCTAAAATATACTGTAAAATGTTCCTATAAATATGTATGTAGTATTCATTAAAAGAATCTTAATTGTATGTCGAGAAAAACGGACTTTTTTGTAGAAACTGAGTCGGGTCAAACTTCCAATTTTTATACCGGGCCGGGAAAAGATAGCTTTCGTTCGGGCCGGGCCTGGAAATTCCGACCCGTGCAGACCTCTAAAAACCGACTGGAGTAAAATGTAAAAAAATATATATATCTTTTTCAGTTGTTGTTATTTGAACATGTGTGCGTATCTATCGGTTCGGTCCCTTCCTAATAAATAACTAAATAATTGTCAAATGTTAACTTCCCGGATCGTAATTTTTGCAAAAACTTTGTGGCAGAGTTTAAATGAAACGGAACAAAAAGCTAAAATATCGTTTTTTTTTTTTTTTTTTCTAAGAAACACTACAGCAAGGAGTGATAGCTAATGTTAAACCTATGGGAGCTTCTTTTCGTAATTTCTGTAAAAACATTGTGGCAGAGTTTTAATGAAACGAAAAAAAAAGGCTAAAATATATGTTTAAAAAAGAGCGAAACATTACAGACACAGTTTTTTTTACTTCAAGAACTTTTTTAAATTATTGTATTCCATTATAATGTAGTCTTTTTAAAGAAATGTAGTATTTGATAAAAGTTCTCAACAAAAAAGAGAAAAAAAAAATACTTCACCAGGATACAAAATGGATGCCCCTATATCCCTGCAGATTAATCGAATGCGTTAATCCAAAGAGGAAAGCTCCCCGTTCCTTCACTTGACAGCCCGACACCACCCATCTTGACCTTTGAGGGGAGAGAGCGAGCACCGTGGGTTTCCACAGTTCTATTACACTAGACGAAAACGAAAGATTAATCAGTGTAAAAGACCAACAGATTGCAGTGGGTCAAACATCCCAACACTTCCATTCATAAATAAAAAGTAGAAAAACACTTCCCGATAGCAGTACCAAGTTCCAATTAACTGTCTTATCTTTTAGATTATGAAATCAAGCACACTATAAAGAAAAAAAAAATCTTTTTTTTAGCATTATTTACAACTAGCGTAAGTGTTTAAGATTAGGAAATGGAAAACCTACTTTTTGATGGGCAAATTTACAAAACAACGCTTTATTTATTAATATTATTATTATCACCACAGTAGGCTGTAACATTAAGTAAACTGGTAGAAAAGAATTTTAATATGATTCCCTTTTGTGCGTTTCAGCAAAGATAAGGTTTTAAAAAGAAACTAAAGACTGCGGATCAAACATCTTATATGGTCAAACATTCCAGCATACCCTATATGTTTCTTTTTTTTTCATTTTTCTATATCAATTACAATATAATCATTATACATGATGGAATACATTATTTACTATGCTATTATTTACTATATATTTTTTTAATTTTTGCATTTATATCTAAAAAAAATAAAAAGTAAAGTCGATACAGAAATACATTTCATATCGCTCACCCGCAAGGAAAGTGACACATCTCGCAAAAATTCATTTTGCGTCTTATTTCACTAATAGGTCTGTCATAGGTGCACTTTGCTCACAAACCGTTTCATAAGTGTGATAGATATGCAGAAAATCATTTATTACGCCTTATGTCCATTTATGACCGCAGAAGAGGGGTGGATTGTGTGGGGAGGTAAAAATCCCCATCCCACGTCTTCATTTTGAAGGGTTTTATGCTTTTATGCAAGTTTTATGCTTTTATGCTTTTATGCAGAGATAAGTGCTAAAATTTCATATTGCAGTAAAATCAAGCAAATTTTCTTTTGCCTTTCTTGTGAAATTTTCTTTTGTCGAGATCTGTCACTTTTCTTGTGGGTGAACGATATGCAAACCATTTGTTTTGTAATTAAACGCATCATACATGAATCAAATATTTTTTAGTATTAAAAAAAATATATTGTTAATGTTATTTGCTTCCTTTTCTTTTATTTAAAAGCAAAGAATAATGGCTGAAAACACTGAGCTAAAATAACTAAATGAAAATTTATATATTATGTTGCAGAATACTGTCCACATAAAATTTTAACTTTTCATTCGAATGCCACTCATACCATGGCAAATGTTCTTTTAATGGCCATCATAAAACTTCGCAATATAAGAAGAATGTTTTGTGTACTTAAATCTAATTTGTTTTAAAAGTACTCTATATAGACGTTTTTGAGCTTGCATGCTTTTATTAGGAACCTTAATGAAAGAAAAAAGTTATTTGTTTAAAAGTTAAACATACCATACTACAAAAAGCTTTCAATCTTAAGGTACATTTATTTATACTAATAGAGTTATGTAAAACATGTTTTTATCAACATATCACAAACGCTCTTTCAAAGCATTTTTGTAGATATCTTTATAATATTATCAAATATTTTTTGGCTAAAAATATTAATTTTTTTCTAGAATTTTCAACATTACGTACTTTTTAGCCTTCCAGTTATGAAAAAGGTTTCATTCATATTTTGTGTGGAGGAAAGATAGTTGTGGAATGATAATATAATTATAAACTCTAAAAAATTCTTAAATGAAGATTTATTTTCTATGCTGTAAAACACTGCCCTCATATTTTTTTTTCATTTATTTGTCTTTATAATATCGCAAACTGTACTTTTAATGGCGTCATAAAACTTTAGAAAAAAGTCTAGTATGTACTTAAAACAAATGTCTTTTGGAACTACTGTTAAGTACAAGTTTTTGTCCTTAACCCTTAAATGCCTGGTGTTGCTTTTCGGCAACATACCCAATTTAGCCTTCTAAAATACTATTAGAATAATATTGAAGCTATAATGCCTAATGTAGCCAATAAAATACATTCTGAACGTATTATTAAATCGATTTTCAACATTTGGATGGCAACACTTATGCTGTTTAAGAATAAAGATAGATTTATTTTTTCAATTGCTGCTACATGATCTTTTTGTTTTGTTTGGAAGCTTGTGAAATACACTATTTTGTTCTGTAGTGATCAAATAAAATTTATTACATGGAAAAGTAAAATATGTGGCCCGTATTTATGATTAACTTTTGGATATTTAACTGTAATATATTTGTTGTAAGCAGAGTTTTGAGTGTGTTTCCAATTGGCAACAACAGGCATTAAGTGTTCCACTAAGCCTGCAGAACAATGAACAGTTTTAGTTTTACTTTCTTCTATATTCAATAGAAGTAGTTTATCTTTCTAGTTGTTTCTAATTATAGTTCACCTTTTATTAAATGTATGCAAGATATTTTTCTACATTTTATTTTCTGCAAATTTTACTCTATCATTTTTAGAATGCCTCCAAAAAAGTATTTGACTCAAAAACAAAATAGAAGAATTGGTTCATAATTACTCTCATAATAATATTGAAATGGCTATTCCGAAATGCAGTAAAGATACTTCAAAGTAATGTAAACTGCCAAACAGGTAGATTGTTTTAAAAAAAGAGAACATAAAGGTAAATGAAAACCAGATAAAGTTTAGTGGAAATGAGATTATTCACCAAACGTGAATGAGTTGGATACACCACTAGCTTTTTTCAAATATTTCTCTTCAGATGAGGTTATAGAAAAAATTGTCAGTGCAGGCAATTAAATATACCTTCCAAAAAGATCGTTATAAACCTACGAATTTCACATCAGAAGATTTAAGTCAATTTATGGGGATAATATTACACATGTCTTTAGGGCATTTGCCCAGTTTTCGATCTATTGGAGTCATGAACTTTGTTTTCCTTTAACTCAGGACACAATGAGTAAAGGTTGGTTTGAAAAAGTCCGAACATCTATTCATTTCAATGACAACCAAAAATCTCTACCTCGAGATGATACGAAACATGATAGATTAACACAAATTTCGACCTATCATAGATATTTTAAACAATCATTTTGCTTCTAATCCTTTTAAGCAAAATCTCCCAATTGATGAGCAAAGGTACAATATGAAAGTTCGACATTTCATGAAGCAATATATGTCAAATAAAACCCATACATGGGGATTTAAACTTTTTGTACTTGCTTGTATTTCTGAGAATGCTTGTAACTTAGAAGTATATTCAGGTCAAGAAAATATTCTAACGGGACTAATTACTGAACCCGACTTTGGCGCTTCAAGCAATGTATTCAAAAGACTGTGAAGAAGAATACTAAGATAAGTGAACCATAAGTTGCATTTTGACAGCTATTATACTGCTTTGCCGCTGATTGTACATTTGGCAAACACTGGCATCCGTACATTGGGTATACAGTCAAAAGAAATAGAATTCCTTAATGCAAACTACCCGATGAAAAACCGTTAAAAGTTTTAGATCGGGGTTCTTGATTCGAATATTCTACAACTGTAGATGGCATCGACATTTCATCACTAGTCTGGAAAAACAATAAATTCGTCCCGATGCTGTATCTTCTTTCGCCGGAACAAATCCTGTAAAAAAAGTCAGTCGTGTTGACAGGATTCAAAAGTAAATGATTAAAATAGTCCATATGTAATTAAAGAATAAAAGTGACATATCGGAGGAGTTGACCGATTTAGATAACTCAACGGCCCGCTACAAAATTAATAATCGTAGTCGTAAATAGTATCTACGAATAATTTCCCATTTGCGTGAATTCACTACAGTAAACGCATGGCTACTCCACAAAAGAGTTTTGAATGTTAATGATCGTCAATCGGAGATAATGATTCAATCAAAGATCAGAGCAGAATTTGCAAGAGAGTTATGCATGGTGGGAAGTAAATACATCCCTAAGTGTGGAAGACATTCATCGACGGTTGAAGAAAAAATTCTGGAAAAAAAAGTCATAGAGGTCCATCACAGTACTCACATAAAGATGTCTTTTCTACCAAACAGGACATATGCCTCTATATGCAGAGAAAAATATGAGGTGCAAATTCCCAAATTGCAAAGTATACATTGTAACAAAATGAGCAAAATGTGGTGTTTGACAGTGTTTTAATAGAAATAATAATTATTTCAAAAATTTCCATACAATTGTCTAACTAAATAATTTGTACTCATATTATCAAGTATCATAAAATAAACAATTTATTTTATATTCCACATTGATTTTTATAATGTTTTACCATACATTTTTGTATTAGTAATAAGAATTACTTTCATAAAGCACTTTGTGAAAATTCCTTATCATAGTTCTTAAAATTCATTTGTGTTTAATATTATAGAATTTTATCAAGGAGAATTATTTTTTCAATTAAAGCCGAGTGTTGCCGATTGGCAACAAACCCTTTTTTAGCCGTAAACCATACTTAAAACATAATACGATTTTTTAAAGTATTTTTCCCATGATTTATTTAAGAAATGAAAGCCGAAAAACATTTTTTAATTGATTTTTAAAAAGTCAGGCATTTAATGGTTAAGTGAAATTTTGCCTGCTTTCGTTAAGATATAAGTGAAAGAAGAGGGTTATTGGAGTTAGTTAAAAGACTTTGTTTAGATATTTTAAATTATTTAAACTTTCTATTTAACCGTTTCATTACGGGTCAGGAGCAGTGTTTACACACACCTTTAAAATATTTAACGAACTTTATCATTATATTTTCTTGATCTTTCACATAGAGATAGTTCTATTATTCCTCAATCCGTTAATACCCTTTTAAAAATGAAAATAGTTTTATATTAAAAGTTTCTTTAAATATAATTTACATAATTACTCATACATTTACAAAATTGCTTATATATTATATTGCATATTTTAAAGTACAAACCATCTGAATAATTTAATTTACTAAAAGAAAAATTAGTTAATTTGATGTCTTTCTCTCTCAGTTTAAGAACTTATTTTAAAAGCACTATACAAAAGTAGTTAATTATTTTTTACTCTAAAGGAAAGAACAAAAAAATAAGAATACATTTTTTTTTCTTATTCTTTTTTTGCATTCAGAATGAAAATATATTAGTTTTCGTTTATTTTCCGTAGAAGAAATTAATTATTTTTCATTAATTTTTATAATTATAAATTTTTTATAATCCACTCAGCTACGAACTGGAGTAAATACTTGTGTAAATAAATTTATTTTATAAAACAATATTTACAGTTTCTGCAAATAACAATTTTTCAGCCGGAAATAAATATTGCAATGTTTATTACCCCCTTTAAAAAATAATTATGTCATAATCTGAAAGGAATGTAATCGGTTAATATGAACTAATTAAAAAAAATCATATTTTATCCATTATTCTGTTTGAAATATGCAAGTACACGTCTATAAAAAAGCAAACCCAAACGTAGGAAATTAAATCAGTTAAATGTTCAGTTTTTGCTAATAGATAGCAGTATAAGCATTACGCAAACACGAGTAATGAGCAGTTTTTCTCTATTAGATGGTTACAAAGAAAGAAGAAAAACATTCCTACGCCTCATTGTGAGGGCTTTCTTGCATCTTTAATAAATACCTTCTTTAATAATTTGATAAAGTATTAACTCTGTTTTTAAAAATATTACATGTGATTGTGAAGCTTTTAATCAGTGGTCTACCTTGAAAACGTTTGTTGGGTGTTGTTGATAAGAAGTTAATTTACAAACATGAGCTATTGAGAGAACCAAAAGGATTATATATAAACATTGTAGTTAAAAAGTATGTTAAGTAATACATTTTGTCAAGAAAGAAAACTTAAGGTGCTTTATTCTTTATATCTGCTAAGATTAATACTGTTTTACGAATTTAACATTCGATAAAAGCGTAACAAAGTAAAAATCACCCCATCGATTTTTCTTTATTAAGTTAAACAAAATTTCAAAGAAAATTTAATTTTTAAAGTAAAATTTTCTTCATTGTATTTATCACAGTGTTGATATGACTCTTAAATTCGCCTATTTAGGAAATATTTATATGTTTAATTAGTGTGTATTATTTGATCCATTGTAAGTCACACTAGGCTCCGTAGTCAGGTCTAATATGGGACAAAATTTTTCTTTAGAAATTAAGGATATTCTATTTAAGTGAATATTAAGGCTATTCACTTATAATGCTATGATTAATATATTTTATGCAGTAAAAACTGTAATTATTGTCTGTCAAAAATAAATAAATAAATAAAAATAATAATAATAATAGGAAAAGGAAGTAAAAGAAAGAAAGAAATAATAATAAAAAATAAAAGCAACAATTGCGAAAAAGCATGTGCCTAGCCTGGACTATGAAACTTCAAAACGTATTTCCGTTGTCAACATACCATTTTCTCAACTAACATACAGCCTACAAGGATGAATGAGGTATCATTGGATAGCATTTTTTACCCACCTATGACATCGGACACTGAACTTAACTAGCAAGTATCGTACAACGATGAATGAGGTATCATTGTATAGGATTTGTAACCCTCAACAGACATTGCATACTAAATTTTCGTTATAATTTTATGTTAAGTATCATCATACATATTATTTATTATGTCGGCATCCATTATTCTACGTGTACACCAAACGACAACGATGAATGATGTATTATACGACAGGTTATTCAACAGCCTTTTGACAGAGTACAATCAGATTTCGTTAAAAGAATTTGTTTGTTTAAAAAAATATTGCAGTTAATTATAAATTAATGATTTTTTTCGGAAATAAACTCAAAGATTAGAGTATGAAAGCCTCGCATGGGTCAACTATTCGTGTTTTGTTAAAACTTAATTATTATTATTTTTTACCATCTCTCGATCTACTGAGATAGGTGATGCTAAAAGCCATTTACAAGGTTGCCACGATTCAAATATTGGCGTTTAGAGTATGAGAGTAGAAAAACCACTGAGCCAAACCTTATATTCGAACATCTCAAAATACTTATAACACACATACATACAACATTCATATAACACACGATACATGCAATATGTACATTATATGCAGCAAGGCTTTTTACCGAATGAAACTATCAGTGAACACTCTGTCACTTATAAGGAATATTACAGTAAAAATTTTCCTGAATAAAAAAAAATACATTAATAATAACTTTCTATAATTGAGGGAGATCTCTCTCTCTCTCTCTCTCTCTCTCTCTCTATATATATATATATATATATATATATTTGTAGAATGGTACATTTGGTAGAATTAAACGGTCTTCCTCAAATGGTCTTATTAATTATTTTACGTACTCCAAAGAAACTTGGAAAGAAATATTTACATTGATTACATAATTTCATTTTTGGAAATAACTTAGTTATTTTTCTTCTCAAAAAGGGGGATAAATAAAATTTTTATTCTTTTTTAATCAAATCACGCTCAATAGTACTTAAAAAAACTGCTTTATTTCCATGTTTAAATGAATATGCGTTAGAAAATAAATTAAATCAGTGGTTCCTCGTATTATGTTCTCTCCTGTTTTCAAACGTCATCTGTATTAAATGTATAATTATACTTCTGGATCGTAATAGAACATTCTTTATAATTGCAAAATTATGCATTGTATGTGAATTAGAAATTACATATTTAGATTTATTTATAATACGATTTACATTTTTTCGCCAGAGAAAAATATTAATTAAATATATTGTTGAACAAAAATAAAATTTTGGTTAAAAATATCCATATATAGCGATATGGCTGAAGGCAAGTTAAATAAGTTTTTTATCAGCAAAATATTTAAATATAGAAATAATTAAAGAATACACTTATAGAGGCAAAAATGGTGTACATACAAAGAAAGGTCAAAATCTAAATAAATTACAACTATTATCAAATAAATTATAATAAATGTATGTTTAACTTTCATACATTCGTTATTAATTATTTTTCCTTCAGGATAAATATAATACCTTTTGAATGTGTATGTTTGAATATTTCAGTACTGATTGTGTCATTATAATAAGTACAACAATGTGGCATAAATAACTATGAGATCATTCAATAATTCACGATTTTTAAATTTATACAGAAGGTCGTTTCCACTGAATGAAAAGATTTTGACATTTAATTTCTGTGCATATATTCCTTAATTCTTGATACTTTTAAGCCCTATTAGATAGCCTCTACTTTTAAATGTTGTTCTACAAAATTTCCAAAATATTTTCAAAGTTCAAGAAGGGCGTCTTTTTAACGACCGCATTAAAAAACCCATATCTGGGATTAAATAGAATTTTTTGTCGCCATTACATGAAGCATTGACTTTATTTAAATGGCTGTAACAAAAATAGTATTTCCTTTTTTATCAATTATTGTAAGAAATAATTGCAACAAAATATGTTAGTAATTATAAAGAAAAGTTTCTGGAGAGATTCATGATTGTAGTTTTATTTTGTTATGAAGGTAACAGCTCAAAAATGTATCAATTGAAACAAAAATAAAATCACTCTATTATCAGCAAAATACTTTTTAAAGAAATTGAAATTGCCGCGTATTTGGCGAAACAATAATCACAAACACGAATACATTGTGTCCCGTTTGAAGGAATTATTGGAAATATAAACCACGCTTCACCCGTGGACTTTTCTTCAATTGGCTGGTTAAAGCAAGCATTAGAAAAACGTCATTTATTAAAGATTAAAAAAATTAAAATTCATCAAAGAGTTGTGGAATAAAAATTACATGACTGTACTGAACAAAACTATACTGTTATGGAAATTCTGAGCAAGAAGTTTAGCCAAAAATGTGTCCACTAGAGTAATAACGTTTCAAGAAACACGGAATTTATGCATAGAAAGTAACTTCGAAAATCGTTCTCATAAAGTACAAACAGTCTTCTGTATTTTGACTAGTTTGCATACCAAAATCAAGCATATGTTATATTTTTGCAGTATTAGAAGATTTATACGTACCTATATTTAACGTATCAAAAATTATCATTCCTTAACACTTCAACATTTATAAGGACATACGACGATATTTTTTAAGTCTCCAGCAGATTTTGTATGTCTTACCGGATATTTTATTTCGAACTTATAGTTTTATTACAGATTAGTAGGTTTAAAATATTTCCAGGCTACATGTATTGCAACCTACTGGGTAGCATTTGGAACAATCTCCTCCAATCATCTTATTTTGCACAACATAAGTTGAAGATCAGTAATCATTCTTCTGACAGGATGCAATAAATAACTGAAGCATGATTACATAATCCGTGTAGGATTAAAAGTATTCCGGAAGTTGTTATTTTCTTATTCGTTTGAAATATATATATATATATATATATATATATATATATATATATATATTAATAATTAACATTTTCAATAATAACCCATTACAATAAATGAAGTCCCTTTTCCCAATCAACTACTTAGGAGAATTTGTAAGGTTGAAAGTTTTGGATGTACGAACTTCGTAGGAATGAGTGAGTTTCCTTAATATTAATGATGCGGGTGAATGAAAATTTCTTTTCGATGTCTAATTTTCAATGAATATCTGCTATCAATGAGGAAGATCTGAAAGATTGTTTACAAGAAGTATGCTTATGCAAAAACTTATGAGCTATTTTGCTGATCGAAAAGTATTAAACTACAGATGGGGTTCAGCATTTTGATTTAGTCTGAGACCCGCTTTTACATTAGCTCCAGCTTGCTGCTGACATAGCGTAGAGATAGCAAAACTCTGTTAATAAATGAGTGAGATAGTAAATTATTTACGTTACACTGGTTAGGGGAATTTATTTTCGATTTAAAATAAAGTGACGTATTCATTCAACCATAAATATTTTTTTATTCAATCCTTACGCATATGAAAGGCATATTGTTAAAAGTGATAATTTAAGCTAGAATGCTAAGTTAAACAATTCAATGCTTTAGTCCTTGTCTTTGGTACTAATAAACTGTTCCTTCGCGTGGGTTCATTTATCCGACACTATCTCCAAGATCAGCTGTAAGGAGACTGTAAAAAGTTTCCCTCTTTTGTCTCATATCTAGCCGTTGGGAAACTTCTCACTGATATGTATCCATATAGCAATTTCACAAAACATCGCAAGACATTCAAATTAACGTGACACAGGAAAGATGAATCATCAAATAAAACAATTCCATTCCGATGTTTGATTTATATAATATTTCCTTAATCCATTAACAAACTTACGTGTTTCTTAATGGCTATAAAGGTAGTTATAATATTTTAAAAAGTGTAAAAAAGTGCCTAATAGCTTTTTCTTATGATATGCACTTTATGTTTGATTTAATGCTTTCGATAATATTAGGACATTTATTGAATTATACACTGTGAATACCTGAAAGCACTGTCGCGTATACGTTCTGATAGCTTGCATATCTTTCGAAAATACCACGATGAAAGTATGCTTCACAAATTTTATTTTCTTTAAGGCTCCTGTTAAATTCAAAACTGATATTTTGTGACACATATCTGAATTAATTTTTGTTTGGAAACCCATGAAAATTGCAGGTGTTCTTATTCCGAAATTATCTAATCGAGCACTGTTATTCATTGTTTGGTAAATGAAAATGATCTTTTAGATAACATATTGTCAATGTTGGTATCTTTTTAACTGAATTTCCAGACGCCACACTACGGGAAGTGAGAAATTTCTTTCGTCATGTGACAAAAATCACTTATAATTGAATAATTGAATTATTTATATAAAATGGAAAACGTCATTCGATTCCAGTTCGTTTAAATCGTCAGCCATACCAGATGTATGTCTTTATACATTTAAAAAGAAGTCAGAAAATGTGTCAGCAAGTTTCAAGCTTGTTGGACATAGAATTTACGAACCGAATTAAGGACTTACACTTGTCACAAGAAGACACTTGAACGGTAATTGAAAACCATTGGCAGAGTTATTTCTAAATTTCTCTTTTGAAATTAATTTTTTTTTTAAATAATTTCTTTTTTCATTGGATAGCTGAGGTCATACTCGAACCTGGTACGTTTTTACTTTTTTTTCGATTTTGGATGCAATTTTTTTTTTTTTTTATGTGGATTTTTTTTTATGTTTGTTTCGGAGTTTATTTCGAGGGTAAATTTATTTGAAAAATAAGTAATTTGTACATATTACGGCTAACTTAGTTTGAGTTAAATAAGTTAAAACAACCTCCTTTTTAGCTCTGAATTTATTAACTGTTTATAAGCTGAAAATTCTGGCAAATTGTAAGAATAAAGCGACAGTTGTTTTAAAATTTTTGCACTTTTCTATATGAGTCTTTAAATTTAAAAGTAGATTTTCCTTGCCAAGTAATAAATGTCAAGAATTAATCAATTCAAAGTAGTTTATATGATTTATTAAGAAGTTGTTGCGAATAACTGAACGAATTACAGTGGTGTTTTGGAAAAGAAATATTATTTAAAAATCTATGAGGGATAATTGCTACAAATGCGCTTTCAGTGGTTGTATGCGTTTTCAAATTTAACTATTTTTTGAATATTACTTAATTTTTATAAATTCTGTAGATCATACGAAGAGCAGCATAAAGTTATTGGATTTTTTTTTTTTCTGATTGCAAAATAAATCTTGCTTGTACAAATTAAATCACCGCATCCTCATTAAATTCGATATACCTACTCCAAGGCGTAAAATTCGCCAATGAACGGTAAAGTATAATTTTAGTAAACGCGGCTCATTTTTAAAATACGTTTTAGTGGCCATAAAATTGTAATTTAACAGTTACTGTTAAAATTATTTCTACATTTAGACATTTTCTTACTTTAGTAAAACTTTTAACGAAATTTAAAAGTTCGCGTTCAAAGACCTTCTTTGCAAGTTTTAGCCAATCTAAACAATTTCGGACCAATGCTGTTTTGCTACTATGAAGATTATATTATGTTTTTTTCTTAAACTAAAGTTATTATAAATATATTAAAAGACGGATTATGAACTTATACTGTGTGTAAATTTTCTATCAGGAAACACTGTATCATTAAAATTCCGCAATGTATTCATGATGTCATATTTAGTTTCATTTTAGATTTTAAGAAAATGTAATAATGTGCAAAATATTCTAAATTATTAATATGAAAAAATAATAACATCAATTCTTCTAAATATTACATTTATTTTTTCCTTACTAAGAATTTCGATTAGAATAATTTTGATAGCTAACCGAATTTTATCTCTAGAACTTACTTAATCACGCTCTATCATCAAAAAAGATAAAAAAATATATATATCAAATTAGTAGAGCTTAATCTAATCAAATATTTCCCAGTCTGGAAATAGAGAAATTGAAAACTACAAGAACTTTTATTCTTACCTTTTAATATGGAAGTATATGCGTTCAGAATTTAATAAAATCAGTGGTGTGTTACATTTTGTTTTAATTTTATTTAAATTTTAAACCTCTTTTTGGTGTAACAGGATAATTATACAGTTTGGTTTTATTTTAGAATTCTTTGAACTTTGGAAAGATACCTTTCGATATGAATTGCAATATTTAAACTCAGTCATTCTTTATTAAGCTATTGAATTTATAGCTTTAAAAGAAATATTAATTGAAAACAAATTTCGCATTAAGGTTAATTATGGTTATACAGGTAACATTAATTAATGTTACCTTTAATAAAATTTTCAAATACAAAATATTATTAAATTAAAATGTGTATGGTTTTAGTATATTGCATCTCGTTGTTTCGCTTTTTGTCAGATACTACTACAAGTTGACCTTAACAGCCCATATTTTGTCTGACATATTAGAAAACAGATTAGTGCAATGGCGTTCGTATCTTTTTCAGGAATGCGGAAGGATATTCCAAGTAAACGACCATCAATTCCTTCAATATGCCAGATGAAAATTCCTGATATATTTTGTTTGATTCAAGGTTCGTCGAAAACCAACCAGCGTAGCGGGCGAAGCCTTCTAGTTTAATATAAAACACTTCTAAATAATCAGTATTTTATGATTATTACTATTATCATTATTAAAAATACATTGTTTGTGCATAGAAATACATTACCATATTTTTTACACAACATTTATACTTTATTTCACGTTTTCTTATATTAAATTAGAAATTCGTGACATTCAGATATTTTAAGAATTTTTTTAAACATGTGGAATACAGAAAGTATTCATCCAGAGATTTTGATTTGAAAATAACATCCGTGTCATTTTCTCTTCAAAACACATTGCATTTATTCTACAAAATTATCATATTTAATTTTCTTTCCTTATAAATTTATTCGTTTTTGTTACAATCTATATTTCTATCTATCCTCTAAAGCAGTTCAATTACATTCCACGTTCTGCATTTTTCTTCATTTCAATTTCTCTTTTAATGTAAAAATAAATATACGAAGAATTACTTCTACTATAGCTTCATTATCATATTTGGTCTGCTGAGTCTTTTTTTCTCTTTACTCATCCATTTGCATTCAGCAATGCAGAATGATTTGTTTCTTAGTTTACTCCTTTTTTTTCTCTTTTTTTTTTTTTTTTTTTTTATTATTCAGACAATTAAATTTCTGTGATTCTAGCTGAAAAGAAACTGCATTTCATTTTTTTCCAGAAAAAATATTTTGATTTCGTTTACCAAAATATTTGAAATATTTGTTTGAAAAGTATTCAACTTTTACATCAGACAAATGAAACAGTTTTAGAAAAAAATACAATTTGAATTAAAAACGCTTTAAGGTATCCGAATACCTTTAAAAGCCGATTTTCGGCCAAAATATCGATTTTTAAATTTTGGTATAATGTAATAGTCGGATTCTTTATCTTACCAAATCTGTTTGAATTTTGTTTATATCTTATTTAGGAGTCAAGTTATTGCCTTTTTTAAATTACTAAGTATCAGTATTTTGAAACCGAAAGTATCGTTCTGCTCACCGGAAGTCAGCTGATGTGTTTGTTTACGTTTAATTTTGTTTTAATATGAGCTTCAAAACTCTGGCTTTTTTATTTATTATAAATTTTAAACTAATTAGAAAGAAAGTTTTAAAGCACAGATTTTGAATGTGGTAACATGAGTTTTCTAAAACCTTTTGGCAACAAGTTCAAAGCGGTACAGTAAGATTTTACAGTAAGATTTTGAATTAAATTTTGTTTTTACGTTTTCTGAAAATCAAATTTTTAACATTTTATGTTTACGCAAAACATCACGACGGAAAAAAATTATGGATGAATCTCTTTCACATTTTTTTGTATGTGTTCATAAAGTGCAATAAAGGAAATGAACTACACTCGTAACAGTAAGTGTACTAGTTTTTATTATTATTATTATTATTATTATTGATAAAGTTTCCAATTTGCAATAAATGTTTAGTAATTTTTGCTTCATCAGTGATTAACTATATAGTTTTAAATATGTGACGAACAAATATGAAAGAAGTTCATTCCCTAGAAAATTGCGGAAGTGATTATATTCGCTGTTTTTTTCTTATTTTTCCCCCAAAATACAAAAAAATAATTTGAAATGTATAACTTTTTCTGTTTTATTTTACTTTTTTAATCACATCATGATATAGAACGAAAAAAAAGTCATATTTTAAATTAAATTAAAACAAGCCCTCCGAAGGTATTCGGATACTTTAATGATAATAAATTTTTCTCAATATGTGCAAAATTGTAACTCAATTAATTTCAAATTTCACAACTTTCTTAGTTTTTGATTTTTCACTTGCACTGACGTTAGATTAATATAGAACAGAATTTACAGCTGTTGGATACTGATACTTCAAAGTCCTTTCACTAATATGAAACGTATGGTCATTTAATTCATTCATAATTTTAAAATATTTCCTCAAGAAATAAAGGATTTTAACTGCTATTTTGTGTACAGTTGTTTAAAGATCTCTAAATTCTCTTTTTTTCTCAAAATATTTCTAAAATATATAATTATTGTATAATTTGGTGTATTATACTTATTTTATGTCAGCGAAACTGAATCAGATGTTAACACTTCACATAAAATTAAGTATTTAGTTTAAAAATATTTTGACAACTAACAGAAAAAGACACATACTTTAAGAATAATACCGAGGAAAAAAAAGTTAAAAATATTAATTTTCCGAAGAGATAGTTTAAAAATATGAATGCATTACATCACCACTGGTTTAGAAAGAGTTTAATAAACACAGCAACAACAACGACAAACAGGCTATTTGTGTGCGTTACACCTGTAAACTTTATCAGACATTTTGAGTCACGTGATGTTCTTATTCACAAATTCAGGTGGAAGAAAAGATCACCACGCACTGTAAATTGAAATAAACTTCAGACACTTAATTGTCTGAAACGGAATTTTAATTTTTCAGTCGCTTTTTGCGTCTGAATTTCCGACACTCTAAATCTCTGAATCTCAGCGCCTTTTTTTTATTTCTTTATTTAGTAAGCTTGATACGTAGCCATGTTTTTGACCACGTTTAATCCTAGAAAACTTTTGACCATAAAGCAAGGGTATGTTTGTTACACAAATAGAACCTGATTAAATCATAGGCAAATTGAAAAATGGCATTTCCCTCTCTACCGCCATCCAGCCTGATTTTAGGGGCTCAGAAATTTGGTATGCAATTTTTATAACGCTGATAATTAAAATCTTTTTGGCATTGTAACTATTATAATCAATATTTTGAACTTCTGTAGTAGAATAAAATTAAAAACAAAAAATATTTATATGGGTACAGTAAAACCTCTCAATAGCGAATACCACGGGACTATGAGATTTGTCCGCCATTGGAGGCGTCTTCTTTTCTGATTTAAAAGTATATTAGAAATGTATTTCATAAATAGTGGTGTCCTTTATTTAGGCGTGTCTGTTATGGATATTTTACAGCAGAACCTTCATACGAAAAACTTTACTTAGCAAACACTCACCTTTTCAACATAAATATATATTTTTACCTCAAAAAACCAAACACCTTCGAATAGTCGTAGCAGAAAAATTCAGCGATCCCGTGGTGTCTGCGATTGAGAGGTTTTACTGTATTTAAAATTATTAAATTTGTTTTTTAAGTTTACTCTACTACTTTAAAAGTTCAAAATATTCATTATAATTAGTATAATTTAAAAACAGGCTTAAACTATAAGCTTTACAAAATTTACATATCTAATTTGGAATGCCTGAAAACGTAGGAGGAGGAGAGGGGACACTGACCAGTTTGCCTATGCTTTAGTTTGTCCTCCGTCTGCAAAAAGTCCAGCCCTGGATTATTGTTCAATAAACAGAGGTGTCAGTTTCGGAGGTTTATGGACGTTTCCTAATATCGGACATCTCTAATTAGCGAAACCTTTTATAATCCACAAGATAGTCATATTTGTTTATTTTTTCCTCACAAAAGCAGACACCTTCTATTATAGAATAAATTTCAAAGTCCCCAAGTGCTCGATGTTGAGAGATTTTACAGTATTGTTATAAATATATTCTTTGTGTTTTATCGTGCTCTACTATAAAAGTTTAAAATATTCATCATAATCAGAGCAATGTAGAAAGCGATTTAAAAAAAAATTACGAAAATTGCATACAGTTACGAAAAATTTGCTTTACGAAAATTTCATAAATATTGCACATGGTGAAGGTCCCACTTACCTGAGAAAAGTGTAACATTTTTAAAAATATACCCACCTATGGTATGCAAATTTTAATTGGAAGTTAGATCAGTAGTTCGTGAGGAAGAAATACTTATATCATTTTAAACGAAAATCCCTTTATATATCCGACTAATTATATTAAAATATGCATTTTTTTCAGCCTCAAAACATAATCCACCTAAAAAAAAAATCTGTTTACAAGCTTTGATGGAACGCAGACGAATTTCACCATATTATTGATATAAAGAAATACGAATTAAATCAGAGAACTTCACATTCCACAGAAAATGAATAATTTCGAAATAAATTATTAATTCAAAACTTCGCTCACATAAAAATAAACGCTCAGTTTGAATAATCAACGAGTACCAGGTTTGAATAAAGAAATCTAAATCGCATGAGTAACTGAGAGTGTCCGATGGTAACTAAAACGAAACGGAAATAGCACTTGTAGCATAAAGTTATTCTGGCCAGTAAAGCTGACTTTATTTCCTTTAACAAATATTTCAATATAAAATAAAGTTTGTCAATCCTCTCATATATGGGGAGGCTTAGGCCATTATTTTTTCATGTTTAAAATCAATCATTTTTCAAGTTTCTTATATAGTACACTGGTGTTGCAATTTTATTTTGATAACTGATTGTATAACTAATAAAATGATACATAAAACTTTATTCTAAGCCCAATATTTAAAAAATAAAAAATAATTTTGTAAAAAATGGGTCAATCCTCCCCTATCTCCCCTACAAATACTAAAGTTTTAAAACCTTAGCCATAATCTCATTAAAGACGTAATCTTCAGGAAATTAACTTATATATTAAAATCACTTTACAGAAAATTTTCAAGTCATACCCATCTAAATAAATCGTATTTACTTCAAAGTGTTTTACTGCTTGTACAACTGTTGCCCCGTTGTTTGCGCAACCGGCTGGTAAAACTATTATAGCTGGTTCGATTTTAAGTTAGCAACTTTTATTTTTTCCCCACTTTCTTTAATTGACGTATATTTTAACATCCTTTTACGGAGAAGAAAGAAACATGTATTCGTCAATTAACGGGAAACACCAGGTATCACTGCTGCCAGGAAAATTTCCGTGAATTGAAGAAAGTATTTCTGAGAGTGTAGGCTGATGGGAACGAAACACTAGTTTATATTCAAACAGGAAAATTCATCTGATGTGTGCTTATCGTTAAAATTTAGATTTTGCAATGTTTCAGTGCATAAAGCATGAAGACATTAGGTCAGGGATGGCGAACCTTTTTTAGTATGCGTGCCGAAAATTTCACATTTTTATGTACCAACATTCTAATGTGCCAGAAACATTTTAACTTAGATAAAATCCAATAATTCATTTTTAAAGCATTTTTACCTAATATTTTTACACTTATACTATATTCGATTCCTGGATGATTTATTATGCCGTATTTACTCAATAATATAGCCATGTCGCATCGAATTCCGTATTAATAATCTATAAGCGAGTTTTCCTTTTATTGTATACTTCCGAACAAATCATTTTTATATCTTATTAGGTCAAACCAGGTTCAATAGATACATAATTATTTACATTATTAAAAATTCAATTTGCAAAATTAAAACCCATAATAATTTAAAACCCTAAAGCTAAATAAAATAATGCCTAATCTAAAGCAGAAGCGTATCAATTATGCATATTACTATGCAAACTATCTCTTAAAATTCCATTTTCAAAAATAAAACCTTTGAAATTTGATAGAGAAACAATATAGAGAAGCACACGATATGTTGAATGGAACATGCGTTTTCTTTTGTAATTAATTTTATCAATTAAATTTATTAATATTTATTTTTTATTCCATCAATAGTTCCCTAACTGTTATGTCAATAAAGTGTAGAAGTATCACTGTGCGATTCCTCTTCATATGGTTATCCTTACAAATTAACCAAAAAATTTATGCTGGCCGGAAACTTTTGACCGCTACTGTATATATATTTTTACTCAATAATTTGTAAATATATTGGAAATATTTTAGACAAGGCTTCCGAAAGAAATGTTCAATATTTCAATGTATTTTTTATGCTGCACATTAATATAAATGAAGAAAAGCATTTGACATGAAATATAAACTACATTTAAGATCTATAATCTTTTCATTCTAATGTCAAATAACTAAAATATCATTTGAACTGTAAACTTTTCAGAAAACATCAATTATTTAAATTAAAATAAATAATTGCATGACACCGGAAAGTGGACCTATCGAAAAACGTAGAAAATGAAAATTGATTGCTCCCTGTCAAATGCAGATGCGTTTCTAAATCTGAATGGGGATATTTTTTATATGTTTTCTCTATTCAAAATTATTTACATTCTGTTTCAAATGAATAAATCTCTAATATTTCCACAAAATACCGAAGTGAGCAAAATTTCTATAATGCACATATGGACGATATTATATATGAGTAGCTAGAAATATAGTTAGGAAGATAGATATAGATATCTTAATATAGATATATACAGGGTGCCAATCAAGACCGCCAAAACTCTGCGGAGCCAGATTCCTCGCCGGGAATATGGGAAAAAGTGATATAAGATATATACGTCTACGACCCCTTCATTGTGAAAAATGACACATATTGCTTAATCTACATGAATGTAGAATAATCACAAACGCAAATATGTAATAACCTGTTCCCAGTCACCCAAGATACTGAAAAGTGTTACTTTATCTGTAGAAACCCCCAAAAACAATTTATTTAAAAAAAATTAAAAAAGGATTTAAAAAATAACTTTTATTAGCTACCCGCAATTCCGGAAACGTTTCCTAGTGGTTTTTAAAATGCCTTAATCAGTTATTTGAATCCGGAAAATCGGTTTTTTGGATTCTATCCTTTCTCAGATTCTATTTTCAGCTACATATCTGAATTTATGCATGTAACAAAATAATGTTAATTTTCATATTAATTTTAATGCTATTAATATCCTATGTTTGCTGTTAAACATGTTTTCTGAATATAAAAATATTTACCTGAGAATTGATAGCATCCAAAAAAGAGATATTCCGATATCAGAAAACTGATTATTGCACAGTCAAAGCTACTCAGAATCGTTTCCGAGGGGCAGCTAACAAAAATTTATTTTTATAAATTATTCTTCAAATTTCAAAAATAAATAGTTTTCTGAGGTTTTTAAAAGTAAAAGAACGCTTTTTGGAATCTTCGGTGATTTGGAAGAGGATATTGTATATTTTCGTTCTTAATTATAGTACATTTTTGTAGATTAAGAAACATCTGTAAATTTTTATCTGCAGTTTTTGAGAAAAAAGAAAAAAAAAGTAGGACATCATATCTGCTTCAATAATAAAAACTTTATTGACAACATGAACATCAGTATTTGCACATGTTTGTAGACGAAGGAAGATGCAAAATATATCCACCGCGAATATCGTGGCATGCATGCTCCCGCCGTGTAATGGCGTCAAGCCGTCATTTGAATCGTATGTAAAGGGCTGCATCTGGTAGCTATCGGTAATCTTCTCATGGTGATAATGTACTCCGTATGTGAATATTGCGACATGTGTTTTATCTTCGGTTTGTGTAATGGTAAAATTTCAAAATCTCCCTACGTAAACCTTAAGCAAATACCGCTGTTCCTGTTCCCATTAATGTTTTTTTTGTTTCTTCACGAGATATGACGTCATACTTTTCTTTAGCAGTTTCTTGAAAACTATGATTCGTAGAGGTACAGTTCCTTGGATAGTTTTATATACACTAAGACGGGAATCTCGTTCTGTAGAGCCTGCACGGTCTCCTTGGGACACCCTTAAGTAAATACAAAATGTTGAAAATGCTGTTCTTCACAATATTACAAACAATTTACATCAAAAGATCTTTTAACACATTTAAAGTTTAATATTTTATACGTTCACAGGGTAAATTGTACTTAAAAACACATTCTCCATGTTCTAACAATCCAATCGGCGATTGGTGAAAGGAACTGACTAGGCAATATCCCCAGCTGTCAGTTCTGGATTTTGACAAGTGTAGTATCGTTCGATAGCTCTTGTCAGGAGATCAAGAGATGTAGTGAAACTATGCACCCGCATCAAATATTTCACGGGATATGGGCCCTTTTCGCTTTCAGAAGAAGAAAAATAAAGAAGGAAAAACGGCATGAGACTCCTTTAAAAATGATCGAAGGCAGGAATTGTGTCTCATAATTAATTATGATGCCGTTTTTCTGCGTAAAGTGTTGAAAACATCCAACACCAAACGATTCGACATAAAAGGTTTTTAAAATTTCACAATGATTTGCCAAAATATTGAAATATATTTCTTAAATACACCTTGGAAACCGAACATGTAATGAATCGTTTTCGCCTTCTTCTTGACAACATGCAAATTACCACTAAGAAAGCTGAACACTTAGGTTGAATTTTACACATATTTATCATAAAAACTGCAGTAAATACAAATTCTTCTTATGGAACTTGATTAAAACTTTAGCTGTCACGAGTGCCACACTTAGTGCAGTTTATGCGCTAACTATCATTGTCGTGTATATACGATTTTTAAAAATACATTTCACTGTTTTGGAGTAGAAATAACTAAACTTGAGCAACTACATAGTTTTCAAATGCTAAGATAATTTCTCATTAGTATTTCTGGATTATATACGTCTCCCTATTTAATCACAGATATATTTAATAATACAATTAATAAAATTTAAGTTATGATAATTCAGTGAATTTTCATCATAGAAGAATGGAAATTTTACGGTTGTACTTGTCAGAACAGGGAGATTTTTCTTCTAATTTTTTTTACTTTTATGACTCATAGAACGTAGAAAAAAGTGCAATTTTTTTGCAAATTAGTGACAAGTCTATTTTATCAACATAAACATAGTTCCTGTCTGGTTTCCGATACTTTTCCGATTTACATATCTTAATATCTCGAAAACAAAAAGTGCGGTCTTATTTTCTGAGACACCCGGTTTAAATAACTTATAATTTTCCATTTTATTAATGTTTTATTAAACTACAGGGTGGTTATAATTAAACTTCCCCTATAAACAACATTCTACAGCGCAAACGGGTGAGCGAAATGCAATGCAATTTTGTATATAGACTATACATGAGATGCGCTCACGGAATTTCGAAAAAAAAAATAGGTAAAATGTCCACCAGATTGTGCTTTTTCCGGAAAAAACATTAAATTTAACACAATAAACGACCAAAACGGAATACAAAAACAATATAAACAATCCTGAACAAGAATTATGAGTAATAAAATGTAAAACCGGCTGTTTTGGCCGTTTATTGTGTTAAATTTAATGTTTTTTCCGGAAAAAGCGCCATCTGGTGGACATTTTGGAACTGATTTTTTTTTCGAAATTCCGTGAGCGCATCTCGTGTATAGTCTATATACCAAATTTCATTGCATTCTGTTCTCCTGTTTGCGCTGTAGGATGCTGTTTATAGGGGAAGTTTAATTATAACCACCCTGTACATTAAATGCAAGTAAGCAAATTTAATGTAAAACATGATTGTATGTAAGACATAATATTGCGTAATTAAATGCATAATGGTTCATTTATTTTTGTTATAAAAAAATAATAAAAATACGCTGTGTAATAAATTTAAATATTATTTACTGTCGGCGTCATTTTTTCTGGCTTATCAAGGTGGTGTGCTGTGAATAATTTTTAATTTCCTTTGTAAATTTATTTCATCGTGCACGTTTTTAAATTTCTGCAGAAAGCTGATGCAATGATAAAAAGAAGAGTGCAAGTGTGCCTTTTTTACTCTAGTAATCCCTTCAGGTAGAAACTGCTGGCAGGTGAGCTCCATCGCCCACGCTGATGATTCTTCCTGATTCTCTGATCTCACTTGAACGTCTGGTGGCTGCGATATTAAAACCCGACGACTAAATCATTTTACTTCATCGTTCGGGAATTTCACCCGATGAAGGACTCTAGTGGTCATGTATAAAAACAGATATATTAACGCGTTATATGATACTATTTTTTGATAGTCGTTTAACAAAAAAAAAATATTTACAATTACGATACAACTTATATGACTGTAAAAAACAGTCAGCTTTTTTTAAAGATGATAAGTAGAATATTCTAAATACAAATAACATGAATAACGGTAGAGAAATTCCTAAAATATCTTATTTGTTTTTATTTTATGAAGAACGTCTTAAAAATTTACTAAATTGTTTTCGAACAAATCCGCTTTCTTATTTTAATAGAATACAATTATAAATAAATATTTTTTTTTTCGCTGAGAAATTATTATCACTGTGCCGAAGTCATGTGACTGTCATCAATAGTTCCGGGCTGACCGCTTCACTTTTTATTTGCCAAACGGCCATTAGTCGGTCGCAGGTGATAAATCGCCAAATATTTTTCCATCGCCATCACTTTATTAAAATATAAATCTATCACTCATTTAATTTAAAATACATAACTTTCATTTAAAATACACATCTTTCACTTACCACACTTAAAATACAATAAATAAATAAATAAATAAGTAGACATATTTCCAGCATAGTATCTTGGCGAGAAAAAAAAATTGGCATCGTATTTTCCGGCAATCTTTATCCTATTTCATATACATAAGCAATTTTTTTCCACATTGATACAATTTATTTAATCTAAAGAAGCCAATAATCTATTTTTATATAAAAATAGAAGTAATTTGGGTACATATGTTATATTCGCCCCATATTGGCGCGATTTTTTTCTGTCGCCAATATCATATAGGCAACGGGTACTTAACTTGCGCCAAAGTGTCGTTATTTTGCTTGATGTGGTAACCCAGATTATGTTGTTTATGCTGTTGATGTTTTCGCTAAATTGGCAACCGAAAAATATCGCGCCGATATGGGGCGAATATGACATCTGTACCGTAATTTGTATCTAAACAAATATTGTATATATATGTGTAGATAAAATGTTTATATGCAAATAAATACACATAAATAAAAATAAAAGTTCACCAGTTTTATTTTCATAGCTATTTATATATATTATTAACGTAATTTACTTTCTGAAGCCCGAATTGCACCAAGCTTAAAAAAAAAAAAAAAAAAAAAAAAAAAAAAAAAAAAAAAAAAAAAAAAAAAAAAAACAAGCCAAGGCCCCTGTAATGGAAAAGTACCTAAATAAGCAATTAATCGTAATAATAATAACATAAACTAAAATATTTCATTTCAGCACCAAAGTATTGTTTCTAATTTACATTCAAACAAATATATATTCCAAGGTAATTTCAATTGAAATTAAGTTGACAGCTTTTTATTTATTTATTGAATAACAAACATGCGACTTGTGTGCTTGACATGAGAGCCCGCTTATAAGTCGGAGACAAGATAGCACAAGGAAATATTACAGCATAAGAGAAATACACCCTGGGAGTTCCATACAAAGTGTGTGTGCAATGGAACCAGCGGGAATCGAACCCACAAACTCTTACGCACAAGCGATTAGCTGACTGGTGCTTTGACCATTCAGCCGGAGAGCCCCCAAGTTGACAGCTTTCTATTCCACTTCAAAGTAAACAAACACAAGAGATTCATTCATTATAAACGGTAGAAAATATTAGGCCATGGAGGTAATCATTCGCAAAGCAGGTTCTCCAACAATGAATGGACAATATTCTAATGACGTCATAGTATGTAAATTGGCGGCGCTAACGTTTGTTAACGGCTCGCATACACGAGGGTTTTATTTTGCTATTTCTCTTAGTTACGTTACTTTAATGTCATATTTATGAACTCAGAAATCAAATCTTTAAAAACAAAAATATATATGTTCCTTATTTAGTTATTAAGTAGTGAAAAAAATTTATAAATGCACGATTTTCAAAATTTAAATAAATTTATTGATACTAAAAAATAACATTGAAGTAACGGCATGTTTAAGTAAAATAAGTTTAATTTACATATTTTATGAACAAATCTCAGTTCAAACACTTGAAATTTCACTCACTTTTACAGTTACGGAAATTAAGAGCTATTCGTCAAAAAAGATGAAATAAGCATAATAACAAAAAATGTATGAAATGTTATCAAGTGCGCAAAAAATTCTTGATTTCTCTTTGGACTCGCAGGTAAGGATTGAGCAAGTGAATTAGTTTAAGAATGAAAGTAACATGATGCAATGCTTAGCATATATTTAAGGGAGACCAAACTGGTCGCCAGAGGCGGCTAGTTGATATAATAATTACCCTGAGAATTTATTATCTGAGTTCAAATTGACACAAATTCAATCTGACATATAAGTTAAAAATATAGATAATTTTCATTTATTAATTAACTATATTCATTTCTTCACGGTAAATGCCATGTGGGATATTTTGGATCAGTTTTACATTCTTTAAACATTCACTAATATGATAGGTTTAAAAGGGATTTATCTAATAAATGTCAGATTGTTACTAATGAAAAGAATCTTGCACTTATAACTTTGCGTTTTAGAGAATTACTAACAGTGCATGTAGGTAATTCAATTTTAAAATGCAAGCTTAATTAATTTTCAAAGTTTTTGAAGGACTTCCTCCAAGTTTCTTATAAATAGGCTCAGAAAATGTTAAAATTTTAATTTAAATATGTTAAATTGGCTCTGGATTTTTTAAAAGCATTATATTAGAATTTTCTTAGTTTATTTGTGAGACAGAAATAATTAAATCATGCGCATTATTTGCTAATTAACTGGCTACCACTGATAGTTTTATAGGAGTTATGGCTGAAGAAAGCCGATTTGTTATTCTTGAATTTAACAGAAAGAAGAAAAATATGATGAGATTATTTTAAAATAGTGGGAAGCTACAATACAAAGACTATGTACTTCGCTTCACACATTGATTTATATTTCAATATCTCCATAGGCTACTTCCATGTGCACTTCTCACGTCTGTCACATACTATGATTTTCGGCTACCAGTATTTTAGAACGGAGAAATGTGACATATTTTATCTGAGATATGTCATTAATTGAATAAGTCGAAGCAAACTTTTCGAAAATAGTGGTGGGCAACAAGCATAGCGATTTTAGGCTGTGTGACAGACATGAAAAATTTGCATGGGAATAGCCCATAAAGATTTTAAGAAATATATTTATACCAAAGTTCTAAAACATTTTGTGCACACAACAAAATGATATATAAATCTATATCTATCTTTTTCTACTGTGATTTTCAAGAATATAAAATCAGAGAATGTTGACTGTTTTTGAAAATAAATATACAGTGGCGGTCAAAAGTTTCCTCCCAGCATAAAATTTTTGGTTAATTTGTAAGTACACCTATATGAAGAGGAATCTCAAAGTGATACTTATGCACTTCATAGACATAATAGTTAGGAGCATATTTATGGAATAAAAAATAAATATCAATAAATTTAATTGACAAAATTAATTGCAAAAGAAAACGCATGTTCTGAAAAGTTTCCGGCCAGCTTGGCAAGATTGGAAAAAAAAAATGGCGTTACAACAGAAAATGACAGTGATCAACAACATTTACAATCAGTATTTTGTCTTCGGGCATTTAAGAATAAGTACTGCGGGGCAGCGACGTGGCATCGATTCAAAGAACGGTTGAAAATCGTCTATGGTAAGTTTTTTCCATGGTTTTTGCAATTTTGGGGGAAACTCTGCTGAATTGGAATATTTATAATTCCGCACACGTTTTCAAGTTCGTTCCAAAGATTTTCTATTGTTTTCTGATCGGGTGATTGGGCTGTCCATTTCAAAAGCGGAATTTTTTCGTACTAAACCCACTGCTTGACGAGCTTGCATGTAAGATTTGGGTCGCTATCATGCTGAAACAAATAGTTGCCCATAATTTTTTCTCCAATAAGAGAGCAAATGATCTTGCAAGAAATATGTATGCATTGCACCATTCATCTTGCAGCGAATTTCAACTAACGGACCGACATATTTTCCAGTAAATGCTCCCCACAGCATAATGTGTCTTCCGCCATGCTTCACTGTAGGAATAACATACCCGAATCTTATCTTTTGTTTTTAGGTTGTCGGACGTAGTGTCTGCCATCATTACCAAAAAGGTTGAACTTCGATTCGTCGTAAATAGTACTTTTTTTAAAATAGTACTTTTTTTCCAGTTTACGTTTGACCAGTCTTTGTGTTTCTTGGCAAACGCCAGTCGGGTCATCTGATATTTTTTACTTGTGAAAGATTTTTTAACACCGACTCTTCCATAAAGTCCTACGTCACGTGAGCATCTTGACACGGTAGATCGACTTATTTCAACAATATTTTAACCCCGTAAATCGAGGGGAATTGCAGTGGAATTTTTATGCGGGTCATCAACTGCTTTTCTCCTGATAAATCTGTCCACACGAATATTCGTTTTCCGGGGTCCCCCGTACCGTGGCAAGTCCTGAAGGCCATGGCCATCTTTATATATTTTTTTAAATATCATTTACAGTAATTTTCCGATCGATAACTTCGCCGCAATCTCACGAAAGCATTGGCCCTTTAGCGACAAACAAACTACTCGTTTACAAACAATAATTGTTGAACTTTTAATTTTTGAATTTCAAATACGTTATTCATATCGATTAATTAACAAACACGGTCAAAAAAACACTTTACCGATAGCAAAAACTAACGGATGACGAATGGCAGGAAACTTTTGCACACGCGAATTTCGAATTCCTCCCCTTTGTATCAAGTATCTTCAGTATCCAATCGAAATGATCACGTGGTCAGAGGTAATTTGCTTATTCCTAACTTTTGGAGCAATTGTGCTTCTTCTTCGCTGAAACGTTCTGTCAAACAAATCAAAGAAACTAACTGGCCGGAAACTTTTGACCGCCACTGTATATGCCAATAAATTATTCGTGTGCTGTGGTCGTCGAATCTTTAACCCTTTGATGGGTGCCGTTTGCAGTCTGCAAACGGTTAAATTTAATGCCTAAATTGCCAAATGACACCAGTAAATTTTTAGTACAATTTCGATTTCGTAATATACGTGGAAAAATGCTGTTAATATTTTCAAATAAATTTGTTTGTTAATTGCGGTGCGAATTAATTATTTGAACATTTCTTGATCAAAAATGCCTTACCCCGGAAAGGGTTAAGACGTCGGAAGACACACCAAATGAATTGAATTCAAACTTGATTTGCATGTACTTTTAAGGACGAAAATAGTTTCTTGAAAGCTGAAAGAATTTATTATTGTAGGGAACGTGACGTAACTGCAACATAAAATTTATTTTTGGAAGTAAATTCTGATATACACACTATAGTTGAGAATGATTAAATATGGAATATAATTCTACGCATTTTTATATTTTAACCCATGTATATGCAAATGTTCATGTAGAAAAATGCATTTAGTTATTGTTAAAGATACATTTAAAAAAAAAAACTGAAATATGAAATTTGTTAGCTAAATTTGAAAACCAAAATAGTACTTAATTTTTTTAAATCAAATTTTATCAGACGTTACAGTATGCGTTAAGGATATTTTTAGCTTCAGAAAACTATACGACATGACTATTTATAGACGAATGTTTCATTATTGAAGACGTAGATAATTCCCCGTTTTTTAAACTTAATTAAAGTTATTTTTTAACACTCAATAATGCTTTTATGTAAGAAACGGTGAATGTATTCTACGTGCATGATTAATATGTATGTTTTTTTTTACGAAAATTAGTATAAAAAAGCATTATGAACAATGTTCGATTACTCATGTAGCAGAAAGGAAGAACATACATTCTATAAAAGGTTTCAGTATTTAAATTTAGTTTTGTTTCATTTAAGTTGTAATCAAATCTTAATAAAATTTAAATCTTAATCCTTTTTGTTTCCTACAGAAGCAGTCACTATCTGGATCGCGGATCACAAAGTTACAAACTTAACCAGTTTTTTTAACGATGAAATTATTCCTTATTTTACAAGATATGTTCCTCCATTCAGAATGGTGTACATAAATTTTTGAAAGGTATTGTGTGAGGAAATGTTTCGCAAAAAGTAGTTAGTATTAGAGATTTATTCATAGTTGCTAATACATTATTATGTTGCCTTGGAAGGCATGACGCATTAATAACGTAAAAAAAAAAGTTTATAACCTTTCATACTAACAGGGCCAGGTTCGGTTATATTTAATACATTTACTAGACTACTTAATAAAAAAAATAGTGTTAAATAAAAAAGAAATAGTGTTAAAAATTTGGATAATACTTCCCTTATTAAGAGTTCTGTAACCACATTAATTGATTTATGAACAGATTGGAAATAAAGATGTATCACAAAAATATAATATCGATCATTTATTTATTAATCTTGTTTTATTTCATTTTTAATAACATTATGTTTCTATTCCTGACTAATTTCTGAAGCAAATTAAACAATAGCTGCAATGTCTCATCCCTTCTTACAAAGGAGATAAAAGCAAAAATAGTATTTTTTTTATATCTCAGGACATAGATGGGTTATGCTCTTCCCTTTACTTCTCGTACTTGTAAATATACTTCCGCTCTTATGGCAAATTGAACTGTCTTAAGTGAAGACGGAAAATGGTAAAGTAAAAGGATTTTTTTCTATTTTGTTTTCTATTTTCATTATTTCTCGACACCAATAAGTGTTTTTAATGGTGAATAGAAACACACAATTTAGGAGTGAATTATTTATTTGTTTCATTTTTTCAGAAAGTGACATTTTATTAGAACAAGTATAATGACTCATTTATGCACAGTTATACACAATTATACAAAATATCTAAACGTATTTGGTCTATTTTTCTAAGATAAAAAAGTTGTCAGCTTGAATTTTTTTTTTCAAAATTCCGTGCAGTCAGTCTTAATATAATATCGTTATAAAAGACTTTTTACGACTTAGAGTTTGTACGATTAGATTACATTTATTGATTTATTGATTAATTTATTTATATTCTAAAAACACAAATTTAGATGGTATGACAATCACGGTGGATTCATGACACGTATGAGTTTATTAATTAACCCATTAAGCGCCGCTGTATTAAGCGAGTTAAATAAATAAAGTTTATATATGTATTTTATATACATAAGATGTCTCGATGATAAAACAATTGAAATTTCTTTAATAACTGTAACCGTTTAGAATATATAACATGTTCCCATAGCGGGAGCGTTGGCGTTTAATAGGAGTTGAATCCTCCTCCGAATTGGAAAGAAGCACGTGTTATCTTCTCCTACCAAAATGCAATTGCAGTTAGAAAATAATAATATTTTTCTGGCATGCTGCAAATGATTTTATACAAACATATGAATAATTACTAAAAAGACATATATTAAAAATTTAATATTAATATTTGAAAGCACTTTCATTCAAACCTTTTGAACGAGCAGTAAAAATTTCAGAAATACAATGTCAATCTTACATTTTTTTATATTTTAACTAGAGAATTGTCAATGGATCGTCACGGAAAAACTCTGATGTAACAGTTTATTGCATTATACACTCCACTACACACACACACACACATACATATATATATATATATATATGTTTTACATCTTCGCTTCTATGTACTTACATTAAAGAAGTTTATTCCATAGACACGTTAACTTAAATTATAACTATATATATTCTTAAATGCTGTATTAAATTTTCTTTATTATCTGTTTCAAATAAAGCATTTATTTTAAAATTGGAAATTGTGACATATCTCATTTAAATGTTTGTAATAAATGCTTTTCACGTTACCACAACAAGATATTCAAATTATTAAAAAAAAAATACATTACTTTTATTACGTCTTTAATAAGAGGCTTTCAGGTATTAAAAAAAAGATCGACAAGAGTATCAACGTTAGTACAATTAATATAATATGAAACAATTCATATTTTCGAAATTTTTCTTATACTTTTTTGTATATGATATATGAATATACCTATGGCTGTCTGTTTCAAAAGTAGCTCTAAGTACTACTTTATTATATTTTCATTTATGCTCAATGTTCTTGATACAGGAAATTACAAAATACTCTTTTTTAACGCTTTAGTATTAATTAACAATCACTCATAGCAGAATCCTGTAATATTTTTTTTTCTTTTTTGTATTTTAAATGAGACAAAATTCTTTTTTTTTCTTTAAAGTTGATACAGATAAACATCATAAATATAACTTTTCTTATTTTAAGGAGTTATCGATGCATTTTACTAAATCTAATCATGTTCAAAGTGGTTTTTTTTTAATATATATATAATACTACACATTCAAACTCAAGTGAACTGAAATACACTGCAGTACATAAAAATAAATCTAAAATGCTCTTATGCAAAATTTATAATCTCTATATCTTATAGTCATATGGTCTATAAATCCTCTTTTTTCTTCAAATAGTTTAACTGGTTACTTTTCACTTACTGCTTAGGAACGCAATATTTTGTTTATGGAACTGCGCTTGCAGGAAAAGGGACGGATGTGCTACCACAAGCCGCCAATGCCCCATTTGTGGGAACATTCAAAAGAAACATTTCTAATATTGCTTTAAATGAATATATTTAATTCGGATTAGGAATGTATTGTTATTTGAAATGTTGATTTTAAATATTCACTGCACTTGTAAAAATAGAAGAATTTCTTTCTTTTTCTCTACTAATTTTACTTGAGATAGTCGAAAAAATAAAAATTGTCTTTTTTAATTTTTTTTTAAATAGAAAAAATATATATATCATTCTGAAAAAAATATATATTAGTCTCCATATTATCTCCATACTTTTCCATACAAATTATATTTTTTAAATATTTTAAAAATATTTTGAGAAAAAAAAATAAATTATTGTTCCCGTAATGGATTAAATTAATATTACCTTTTCGCGATTAAAGCATTTTATTTAAAGCTTATGGAACATTTAAAGAGAATGCTGCAGTAATTTTATTATCAGCTGTCGTTGAAACTTAATTCATTTCCCGACACTTCGAGTAGGTCCGTTTGCAACTGCAATTAATGGAAGACTGGTTTATCCCTTTAAGATTGGGCCGCGAAAGTTTTGGTAGAATGAAAAGTTTTGATGGTTTTCTCTAATTAATAGGATCATATTTGATAGAAATAAAAACGGTTTTACAAAAATACCGGATGTCAGGCTATACCAATGGAGAATCCACGCAATTCTGTGGTTACTGGCTCTACTTTAAATAGCACAAAAAAAAAGGATTTTTTTATTTTTATTTTCTTTAGGATCACCTACACAATTGTGTCGGTCAGATCTTAAAGGGTTTATAAGCATTGGATTTGACTGTGAAAACCGGCACTTCTTGAACAGGGTGCTTTACTGTGTTTAAATCCTTATAGAGTTTTGATGTTAGACATATGCTCAAAAATAAATCTTGGGTAACTGGATGCACTAGGAACTGGATTGGATAATTCATTATAATGTAGAATGGCTATGAGTTTACAGACTTAAACAGTGATAAATAGTTGATAACAGGTCATAAGATCCATGTTACATGTGATTTTAATTGGTAATTAAAGTATAGGAGAACATCGAAAAAAGAGTGGCATTTTACGAAAAGATGATTGCACTGTAAAAAAAAAAAATACTGCCAGTTTCCCGGTAGGAATCGGAAAAATAGTTGATATCGAACACGCATTTTGGAAGGATTTTAGCGAACATCTTAACCCTTTTTTATAACATTCTAACAAAACCGGCGCTTTGCATCACGGAAGTGCTGAAATATGCCAAGTGGGTTTTGTGTGCCTATTTTTATTAGAAGAAATTATACTGCTATATCTTATAAAAATAACCAAGGTCATAAATTCCAGGGTTCTAATTATGCAAGTTTTTGCAACAGATATATTACAGAAGTCGCAATTTTTGAACGTTTTTTGTTCCTGCAGAGATTATTTTTAAAAATTTTTAAAAACTGTAGCTATATTTACGTCTGTAAAGCAAAAACTATGTCAATTTTTGTATTTCTATCCCTAACAATTTAAAAAAAATCAGAGTTTAGAACTTTTTTAGATAGGTTCTCTCACTTTTCAGACTTTTAAATTTCGATTTTTTTTTAAACTGTTCTTACCAAACACTAAATTAACCACCATGTGAAATTCCATGTTTCTATCCCAACAACAATATAAACATTGCAATTTTAGAACATTTTTGCCCCTCCATCTTTTTAATTTCGAATTTTATAATCTATTCTATGCTATTATTTATATCTCGGAACCACACACACAACACATTTTAAGTTTCTATACCTAATAGTTCTAAAAGAACCGTAATTTTGAACATATTGCGCCAATTTCACACCTGTAAATTTGTCATAAAATTTAACTGTGTCATCACCTTTAAATGTTAAATCAGATGTGTTGTAAGCTTTCTAAATTGTTTATTTAGACATCATCTTTCACCTTATTAACCATTTCAAAGGTACAGTACTTCCATACTCAAAATGACGAAGTGATTGATTGACACCAGAATTTACAAGCAAATTCATTTGAAAATAAGCAAAAGCTTTTCTTCGCAAACACTGTAAAAAAAAACACTGTAGATTTGACAGAACAAACTCGATTACAGTGAATGTGCTGCATCTTTCTTTGGTTTTCTGACTATATAAACATAGAAAATACAGTAGTTGCGTAAAATTAACAGTACAATGTGCTGGCAATTTGGACGCCAGCACAAACTGCTGGCGTCCGAATACAGCAGTACTTACGTATCAATTTACGTAATTCATTCGTAAATACTGTACGTAAATCATATGCTTTCTTTTGATATTGATTTTAAGAAATAATATTTTTGTAAACAAGTGACGAAATATTTAGGTGAAGATATAAAATATTTTCAAGCAGCTGAGAAAAAAACAGTGAAATTTTTCTCTAGTTGTTTGGACTAAGGTTTACATGAAAAATAAATAAATAAATAAAGGCTATATGCTTGGGAAAATAAATATCCATTACAAATCTGTGTCATCCGCGAAGAATTTTCTAGCGGTCCGCAGATATACAATAAAATCGATAATATGAAATAATTTAAAATATGCCTTGATAGAGCGGTCGGCTGCGACACGAATGACTACGTCATCGAGTTACGGGATGAAATCATGATGCAGGACAAGATTTTTAGGAGTACATTAAGGAATGACTGGTCTGCCTCGACATTTCTTGGTACGATAGGCGCAGCAGCGGGCGCCCACTCGAATACAAATGAAAACCCTATAAACATAGTATTTTACATTACATTGCCATATATACTACTTCGTATCGACTTTCAAGATGAATTAAGGGTTTATGAAAAGCTTATTAAGCGTACGTGAGGAAAAGACTGATTCGGCATAACTTGGTACAAAGCGCGAAGAACGGGGCGCCAATTCGTTATTTTCGCAGTGTTATTACGTCATCGAGTTACGGCTTGAAATTTTGGCAAATGAAACATACCGATTATTACAATACGAATATTTCAGTCTGCCTCGTCATATCTTGGTAGGAGATGAGCAGCGCGGGGCGCCGATTCTTAATTTTGGCGGTATAATCACATCATCGAGCTGCGACTTTAAAATTTTGCACATTAAAGGAACATATCAGTACAATAAGAATATTTCAGTCTGCCTCGTCATATCTTGATACGAGACGAGCAGCGCGGGGCGCCAATTTTTAATTTTTACGGTATAAGCACGTCATGGAGTTAAGGGATGAATTCATGATGCAGGACAAGATTTTTAGGCGTACATTAAAGAATGACTGGTCTGCCTAGACATTTCTTGGTACAATAGGCGCAGCAGCGGGCGCCAACTCGTTATTTTGGCGTCACTATCACGTCATTGAGTTACGGGATGAAACCGGTGCCAAATTAAAGGTGAAAAAAAGTCTTTTAAGAATATTTTGGTCTGCCTGCGCATATCCTGGTAGAAACCCCCGGCAGACGAAAATCTGTAACAAAAAAATACACCATAGTGTACAAATGAAAACCCTATAAACACAGTATTTTACATTACATTGCCATATATATTACTTCGTATCGATTTTTAAGATGAATTAAGGGTTTAGGAAAAGTCTATTAAGACAAAAACGTAGACCTTGACAAAACTATTGTTTCATGTAAAAAATTTCTTTTTAACAAATAATAAATAAATAAATAAAATAAAGATATATATGAATAAAGAATCCGCGAGGAATTAGTTTATTCTATTTAGACACTTATCTTTAAAAAAGTTTATTTAGGGGAAAATATTTTTTTTTTCATTGTGAATTCACTTCGTGATTAAATTTAATTTTTGTATATCAGATTAAAAATATTGAAAAAATATTCATAAATATTATATATAAACATAATTCTATGTATTAATAATTCTATATATTACAATCTATCTTTATTTAAATACGATATATCTATATATAATAATTCTATATATTAATAATACTAAAAATAAATATTATAAATAATCACATTCAAAAATATTAAAAATATCCGTCTCCTATCAAAATATGACGAGGCAGACTGAAATATTCTTATTGTACTGATATGTTCCTTTAATGTGCAAAATTTTATAGTCGTAGCTCGATGACGTCATTATACCGCCAAAATTAAAAACTGGCGCCCCACTCTGCTCATCTCCTACCAAGATATGACGAGGCAGACTGAAATATTCGTATCGTACTAATCGGAATGTTTAATGTTTAATGTAAAATACTGTGTTTATAGGGTTTTCATTTGTACATTATGATGTATTTTTTTGTTATAGATTTTAATCTGCCGAGTGTTTCTACCAGGACATGCGCAGTCAGACCAAAATATTCTTAAAAGACTTTTTTTCACCTTTAATCTGGCACCGGTTTCATTCCGTAACTCGATGACGTGTTAGTGACGCCAAAATGACGAGTTGGCGCCCGCTGCTGCGCCTAACGTACCAAAAAATGTCGAGGAAGACCAGTCATTCCTTAATGTACGCCTAAAACTCTTGTCCTGCATCATGATTTCATCCCGTAACTCGATAACGTGATTATACCACAAAAATTAAAAATTGGTGCTCCGCTCTGCTTGTCTCCTATCAAGATATGACGAGGCAGACTGAAATATTCTTATTGTACTGATATGTTTCTTTAATGTGCAAAATTTTATACTCGTAGCTCGATGACGTGATTATACCGCAAAAATTAAAAATTGGCGCCCCGCTCTGCTCGTCTCCTATCAAGATATGACGAGGCAGACTGAAATATTCTTATTGTACTGATATGCTCCTTTAATGTGTAAAATTTTAAAGTCGTAGCTCGATGAGGCGATTATACCGCCAAAATTAAAAATTGGCGCCCCGCTCTGCTCATCTCCTACCAAGATATGACGAGCAGACTGAAATATTCGCATCGTACTAATCGGAATGTTTAATGTTTAATATAAAATACTATGCTTATAGGGTTTTCATTTGTACATTATGATGTATTTTTTTGTTATAGATTTTAATCTGCCGAGTGTTTCTACCAGGACATGCGCAGTCAGACCAAAATATTCTTAAAAGACTGTTTTTCACCTTTAATTTGGCACCGGTTTCATCCCGTAACTCGATGACGTGATAGTGACGCCAAAATGACGAGTTGGCGCCCGGTGCTGCGCCTATTGTACCAAGAAATGTCGAGGCAGACCGGTCATTCCTTAATGTACGCCTAAAAATCTTGTCCTGCATCATGATTTCATCCCGTAACTCGATGACGTAGTTATACCGCAAAAATTAAAAATTGGTGCCCCGCTCTGCTTGTCTCCTATCAAGATATGACGAGGCAGACTGAAATATTCTTATTATACTGATATGTTCCTTTAATGTGCAAAATTTTAAAGTCGTTGCTCGGTGAGGTGATTATACCGCCAAAATTAAGAATTGGCGCCCCGCTCTGATCATCTCCTAACAAGATATGACGAGGCAGACTGAAATATTCGTATTGTAATAATCGGTATGTTTCATTTGTCAAAATTTCAAGCCGTAACTCGATGACGTAATAACACTGTGAAAATAACGAATTGGCGGCCACCGTTCTTTGCGCTTTGTACCAAGTTATACCGAATCAGTCTTTTCCTCACGTACTCTTAATAAGCTTTTCCTAAACCCTTAATTCATCTTGAAAGTCGATACGAAATAGTATATATGGCAATGTAATGTAAAATACTATGTTTATAGGGTTTTCATTTGTACACGAGTTGGCGCCCGCTGCTGCGCCTATCGTACCAAGAAATGTCGAGGCAGACCAGTCATTCCTTAATCTACTTCTAAACATCTTGTCTTGCATCACGATTTCATCCCGTAACTCGATGACGTAGTCATTCGTGTCACCGCCGCCCGGTCTATGAATGTCATTTAGAAATTCATTCTGAAATACTTTTCTGAAAAGAGAAAGGGTTTTATGTTTTGAATTCTTGACTTAAAGTATAACGTAAAACTGATTTTTAAATTAAGTAAGAAGAATACTCATACACATAATATACTATTTTATATATTCTTACTTTTATGCAACTTTGGTAAATTACAGCAATGCCAGCATCTAAAATTTTAAATAATGAAACCAGAAAAAAAAATATATGAAATAGTATTAAATTTGATTTAAATATAATTATGTTTTGCAATTTTACGCAATCATAGACGAATTCGCGAGGTACAGTGGTACGCTTATGCAGCAGCAGCTGTTCAATCTGTAAAAAATAATAGAAATATCTATTTTATTGTATGGTGTGTGGCGATATTAAATTATAAATTAAAATTTTCATCTGGTAAAGATTATTAATTTAATAATATCAATTTAATATTCATTTTACTTATGGTTCTCGAAAAATATTTCAACTTGTTATTTTAATTTTTTATTCTTTTTGAATGAAAATATACCTGCTCGAAAAATACGTGTAAAAGAATTTCCGTAAAAGTTAGTGTAATTCTGAAAAGAAAATAGAAGATTAAATAAAAATCTGAGATACATGATGAAATGTCACATTGGTTGAAAATACTTGTTATATTCTTAAGTTTTATCTTGATCCATATTTATCTTATAATGAGTTTACATGAAAAATTAATCATAATGCTATGTGTACAAGCAGAATAAAGCATAAATGCATTGTGAGAAAACACCGGTATGAATGATCGTCTAATTATAAATGCGAAATTAATAAAGGGTATATTTTATGAAATATACACTATTAGGATGTGCTAATACCAAAACTTTCATCTATCTCATACACGTTAATACTTCGAAATTCGGTATCTCAGTGCCAAATTTGCATATCATGAGGATTCTAAAGATACGAAATTTCGTGTATTTATTCTTGAGATATGAATATTGCTAAAATCGTGTAAATCCTTCAAAATGCAGCATAGTAACGCCACCTATTGGGCGAACAGCACCAAAACATAATCAGCAACAACTTTTGCCATCATCTGACTCAATCCTAAGGTAGATGAAATTCGTATATTACTTCTTGAGCATTGAGCAATGCATAGCGGGAATCGTAAAAAATGCAGCATAGCAGCGCCACCTGTTGGGCAATTTACATTAAACGTAATAAGAAACCGTATTTATTAAGGTATACTTGAATCAGATATTTCATGAAAATCCGTGCTTTAATTTTTGAGATAGAACTATCTTGAAATCGAGAAAAATGCAGCATAGCAGCGCCACCTGTTGGGATATTTACAACAAAGCCTAAAAAACACCATTTTATGTGTAGGACTAATGCAATCTGAAGTTTGAGGAAAATCCGTGGATTTGTTCTTGAGACAGAGCTATTGCGGATATCGTGAAAAATACAGCATAGCAACACCATCTGTTGACAATCTGCACCAACAACTAAACAGCAGGGACTATCAAAGTATATTTTTTAAATTAAATTGCGTGTATTAATTCTTTAGATGGAGCCTCCACAAAATTTGTGTCCATACAGAAAGACAGAGTCACTCACTCTCAAATATGCCCTTCGTAAAAACATGTTTTTCAAGATCTCTGATCACTTAAACGAGTTAAGATATTCAAAACTGGAAGTTGACAATTTTCAAGAATAAAATGCTTTCTTCTTGTAAACATAGATGAAAGTAAACTAGTCGGTTGTTCCAATACCAAAACTTTCTTCTATCTCATACATGTTAATACTTGAAAATTCACTATCAATGTGCCAAAATTGAGTTGCGAATTTGAGACCAATTTGAGTTGCTTAAATTAGACTAGATAAGCGATCACAAATTTGAAAAGTAAGTAATTAATATCGAGGACTGCATGCTTTGGAACATATTCTTTTATTTTTTAATATTGTATACTAGATTACTATCTCCCTGCAAGTTTTTGAATGTTTTAACTTAATTTTTTTGTACATCTGGATCAATTTCTTTATACAGTTTAGGCTTACATAAACCTAAAACGTATCTCTTACGGCATTTGACTTCCTAACAGACATGTTTTTAAAAGTCGTCATTTTGCAGGTGATTCTGCAGTTATTTCTGACAAAGATTCCTTGATTTTATCGCTATTGAGATTTTGAAGTCAGAGCCAGTAATCATGAATCATACTATAACTAAGGGAGTAAATAAAAAATATATATGAAAACGACATTGTCAAACAGTCTGGAACGAAAACATTAGTGACAGCAAAAGTTGTTAAAGATGTAAGAAAAGAAAAGGAAAGAGTAAAATGTGAAGAGATTGACCCGGAAGAAGACTGATGCTACAATACCCCCCAAAAAGCCAAAGAATCGTTACACATGTTATCTTCCTTGCGAAAACTAAGTCAATGTACATAGGGAGCCAGAAAATATGTGTTAACATATTCTTCATATAAATTTAAACTTGAAATGAAAAAATAAATAACAAATTGCAAAAGGGAAGCTTTCAAAGCATAAAAGCAATTGGAACATCAAGTTTTAAAATGTTGGCGTAATTCAATTGGAAAAATATGAGGGAAAGTAAGAACTACACACATAAGTTAAAGAAAATTTCTGTTGCGAAAGAAGAGGCTAATGATTCAGAATCTAAAAAGAAAAATCACGACAGTGATGTTTCGTTTCGCCTAATTTGTAAGAAAAATAAAACAGCAGAAATGATTCAGTGCTCATATAGCCAAGTACCGTTCCATGTTGTGTGAGCTCGAATAAAAAATGAACAAAAGGAATTTATTTACAGTAGCAACCCGACTTACGTCCCCTCAATTTAGGTCACCCGTATTTACGTCGCCTGGTCTGGAAAAAAAATCTTAATTAAGACGTAGTTTAAAAGTTTTTGAAGACTTTTGGTTCTATGTAGGGAAACTTTCTCGCGACAGTCAAGTTATACTGACAAGCAAATAAAAAACATTGCTAGAAAAGCTTAGAATACTCAGTGTGCTGTTACAAAGACCTTGTAAAAGAAAAAAAGAAAAAAATGCCAATTCAAACTTCATTACAAGATTTTGTTAAAGACTCGAACGGGGGAGCTAGAAGAGCAATTAATTGTAAGTTAACAACTCATTGATTTGTTCAAAATTATTCTGTTGCAAATTCATTTTTTGCTAATGTTAAATGATTGTAACATAAAACCTAAATACAATAGAATATGTTCGTGATATTTTGGGGAATTGGTATTACTTATGCTTTCTTGCTTATCTAAATGTACCTTGACTAACGCCGTTTTCGACTTAGTTTGCTAGTCTTGGAACGAGTTACTGACGTAAGTCGAGGTATTACCGTATATGTCTTAAATCACTGCTTACATGATATTCAAGTAACTGGCAATTAGTTCCATAATTTCTATTCTTAATTACTTTTAACTTTAATTTATATTTTGAATAAATTTTAACTTAAAACTGTTACTGCTTTCAGACATTTGATTTCATTATATTGCATTGCTGTTGCTTTGTTTGCTTGTTTCCTTAATAGCAAACTTTGATTTTAATTAAATTATTTATATTTCTTACTCATTAAATAAACTAATATTGTTTGGTCGACTGGGGGTCACACGTAAGTGACCAGTCACTAAATCTGAACCACTTTTCACATTATTTTTTAATTAAAATATAATTTAAGATTTTCAAAAATAAATTGTTCGAAAGATTTTTTTTTAGTTAGTAGATTATTAGATTGACTCCCTACAGTAATACTTTGCAGATATTTAAAAAAATGAAGTAAGTTACACCTGAAAATAAGTGAAGTAGACCAATTTCGTCTACTCTCCCCTATATCTTAATCACGACATTATCACTAGCGAAGAAAGAATGAATGAAGATCGTTTAGGAAGTATGTTTTTTTTAAATTAATGCTAATAATAAAGCTTTGAGGTTCACTGCCTTTGGAAATATATTTATGCACTCAATACGAACAGATTATTTTTACATGTATTTGTATTTTTTTAGGAATTATGTAAATTTTTGAACTTCGGAATTAAGTAAAGGTATAATTCTTAACTTTTAGTGTAAAATTTCTTTTTAATATTTGCAAAACAATAGGCAATGCTTGTAAACGATTATTTTATTTAAAAAATAATTAAGTATGTAATATAAATATAGGTATTATAGCCATCTTACTTTCCATAAGTAGACGCCACAATCTTTAAAAATGGACTCATCACTCAAAAATTAGATAAGCCACTCAAAGATTTAGTACAAAACTTTTAATAGAGCATATTAAAGATACAAGGATAGGCCATTTAACACGTCTGTGTAAACTATTATACATATGTACAGACTTTAGGAATTTCCGAAGAAATCCGCTGATTCGATAAAAAAAATTATCATTTCCCGCTTCTCATAAAACTCCGGGGGATAAAACAAGCAAGCAGCTTGTATTTCGCACCTTCTACATTGCGTGCCTCAGAACTCTGTGCGGAAAAATATCGCAATGAATCATGAGAGAAATGTATTTGGCAGCCCGCTAAAATTAGGGACTGTCGTGTGCTGCCATCTAGTGCAGGAATCTTTAAATATTTGTTACATCCTCCCTCTCTGGTTCCTTAGACGTCTCGACAAGGGACCAGGAACATTTTTCTTTGGCCTACTACGTTTCCTGAGTGGAGTAACTGGTTGGTCGGTAACATTTTTACAAAGTTTTAGGGCAGATGTATGGTAAGTTCCTAAGGGAACTTCAGGAGCTTGTAATCTGGCAACTTCATAGGAAGTGGGGGAGCGCTGTGTGAGCACTACATAAGGTCCGTCACGTCGAGGACTGAATTTGGCGGTTCTTTTGTGACCAGCCTTGCTAACGGCGATGGAGTTCTACCCATACATGGTCACCAGGAGAATACTGAGGTCGTTCTCTCCGGCTTTTGTCCGCATACTGTTTTCTTTTGTCTTGGCGTTGTTCGACCAAGTTTTTCACTTGTTTAGTACAGTTAGCAAATTCCTTAGGGTAAGGAGTTATCTCTGGCATAAAGTTATCAATGTTAATGACAGGTCTGATAGCATGACGAATGTCATCAATGGTGCGAGGTTCGCGATCAAACTGTAGAAACGCAGCCGTTTGCCCTATCGCACAGTGGGACAAAATCCCGAAAAGCTGGCCAAAATATGAAAATGTTATTCAAATTGTACGAAACTTCGTAAACGTGTGTTTTTGAGGATGCTGATTACGATTCTAAAGTTGAAATTCCAAAAAACAAAATGGCGGATTCAATATTGCGAATCCAATATGGCGGACTAAAATTAAAATGCTTTGAAAGTTACTCAATTTCTATGAAATTTCGGATACAGGTGCTTTTGAGGATGCTAAGTACGATTCAAAAGATAAATTTTAAAACAAATGGCGAATTAATACTAAAAAGATTTAGATTTCAATAAAATGTGAAGTTTCAAGACTAAACGTTACAAAGAATTTTCAAGGAACTGATATATTTAATCAAAATTACATGTGGAATATTTATTTATGAAACACAATTAAGTACATTAATGGAAAATAAAATGTTAAAAGGTTTAATTTTTATATTATTAAATTAAAACGAAAGGATATTCTGAAATTCGTCTTCTGAATCATCTATAGTATAATAAGTAGATTCTTCAGAATGGGAGTTGTCGAAATATTTTACAGCACTTGTTATGCCTCTAAGGACAAGGATCTTAATTTCTTCTACGGTAATTTATGTAATCTTTAAATGATGGGATCTGATGACATTCAAAGCCGAAAAAAGCTCCATCTTCCATTGTTCTCGTCCTACTCCTTTTTAGCGAGAAATCTTCTTGGTACCATTTAATCAATTTGTTGCACGATTCTTGAGCGTCTTCCGAAAATTTCCCAATTGGTAATATTGAGGAAGCTATTATTTCTTTTATGAATAAGTATTCTGGGCACTGAAGTTGGCATATAGAACTAGGAATACACTTCGACGAATTTAAAAGCTGTTTGTGAGCGAAAATGAAATCCACGAAATTGATCAAATGAATGTTAAGAAATCACTTGTAATATGACGTGGAATCGTTTGATATTTCTTCGTTTACTCCCTTTATGAAAGCAAGAAATAGTTGCGTTTTCAAAGAATCGACAAGCTGTACTGTCATCATTTGTATTTCCAAATGTGGCTTTTGGTTTATCGACGAGAACTCCTAATATTAAACGAAATCCTTTTTGTAAATTTGTATGCCAAATACAAGCTACAATCAAAGCATCTTATATAGGCATGTAACGATGTCACCCGAATCGTAAATGACCTTCATTCACTTTTAGTTTAAAATTGTGATCAATGTTATTAAACTTTCTTGATGTTCCCTGAGATAGTTACCGAGGTTAAATTGACAAATTACTAGTAAAGGCATTAAAATTTTTACAATCAATCATCCTTAAATCTAGTTTGTAATTAACGTCTACTTATTTTCTATGAATGATTGCTTTAAAATGAATAAGTTTATTCTCCTGATCTGTAATATAATCCATTTTACTGACAGTATCTTCCGTGTTTTCGTGAAAAAAATTGATTCTGATGGGCCTAAAAAAATCTAGGCAATGAAGGTCTCGAATTTTTCCAGATAACGATTTCTGAATTATTAGCAACACTTAAAAGCTCTAGTGGCACTAGAGAAGTGAAAAAGGTATTTGAACCTGCTTTCTACCATCACCATCACTAAAGTTTTGTTTAAAAGTACTTTGACCATAGATTTGCAACATCACATCCCCACTTGCAAATCAAATTCAGCTTGCTAATGTTCTCGGGAGGCAGAAGATTTTTAATAATTTCCGTTTCCATTAATAAAATACGTTCAGCAATATGATCTAGCAAAGATTGCAATTAACAAAATATTTTTTTCTGATTAGAATAAACAGAATTATTAGCTATAAAGATAAGATAATGTATTTCTATCGGCTCGATGTTAGAGAATTATTATTATTATTATTTTTACTAATATTGCTTATGAAATTCATTTATGCTTATGATTATAATACTTATTTGTAATATAATACATAATAATCTATCCTAAAACTTATTAATCTAAAAATTTCAAAAAAATTTGCCAGCTAAATTACTCTGACAAGCAATAAATTTCTGAAGCGACTAAAAAAGTGACATTTTTACCTGTGGTTACAAAAACCTGCACAGAATGCAGAATGACAGTTTTCGGCAGCTGGTATTTCACTATATATTAGATAATAGTTCATTCTATTATTTCCACTATATGTCGTTGCGGAACACTGTGGAACTTTTAAACTTTTTGATGTTTGAAAACAAAAAAGATATTTTTTAAAAATTTTTATCAGAAAGAATCATGAAATTATTAATTTTTATGTGCTTAATAACAATTTTTGTAACACGCGCAAATAATTTACACCCTATCATCGTGTGAATCAATTTTAAAGCATTAAAATCGGATGATATGGAAAAATGTAGCACGTGTTTTGAGGAACTATTTTTTTGCTGTTTTTGATCAGGTCAGATGATGATCCTCCAAGCGTCTGAAATGATACAGGTTGTCACGGCAAAACGAAAACATTTTTATAAATATAGATTCTGACCCTCCAAACATTCTTCTAGCCAACTGTATAGTCAAAATTCCCTAAATAGTAACATTATTTTTCGACTTTTGGCCAGCTTTTCGGGATTTTGCCACTCTGTGTGTCGTGTTACATTTGGCTGTGTCCATAGCAAACCTGATTGTAGGCAACTTTTCTGCTCGTGTAGAGTGTTCGTTTCCAAAGAGAATAGCTAAACGAGGTTTGAGATCACGGTTTTTTTCGTTCAACCGGATTTGCTTGTGGATGATACAGTGGAATTAAGGATTGTTTCACATCCAGAAGATAACACAGTTGCTGCATTACTTTATTGACAAACTGAGGACTGTTGTCACTAATTATTTTTTTCTAGGAAGACCGTACCTCAGGAAAACTTCTAGAAGAGTTACAGCGTATTCTTTGGCTGTGGCAACATTCAGTGCAAAAATTTCTACCCATTTTGTAGAGCAATCGTCCACTATGAAAATCCATTTCTTACCGTCAGTGGTTTTAGGTAAGGGTCCAAACAAGTCAATGGCAAGGGTTTCGAACCGTTGACAGTAAATAGGTGTCTGTAAGAGACCTGGAGGTTTTGTGTTACTAGCTTTGTAACGAAGGCAATCTGCACAATTCTTGACATAGTTGGTTATGATAGTTCTCATACCGGTCCAATAGTATCTTTTGGATATTCTGTGGTATGTCCCTTCATCTCCATAATTTCCGGCTGCTGGTGAATCGTGATGACTTTTTAAAATCTCATTTCGTTCTTGAACAGGAACGACTAGTTGTGCTTCTTCAGAATCGGAATCTGGAGCATAGCGATACAAGATTCCTTGGTTTAAAAGATATCCTCGCTCTGTCCAATTTGCATAGTCTGTGTCTTTTATCGGACTCGAAAGCTTCAATGATTTTTCTTAAACCATCATCTTTTAACTGTTTTCCCGAATATTCATTGGAGATCTTTTGGGAATACCAATGGAGGCTGTACAGATTTCACAGGAGGGTTCCTTATGACTGCAATTTGGACGTGACAACATGTCAGCCACAACATTCATTTTACCAGGAATGTATTCAATCTTCATGTTGTAAGATTGGATTTGTAAAGCCCATCGAGCCAATCTGCCTGATGGCGACTTCAAACTCATCAACCATTTCAGTGGTTGGTGATTGGAGGCAACAGTTACCTCTTGTCCTTCTGGGTATCGACGAAATTTGTTTAAGGCCCAAACAACTGCAAGTGCCTCATTTTCTGTTGTGGAGTAATTTCTTTCAGCAGCATTCAACAAACTACTTGCATATTCAATTGGGTGTTCTTCCTCTTTGTGTCCTTAAGAAGTACCGCACCAAGGGCATAATCACTAGCATCTGTTCGTAAGATGTATGGCTTTGTGGCATCGTTCTGTTTCAATACAGGAGGACTTGTCAATAACTGCTTCAATGCTTCGAAAGCAGTTTGTTCCTCCTTTTCCTACTTCCAGGATGCATTTCAGGATGCAGGATTCAGGTTACGCAAAGGCCTAGCAATGTCCGAGAAATTTGAAATGAACCGTCGGTACCAGAAAGAGATTGCAAAAATAATTGAACTTGTTTGAAATTTCGAGGAGCAAGCCTCTTTTGAATTGCTGCAGTTTTCAAGGGATCAACTTCAATTCCGGACTATGTAATCCAATGTCCTAAATATTTTACAAGGGAACAGGCAAAATTACACTTTTCTCGATTTGCACGGTGTTTGAATTCCAAGAGTCTGTCAAAAACTGCCGTTAAATCTCCTAAATGTTTTTCAAAAGTCTCTGATAAAACAATTACAGTCGGACCTCGTTATCCCGACACCCGGTTTTTACGTGACTCCGCTTATTACGTCAGGTTTTCAAAGTTCCGATTTTCTGTATATGACTTTAATGTAAATAAACTCCGTATTTTACGTTGTTAAATAACTTTCAACTCCGGATATCCCGACGGTTTAGGAAAATTGTTCATTTTTCATAATCCACCTTATAAGCACGGAAATTAAGCGAAAAGAAATATCTCAGCCAAACTTTTCACAAAAGTGTCCAAAATACCCATGAGATAAATGGAAAATTTTACTTCAAACCTTTATCTTAATAAGTAAACCACACACTACGAATGGCTCACATAAGCTCCAAATAGATGTATCAATCTAATCGCGGTCTTTTTGTTCTGGTCAGGCGGCGTTTTTCATCAGACTAAAATCAAAGCATTGCAGTACATTGAAATGATCAGAAATCATCTAACATTCATTTCTGAGCCAACGAATATTGATTAAAATTCAACGTATGATATTGAAAAAAAGAATTGTAGGAAGCACATCTAGGGATAAGCAAACCTTAAATTCATCAATATTTCTTGTAACAATAAAAAAACAAGTTATCATAAATCTGATTTTTATTCTTCCCGATTTTATTTTTGTGTTTATTTTGTTTAATAATAATAATTTATTGCATAAAACTGCAAGAACAGTTATGAATTTATAATTGTCTCAAATTAATTAAAAGTACAGATTTTTATAAACCTATTTTTTTTCCAACTCCGGTTGCCGCGACACTCCGCTATGACGACACTTTTTTCTGGTCATTAGACTGTCTGGATAACGAGGTTCGACTGTATATCGTCTAGATAGGAAAGCATTAGCATGTCCTGTAAACCACTTCGAAAGTCATCGATTAACCTCTCGAAACTGGCAGGATCATTGGTCAACCCGAACGGCATTCTCAAAAAGCTGAAGGTGCCAAAACGACAAATAAAAGCAGTTTTGTCCCTGTCTGGTACTTAAACATTTACCTGATGGTAACCAGACTTTAAATGAATCGTTGACATGTAAGCGGTATGCTTAGCTTCATGCAATAAGTCGTCTATCCAAGGCAGTGGATAAGCGTCCAACTGGGTGTTGGCATTGAACTTCTGGTACTCAATACAGAGACGTACTGTACCATCTGGTTTTGGATAAAAACAATCGCACTCTTAAATAATTCCTTTCTGTAAAAGGTCATTTAATTCTGCCTTTAGAACTTCCTTTTTTGCAGGAGTCATGCGGTAAGGTGGTACCGACACAGGCGGGTGATTTCCGGTGTTTATGTGATGCTCAATAAACGGGGTGGCTTCTCGCCCTGGCTGGAAGATTGTTTCATATTTTTTTCAGCAAGGAATTTAATTGTGACTTCTGGGTGTGAGTCAGCTCTTTTCCTTCATTTTCACGCAAGGTACATGTGTTTAAAACAGTGTCATCAGCAGAACATTCAAGAGGCATTGGAACAGGATCTACAAAACCATATTTTATATGAGGCATATCGCCGAAATACCAACGTTTGTTCTTAACGTCTGGTACAAACCCTGACTTATCAAGAAAGTCTCTTTCTAAAAGGGTTATGTTTCCTTTAGCTACAGGTAACACTATAAAATCTGCACGAAAGTTTCTTCCTTCATTTTCTACAGTTACAGTCGGGGACAAACTGTCTTCTTTTGACCGCTGGCCGTTTGTTAAAGACATGTTCAGATAGGTTTTCTGAAACTTTACACCTTTTTCTTTTAACAAAGATTACAATCATTCACTAGCCAGGCTGTGACTGGATCCGGTATCTACGCAGGCTTTGCCATAGACTCTATTAATGTACAGGCTTACTGTGGTTAAAGGAGTAGTAGTGGTTGAGCATGTGTATATTTCGATTTGCTCAAAATGAGAAGATTCAGTTTTTATCACAGGGTTGCAGGTAGGGCAGTTAGCACGAATGAATCCGGGAGCACCACAACCATAACATTTCAAGGTTGGGTGATCTTCAATCTGTGGTTTGTCTAACTGGGTTGTCTTCTTGGAGTAGAAGGATTTATTCGGACACGTTTTATTAAAAGATCTCGGTGGTACGGTTTCTTTCGATTTTGACCAGTTTTTATTTTTCTGGTGGATTTCTGCTACTTTGGATTTTACGGGATTTACCCTTAGAACATCGTACGCATCTTGCTTTTCTACTAATGCATTTGGATCAGTTAATTTACACCAAACATCTAAGAAATGTTCTCTGTGCTGTGGGAAGCACCTTCTCTTTAATTTGTCCGATAAAATAAGACTTTTCAAAACTTCGAATGAAGTTATGTTGAGCTCAGATAGCCAACCTTCAAAGTAGGTTCTAATCTCGAAAAAATAGTCTTTCCAGGTACTTTCTGGAATTTTCTTGTGCTGAAAGAACAGTTTTCTAAATTTTTCAGCGGTCAATTTGAATCGTTTCAACAACATCGCCTTGGTGTGTTGATAGTCCTGGACCTTTTCTTCCGGTTCCCTAGCAATGAGTCTAGCAGTATCACTAGGTAAAGCGCTTATGAAGTACGTAACCCAATTTTCTTCCGGAACCCCTAGGACCTTTAACTGTCGCTCACACAGCACTAAGAAGATGTTCATATCATCTTCGTTTGGGCGAAAACGGGGAATCAATTTTTGTAGATCGATTCGCGGCTTTTCGTAAGTGCATTTATTACTTTCTACCCCTGCATTAGATGCCGAAGTCGGATGGGCAAGGAGTAATTTTTCGAGTTCGAAAGTCTGTTCGCGCTCTAAATTTTCTTGTTTGAAAGTTCGTTCGCTCTCTAAATTTTCTTGTTTGAAAGTTCGTTCACGCTCTAAATTTTCTTGTTCGATTTTACGTTGTTAGTGTTCGAAAACACGTTGATTTTCTAAATCTAAGCGCTCTTGGTCAGTTTTCCTATTCTCGACTATAGTTGTATTTAAGTTTTTAGTATAATCCTCCTGGTAATCAGCGTGCGTAATAATTAAATTACGTAAATCGAACATTTTCATTTGTTCAGTGGCAGTTAAGCCTAACTCATCACAAAGGACACGTAGATCCTCTTTTTTTGCCCTTTCCAAAAACACCATTCTGTTTACATTTAATAAAACTAACAACCACAATAAAATTTTGATTTAAAAATTCCACTTCAAGAACTAGAATTTAAATTTAAAATTTCAAGAACAAAATTTTCAATTTCAAGAACAATATTTTCAATTTCAAGAACAAATTTTCAATTTTAAGAACAAAATTTTAGATTTTTCTACGTAAACTTATCCTTACACTCAGGGATTTCTTCTTTACAGAAATCATAACACACAAAAATATATATATATATTCAAAATAGAATTTTCTTCGGAAGGTAAACCAAAATTGAACAATTTCAATTTATCGTTACGTAATATACGATATTACTATACTTTTAAGAAAACATAAAAAAATTCTATAACGTCAATATTAAAAATAAAAGAAAAATAAAATAAAATAAATGGAAAATAAAAGAAAAAGAAGAATAAAAGAAAACTAAATTATAACTACGCACTTCTTCGTAAAAAAATAATATTACGTTAATCAAGAATATTTAAAAACTTTCTTCTCAGAAGAACACTTTATATTTTTGTTCTAAGAATACAATCATTCAAAATTAAAATTACTTTACTAGCAAAATAATTCAAAATTGTTCTCAAAAGAACACAATTTACTTTTGTTCCGGGAAACAAAATTCTTTCTTTTTAACTTTTTAAAACAAATTCAAATTTAAATATTTAACCTATAAGAAAACTTATTCTTATAAAAGTTCTGTTCAGAACTTAATTTCGTCATTTCATAAATCAACGCTATTCAAATTATTTCGTTATTCAAAACGAAACTCAACTTACTAAGAAACAAAATATTCTATCTTAAATATCTGTCAAACGATACTATTTTAATAAAATACAGTTTATTAAATTCAAAACGAAAAAGTTTGCTCAAATTAGAACACAAAATATAATTTTCACATGAGTAAGTAAAATATATCTTAACAGAACAAATTTTGTTCTTAAATTATTCTTTTAATCTAAATTAATCAAAGATTTTTACTTTTAGAATTTAACTCTTACAGAAAACTTTTACGTCATATTTAGATTTCTAACTTATTATGAAATCGGGTCATTTTTTCCTCGTCTCTATGTCAATGACAAATCACGCACAATATATTTTCTTAATGGGAAAATAATGTACTTGCATTACTATTTTTAACATCAAAAGTTTAATAACATGAAATAAACAGTATGAGAATGCAATAAACAAACGTTTACTAAACTTATCTTCTGATAACTGCTATACGCATCCATATTTTTTTCTTAAAGAACTATGATACACTTTCTGTCCCGAGCTCGACGTTCGGTTAACAGAGTATTAAAATACATTATTGCCGTATTGTGTAGAAACAGCACAGCTTTCGTAAAACAAGACACATTATTCTTTCGAAGAATATATTTCATTTCGAAACAGCTGAGAACAAACGGCATTTGTAATTTGCCTTAGCTGATATCAGAGCAGCGACGTTAGTTGCAACAGATGATAAAATACTTCGATAAAGTACCATCTTTCTTAGAAAAAAGCACCACCTTTCTTTACTCGGTGGTAGATTCAGGTCCCAATGTTGGGAAAGCTATTTATAACCACCTTACTTTCCATAAGTAGACGCCAGAACCTTTGAAAATGGATTCATCACTCCAAAATTAGATCCGCCACTCTAAGATTTAGTACAAAACTTTTAATAAATCATATTAAAGATACAAGGATACGTCATTTAACACGCCTATGAACAACTATAATACACATGTTCAGACTTTAGGAATTTCAGAAGAAATCCGCTGACTCGATTAAAAAAAAAAAAAATATATATATATATCATTTCCCGCTTCTCATAAAACTCCGGGGAAAAAAACAAGCAAGCAGCTTGTATTTCGCACCTTCTACATTGCGTTCCTCGAATTATCTGCGGAAAAGTATAGCAAAGAATCATAGGAGTAATCTATTTGGCAGCTCTCTAAAATTAGGGACTGTCGTGTGCTGCCATATAGTGTAGGATTCTTTAAATATCTGCTACAGTATGTATTTAATGGTTTAATAATATGTATAATTTTTAACGATTGTTATATAATTGTATAATTGGTTTCCTGAAATTCACAAATATAATTCGCAAATAACTCAAATAATGGAAATGAAAATAAATAAATATCTTATATATATATTTTAATCTTTGAACAAAAGAAAGGCTCAATATTTGAAAATTATCTTGTAATTTGCGGAGCATACTTAGCTTTTTTTTTTATTTCAAAACGCATTTTAAGGTATTATCTGTTTTATTTTTCACTTTTATTTGAACTTTCAGACATAATCTGTTTCGAAAACATTTTTATTATTTCGGTTAAAATGTCGCAAGTCGACGTAGAGGTTAAAGCATTCTCTGTAAAAAGTAATCATCGCATAACCTATAAGCACTTTATCTTTGGGTGACATTGCAACCTTCATTTTTAGGTTGATTTTTTTACTACATTTTTCGTTTCAATGCTTTCTTGTTGCGGTGATTTTGAGCGAAAATTATGAGCACTTAAAGCTCTATAAATAAGTGACATAAAAATTAACTCTTCTTTGTTTTAAGAATAAATATATAAATCTCGTTCCCTGCGATTATTCTGAGAACACAATTTTTTTATGATTTTTCAAAGGAGATTTTTAAAAATATATGGCAGAACAATTTAGATATTCATGAAATTTTATAAAAATATTGGTGTTCTTAGATCTCTAAAATCTGATAAGTTGAAATAAAATTAAAGAAAATATTTTTGTGGCATTTATATGCCACAAAAATATAATAAATTATATTACATAATATAGTTTTTAAAAACATAAAAACTTTCACAAGTAAGTTTTTTAAAAACTATATTATGCAATATCATCGTTTATATTTTTGTGACACCTTTGTATTAAATGCGCTTTTTAAGCAAGTTTTTCTTTAATTTTATTTCGATATGGTTCAAGATGAATGTGACATTTCCAAGGGTATATATTTATTCTTATATACATTGTGTATGGTAGGTTGTACCAACATAAATAAAATGTTTTGTATGGCAATAAAGATGTACACATTTACAATCCTAAAAAGAGAGAAGCAAATTGAAATTATGAAATATATATATATATATATATATATATATATATATTTACTAATTGAAATATGAAAAAAAACCTCTTTTGAACTTTAAAAAAAATGCCAATCTGCATTTTAATTGTTTAAAAATATCTGCCCAATTAAAAACAGTAAATTACTAACTAGAAGACATGTATGACGATTTTATTTATTTTGAGAAAAAAAAAATGTAAATATTATGATCTTTTAAATTTGAATCAGAATCACTGTGGAACAGAGTAATAAAAACTAATATAACAGTTATTAAAGTAATTTTAATGTTTATTGTAATACATCCTTAACTATAAATGCAAAAGTATTGAAAGATGTCGCCGCTTTTACTTTAATTGTATATATCTTCTATCTTGTATATCTGTATTCTATCTGTATTCTATCTGTATTCTATCTTGTATATATCTAAAAAATAATTTTATAAATAGCTATCTACAGAAAAGAACAAAAAATCACACCAATTTTGTTTTTTTTCAAAATTTTAACATAAAATAATCATTTTTGATGTTACAATAATGTAAAGCAATATTTGGTTAAGAGCCGATGCTTGGCGAGTGTTCCTTTCCCCTCTGATAATAGTAGTAGAGAACAAATCCTTCAGGGTCATAAAACAGACACATACAAAAACCTTAAAAATTTGTAACAAATTCGAATAGTAATAATAGTACATTACAAACATTTTATGTATTTCAAAAAAATTCGGTAAATGTGAACTAAGATATTAGTAAGCATTTAATGAAGAAAATCCTGTCAATATGATTTTAGGTTTGATTTATTGGATATATCTGATAATAAGATTAATATATGATAATCTTATTTCTTTATTACAAGGATTTCTTTTTTTAAAGTCAATTAATACGCATTATAATATACGTTTTCCTTCTATAGGATAAACACTAACTTTTCGTATTGCTAAAATTTTTAGGACGTTTATATTATAAGCTTGTATAAATTAACAGTTTTGCCTTACAGTTTTGCTTTGTGCAAAATATATGTATTTACTTGAGTTTCAGAAAAAAAATGATAAAATTTTCTACAAATACGACCAATTATCAGATAATAAAATACATTGAAAATGGTATATTCATATAAAAAAATATGTCTCAGATGTCGTTTTGAAACATTTCTTAGCCAGAGTGAAAAACACATGTTTTGCGGTATATTTAAAGCTTAAATCGATACTATTTGAAGTTATGTATCTACATTTATGAGATTTTCTTTTCTTTTTAAAATTTAAACTAATCAAATATGTGTTCAAAAATTTTTTTCACGGGAAAATATTTTAGAAAAAGACTTTTATGTCCATTTACGGGAATTTCACAAGATTTATTTATGTTTGTATATATTAAGATATATTTTTTTAAAGTATGTAATGTTCGAAAGTATAGATTTTTAGTCCTCGGAAATATTTTATATAAATACTTTTTTGTTGTTCTTTTTATGAAAAACGCAAGATTTCGTATTCAGTGAAAACGAGGGTGTATCAGTAATTTTTTTCCATCACAAATAATTGAGTGAAATTTATGAAATTGCTACATTTTATAAACACTTTTCTACACAGTAACACATTTGTGCAACCGGTATTTCAAACAGAGGGGGGAGGATGTATTCCAGGAGGCGGGATAGTAGAGCCAAAGGGGGTGTATTTTTGCTATTACCGACTCAGACATGTGACATTACGGCAAAATACGGCAAAGTGATTTCTTTAAACGCATTTTCGAAACTTTAAAGACATTTGAAAAAATGAAAATGATATATATATAATTAAATACTCTCACAATTACCTTACGAGGGTGTATCAATAAGTTTTTGCCCTCACATCGAAATAATTGAGTGAAATTTATGAAATTGTTACATTGTATGAGTCCTTTTCTATATAGTCACCGTGTACAGTAACACATTTCTGCAAAAAATATTTCAAAGAGAGGGGGAGTATGTATTCCAGGAGGCGCGATTATAGACCCAAAGGGAGTCATTTTCCAAAATTTTTCATACCACCACATTTGACATATTGTTGGAAAGGCCTATGGCCACATATTTATGCAATGCACCTCTCGAACCCCTTCCCCCAAATTTGCCCTCTGAGGGCACTTTTCCATATTTTGCAGACATCATTCATGCCCCCCGGCGAGTAAATTTGGGGAGGGACTCGGGAGGAGCATAGCATGAATAAGTGGCCACAGGCCTTTCAAACAATATGTCAAATGTGGTGGTATGAAAAATTTTGGAAAATGACTCCCTTTGAGTCTACTATCGCGCCTCCTGGAATACATACTCCTCCTCTCTTTGAAATACCGTTTGCAGAAATGCGTTACTCTACACGTTGACTATATAGAAAAGGACTCATAAAATGTAGCAATTTCATAAATTTCACTCAATTATTTCTATGTGAGGGCAAAAACTTATTGATACACCTTCGTAAGGTAATTGTGAGAGGATTTAATTATATATATATCATTTTCCTTTTTTCAAATGTGTTTAAAGTTTCAAAAATGCGTTTAAAGAAATCAGATTGCCGTATTTAAATCGGAGATGATGTATACAACTCTAAATGAATTTTTTTAGATATTCATCCTATTCTTGAATACGTATAATTCAAAAAGTCCTTCCGGCCAGTGCCGCGAGGAAGAGGTAGCTTTCATATTCCTTATTTTAAAAAAGCCAATTTATATTATTCAAACAAACGAAGCTCAATTTAGTGGAAACCGAATATAGGAGATTCAATACTAATTTTTATCAATTCTAAATCATTATGAATGAGAATTTCGCGAAATTAGTCAGCTTTATCCAAGCTGCTTTTATTTAAAGTAACTTATATTTGGCTGCCAAATTCGGCGATTTCTTAAAGTGCTTGCCATTTTATATGATTTTTCAAAATGTCACCCACATTAGATAGTGAAATTGCTATATCTGAGCCATTTTTTAAGGTAAAGACAAACAAAAAATGCTCCTGAATCCTTATATCAAGGTCAAATACTTATGAAAGAAACCTTTTTCAATTTCTAATTTTTTGCACCTCACTTTAAATATATTTTTTTTTTATTTAATTGCCGCCATTTTGAAACAAGTTGGGTGATGAAGCTGGCCAGCGAACTTGGTCGAAATACTGATGTATAATATCCACATGCCTTCTTACATCGAAATAGGCGAATACGTGTGTTATCGCGTGACAAATACAACATCCCAAATGTTAGCCATGCTAGAAATTCAAAGTTCTATAATTCAACCATTTTTTAAGATATAAACAAATTTTCAGAAACAAAAACTACTCCGGAATCTTTGTATCAAGGACAAACACATAAAAAATCTGTTTAATTTTCCAATTTTTTAATACCTCATTTTAAATTTTATTATTTTTTTTAAATGGCAACCCTTTTGAAACAAAATGGCGAATGAAGCTGGCCAACGAACTCTGTCGAGACATTGGTATGTACTATTTACAGACCAAGTTTCATCCAAATCGGTTCATAAATACGCCTGTTATCGCGTGACGAATATCAGGTCGTTTTAAAATGTCAGCCACAATCGAAATTCAAAATGCTATAACTCAGCCATTTGTTTAGATATAGACGAAAAAAAACTGTTCCGGAATCTTTGTATTAAGGTCAAACACATACGAAAAAAATCTTTTTCATTTTCTAATTTTTTGGTATCTCATTTTAAATTTAATTTTTTTTAAATTTTTTAAATGGCTGCCATTTCGAAACAAGATGTCGGATGAAGCTGGCCAACGAACTCGGTCGAGATTTTTGTATGTACTATGTACACACCAAGGTACATCCAAATCGGTTCATAAATACGCCCGTTATCACGTGACAAAAATTAGGACGTTTCAAAATGTCAGCCACGCTAGAAATTCAAAATGCTATAACTCAGCAATTTTTTAAGATATAGACGAAACGAAAACTGCTCCGGAATTTTTGTATAAAGGTAAAATACATAAAAAAAATATTTTTCAATTTTCAATTTTTTGGTACCACATTTCAAATTTTAATTTTTTTTAAATTTTAATGGCCGCCATTTTGAAACAAAATGGCGGATGAAGTCTTATCCAACGAACTCGGTCGAGACATTGCTATGTACTATATACACACCGAATTACATCCAAATCGGTTCATAAATACGAGAGTTACAGTGTGACAAAGTTCAGATATATATATATATATATATATATATATATATATATATATATATATATATATATATATGTATATGTCAATTTTGAACGGAGGGTGGTTTCGGGGTCTGGGGGTCATGATGAAAATATACCAAAAATTTTGAAATGGTTTTCCTCCGAACGGCTGCAATATGTAGCTTTTTGTAATGAAAGCTACCTAAAATGAAGGCTTACAATGGTTATTACCGAAAGCTTGTAAGATATTTACTATATCTACATATAGATGCTGTCCAACACTTATGCATGCCTCCACTAATAAAATAATTTTATTGTGCTACCTTTCATTTGTGGAAACACCGAAAAGGATCGATTTCATTAATACATTTAGTTTAATATAAAATGAAATTGAAATACAACAATATTTGAACTAATATAGGCAGTTCCATTTGAAATTTCGATAGATATTCCTGATGTTCAGGAGTACATATAATGCACAATTTAAAGCTTAGCAGCCTTAATATTGGTAATTCCTAAGGTAATTGCTTTGACATTTCGCATATATACACATTAAGATTCTGAATTGCACTGCTGCATGATATCATCTATAAACAAAAATTAAAATTCAGGAAATGGAGGATATTAGAACGGATGAATCCGGCATAATATTCATGTCTGAAAATTAATTTTATAATACATATAGAATTAAAATTTATTCAAACATTCATCATAACAAAATATTCAAACAATTTTGTAAATATTCTGGATGCACCATAATACCACTTATTCAAAAATGAAAGGTAGGTCATTTTGGAAAATGAGTCGTTATTAAATGCATACCTGTGTACTGTTTCTTAAAATTTTCCAACATAGATGAAAAGTGTTTATGAAATCGACTTGTCGTCTGTCGTCTATTCTTGATCTAACTCGCGTAAATATACTCTGATTGCTATGGAATTGATATATGTTATCGGGATTTACTATGACATGTTTGGTATTATAAATGAAGAGTGTAGCCTTTTCGGTTCATTTACAGGGACAGTCAAAGTAAATCTGTTACATTATCGTATATATCTGTTTGAGGTGTAGATTAATGATGTTACACTACCTTAAACATATTGAAATTGATATATGTCACTGAGAAACTATAAAGGACGCTTGACGTAGAACATAGTATGCATATAATTTGTTGGTCATTTAACTAACTTTATGTATAGTGTGCAGAAATCTTTTAGATCAAATACAGGACTGCAAAAAAGATCTCAAATACATTTACGTTTATTGACGGAAATTTCTGATTAAGAATTTTCAACTGTGCTATGCGTTAATAAACTGGAAAGTCTTGTTACAGTATTCTGATTGTGTTAGATAGTGTTTGATAAGTTATACTGGACGTATGATTTTGGTTCTTGTTATTATAGATTTCGAAAAGCAGTTTCACCAACAAAATGCTAATAAAGATAATTTTCACCTTAAAATACTATAAATCAAAAATCTAAAACAATAGCGGAAATTTTGAAGTGACAATTATACTTAAAGTTGAACTTATATTAATATTACTATAGTAATAATATTATTATAGTACTATGTCTATATTACAAAGCTTCAATTTGTGGGTCTGCCTGTAACTCTATTATCAAAAGTAACACTAGATATATCGGCACGCTTGTCACTTTGCCATTGATTCCACATATCATCACTTCTAAATAGCACTAAATTAAATACTTATTTTATCGAGTGGATCAGAAAATGCGTTTTCTTGTACTGGAGATTAGCATTAAAAAAATTTAAGTTTTTAAATCATGAAATATTTTACTGTATCAAATCGCGACATAACAGCAAACAACGCAAAAAGAAGTGTTTTTAATTCAGATAAAAATGTCAGCCAAAAAAGGAAAATTTATCTTAATTTGGAAATTCAGTCATCATAGATGTCTTACTTTAAAACACATGAGTATCTTACTACGAACATCGTATACAGGAACTGAGAAAAAATGAGAATAATGAGGATATACCAGAAATTAAGACATTTAAAATTCAAACACTTTTATTTCAGTATATATCAGCATCGTCAGAAAATATTTTGGAATAATAAAAAACATTTTTTATACCTTTCAATTAACTGAACTTGTTATTACATTACAAAAAAGTCATAATTTGATTTGACAATAGCACCTGCGTAAACGTTTCTTACTAAATCTTTGGACAAAGTTATTTTTTGTGTATTAAGTAAATTAAAGAATTTCTTTTCGTAAGTTTCAGGATTCTTTTCAATAAAAATATAAAAATCTCGAAAAATTACGTGTGTAATCAAGGGTGTGCAGGGTAGGTCTATACTTACAATCATAATCTTAATATTATTATAATTAGTTGAAAATGTAAACGAAGATTATAATATCAAATATTTTTTGTACATCTTAATATATTCTTAAATGCTTTCATGTTTTGACCTTTTACAATAAAAACATTTATACGTTTTATAACGTTTGATCCAAAGAAAGGCTTTCAAAATAAAAATAAAAATATTTTCTAATTTAATAATAATGTTTCTAATTTGGTGAAATTATTTTATAAAAATTGTTTTTCACGTTTTAAACAATTATAAATAAACCAATTAGAAAATGTATGACAAGTCATTAATAATATTCATCTGAAAAGTTTTCTTTAAACGGTTTTGTATTTCATTTAATATTAGGTTTTAATGACAAATCACATTATGTAAATTTATCTCATTCAGAAATTTTAGAATGAGTCGTAAGTTTTTCAATTTAAAAATATATTATTTTAAATACTGTGATTAATATTATGATATTTAAATTTGATCTAATTTTCTATTTTTACAATACAATTTACCCATTTTTCTTTTATCTAAACGAGGTGGAACCCGCCGAATTTCGACGAAAGAAAATGTTTACAAAGGCACTGTTGCTGGCAAATTTATAATACACCGACAACAATAATTACAATAAAAATTCCATCTTACACTTGTTAGTTTAACTCTCCAAAGACATATTTTAACCCAAGATTAACAAAATGCTTTTTTCATAAACTTCAACTTTTAAAATTATTGAAAAATTAAACTTTATTCATATACGTAATCAGTAACGTATAATCAAGATAAGTAGTTTTGATTGAGTTATCAATTGGTGCTTGATATTACGGAATGAAAAAATCAGCAAAAATGATTTCACCTTGACATAATCATGGAATCCCCCCCCCCCCCACTTTAAATCTAAACCGAATCCGGTCATTTTCCACACTGTAAAAAAAATCCGAACAGTATTACTGTAGGAATCGAAAAAATAGTTGTCCTTATTGTACCGGAAAAGTTTCCGACCCAGCTCGGAATAAAATCCGTAAAAAAAAAGAAACATTCATTAAAACGGAACTTTACGGATTTTATTGCGAGCTGGGTCGGATATTTTTCCGGTACGATAAGGGCAACTATTTTTCCGATTCCTACAGGAAATCTGGTCCTTTTTTTTTTTTTTTTTTTTTTTTTTTTTTCTTTTACAGTGCACGATTCACATCCATATTAAGCATTTAAAAACATTTTAACGCGCAGTAGGTTATTAATAAATATATTTTCAAGCTTGAAGTTACGTTTGTCAACTATTACAACTTTCCATGTTAAAATTCTCACTCGTGATTTGATGTCTTAGTATAATCTCTGTACCTGCGCATAAAAATTCCAGAAATTTATAAATTTTAGACGTATTCAAGGGGATATATCTCGTTTTATCAAATAAAATTATTATTTTCTTTTAAATATGACGTCATTTTCAGTCGCTGAAATAGTTTGCTTATTGTCTCAAACTAAATATCAGCGAAATCAAAAAATAGTGAAATATAACAGCATCATCAGGTCTTTTTTAAAGCGTAACGTCATTTTCTGTTCAAATTTTTAAAAAAGATATTTTTAATTGTAATGCAAAAATGGCATCAGTAAGAATATAATCAATAAAGATAACTAAACCACTTTTAACAGAAATGAAGTACTTCAGTTGCCACGATTAGAAAACTGGTATTAAAAACTATAAAAAAATTAATATCTCAAAAATAAACTAAGATACAGCTTTCAAACAAATTGCATTTAAAAGAGCATTTTCTTCTGCATACGACGGTGTAAACATTTAAAATGTGGTATATTTAGAAGTTTAAAAATTTGCAGTAGCGAAAATTACAAAACCGGAATTTCATTTAAATTTCAAAGGGTTGCCATTCGCAGGATGACGTATGCGTTACGCACAGATATGTTTGTCCTTTATAATATAGATAGCTAAAATTTGTAATCGGTAGATTTTGTCATGAAATCTTAAATAATATATATCTTTTCTTTTCAAGAAAATATCTCATATCAAGGAACTACATATGAAGCATATTTGAATTCATTTCACGTTATCTATTTCGATATTTTTTTACAGAAATCTTGAAGTCTGATCGTGCATAAAACACAATTTATTCGCATAGATATCAATTTTTGAAAACAGATAACAATCTTCGGTTTTCTCTTTGTAAATCTTCGCAAAAATGTCTATATATTTTTTTGTCTGTTCTTGCGATATTAGAAATTTTGAACAAATATTTCACACAAATTTATACAGGAATATTTTCTGACTGAATCAACAAAAGAAAAAGGGTTTTTATCATAATGTATTATTGTATATAAATTTGAAAAATTATAAACGCTATAAAAATTGTCTGTTACATATCTTTTGAGTTTCTATTAAAAACTATTAATACATTCAGTATAAGAGATTTTTTAAAATAACTGTCATAATAATGATTCAATCTTGAATTTTAAATTGTATATTAGAGGAATTTACATAAAATGCATTAAATGCGCTTAATATTCTATTTTTTCACGATAATGATATCCTGCAAAAAAAAATAAATAAAAAATCATAATTAAACGAAACTTGGAGAATAGAGTAAAAACACAAAGAAAGATATATTTTTAAAACATGTTACACACGTAGAGAGCTACAAATCATATACAGGATGCCGTTGAAGTAGAGACAAAATAGTAAGGCAGACTTTATTAACAAAATAAGAGCTGAATCTACAAAAAAAGAATTAACTCTTCATCTGCTGACGGTACTTATAAGTAATATTGAGATAACTTGTTATAAAATTCATTTAATACATCGGTTAGTTGCAATGCAGTTTAGAATGAGTTATAGATACTGTGACATAGCATTTTCAACAAACGTTTGACCGTGGGGACCAACAGGTATTTCCACGGAGGACAATATTCTTTTGTGTAAAGGTTTTTTTTTTTTTTTTTTTTTTTTTTTTTTTTTTTTTTTTTTTTTTTTTTGCCAAGTGGCACTCTTCCCTGAATTTTGTCAAAGAAACGCGAGAGGTGTAAATCTTCAAAAGGGCGCAGAAAAAAAGCGAATTTTTCAACAAATCCCGATAAAAACACTCATTGCGTCAAAAAAGGCTGCGAAAAAAGCACGAATTTCATCAAAGATGTGCAGAAAAAATGAGAATTTTGCCATAGGGTTGTTGGAAAAAGCTTTTTTTTTTCCCCGTATGAGGTGGTTCATATTTTCTTAAATTTAAGGTTGACTTTTACAAACACTATTTTTTTTAATGCTTTTGAGGACTTGTCACTATCTGAATAATCATGCATATCAATCACCTGTTTAATTGAGTCTGATTTAATGTTGTAAACTTAAAATAACACTGTCCCGTCATTTTTGACGGGGCCATATGCTAGTTTAATATATCTGCGGTATATAATCAATTTATAACCTGTACTGATAAAATTAATTGCGGCCCTCGCTTAAATGCATATCCCGCTTAATTGCATACAATAGAGTGGAACCAATTGTATGCAATTAAGCGGGACCGATTGTATGTCCAAATGATGAAACAAATATACATTAATATGGAATTTTATACGCAACAAAATGTAATTGCATTTACAATATTTTTTTCCATTATACAGTACAATTAAATAAATTACAAGAACGAATTTGCCTTTAATTATATTTTGTTTTATATAGAATAAGTTCTTTTTCTAATACTGTGCGGAAATATAAAACATTGAATAGAATATTTTATAGAGGTAGTTGCACAATAATTTGTGAAATTTCGACTTACATATATCTTGACACTTATGACATCACACTTATTAATTATATTTCATATTTTGATGCTTATTAGACGGTATAAAAAGACAAATGTTTCTTATTTTAAGAAAATATCACATAACCAGAAACGAAAATATTCCATGTTAACCGAAATGATTCATCGGGTTTCAAAGCGCTGTGTATTGAGAGGTATACAACCAACAAAAACGGGTGATACATGACAAGATATACACACTCACCTAGAAGCCCGCCTCATGTCTTCCGTGGAGGAACGCATCGGTGCTGCTTTCACGCACATTTGCAGAAACATGCTATTTGATGTATGTTTGGAACTGGCTTGCCGTTGAAATGTGTGCCGGTGACTATGGGCGCACATTGAAGATTTGTAATATGAACCAGAAACGTGGTAATTGTATGTATATTTTCATGTATAACCCGTCTTTGTACGTTATATACTTGTAAATAAACAGTCTTTTGAAAATCTATGAATCATTTAGGCTAACCCTGTACTCTTCTGACATAGCCATGATTCCGAATATTGTTGTTTATATTTAAAAATTTCAAAAAAAAAAATATATATATATATATATATATATATATATATATGTTTTGAGATTTAAAGAAGATTTTATAAAAACAAAGTTTCTGTTGTTTCCACTGATTTTCGGAAGCGTTTACAAGTTGTTGTTGTTTTTTAGTATATTAATCAGTTTAACATACCGGAATAAATATTTTTACGATACCGCTAAATCACTAGTGAAACTTTGCATGTTCAACAAACATATTTTATTGACAAACATGGTAAATTATATACATTAACATTAACATTTAACTTAAGAATATTGTGTTTCTCTTGGACATATAAATTCTATTACACCTCTGAAAATGTTAAACCGAGACATACAAAAAACCGATATCTCTGTTAAAATTTTTTTATTAATGAGCTGTAAATACTACTCGGACAAATTTCCAAATATCAGTGACAACAGAAAAAAATTTGTATTTAAAAAATTTTATTTAAATTTCGAAAATACATTGGTTTCCAAGTTTTCTAAAGATAATATATCTTTTCGGAATCTTGTGGAACCGTAAAGATATTATTGTATATTTTTACACGTGGTTTTATCAGATTTTCTATTATAAAAACCATTTGATATTTTTACAGCGTAATTAATACATATATGTATGGTATATGTGTGTGTATTATTTACGCTATACATACATGTATATTTCTATATATTTATGTATATATATATTTCTATATATGTATGTATGCATGGAGATATTATATTTACTTTTTTAAATTTAAATTTTCACTTTTAATGTTCCTTATAGACATAAAGTTTTGTAAATGTCATATATACAAAGTACACAATTTATTTTTATATGTATGTGCTTTCATTTACAATTAAAAAAAAAATACTTTTATCGTATTCAAACAAATGTGTAAAAATGCAAGAGGTGATAAATTTCCTCGAGTATTCACAAATAGTGATCTAAATTTCTTCGTATCCCGGGCGAGCTGCTATGATAAATTATTACTACAGATTTAACTTAAAATCCCGTATTTATCAAAGAAATATCAATGAAAGACAACTGAGTAACGGTACTATTACAAAGTGATATTATTCCAACGTTTATTTTATATAAAAAGTGGTATAAAAGTACATTAAAAAAAGCACTGGAACAATTTATATGCACTTATTGCTATGTTTGCGCATTTCTGTTTATTGTTTTTGCTATTTTTGATGACTTAATGGTAGAAAGATTTTAATTCACATGCATGCCGTATGCTTTAGAGAATGTTAAGCATAAATGAATTATCAACATGAAAATTGAGTACCGATTTGTATCACTGACACAGTTACTGAAACGCGTTTTTAATATTGTGTTAAGTTTTTCTTTAAAAACACAAATTTATTAAACCATTTTTGCAATTAAATTATTACATTTACTGTATCATGTTACACTGTTAAAAATTTTGCAGCATTCTGGCAGGTCATTTGACCGTTTTTTGAAAAAACGGTTTCATAACTCTAATTTAACTTTATTCTGACCATAAAATGGCCAATAATATAGTCAGAATAGTGTTAAATTCACGGTTGTGTAACCGTTTTCGGAAAAAACGGTCAAATGACCTGCCAGAATGCTGCAAATTTTTAACAGTGTAATATATTCCCAAGTGTATAAAGGAAGTAACAGAAATGGATAACGGTTTAAAATCTCTAAATATTTATATATCCTTACATTGGAATTTTTTTAAAAATATTTTTTTCGTTCAAATATAATCCTATTAATTAGTGTTAAACACCAAGACTTTTAATTTCTACCAATGCTCTTCAGGTCTTAAAGGGATATATAAACTATTATCCAGTATTTATGCAATAAATGTAATGTTATTCTTTAACACAAATTGGTAAAAGAAAAAGTTTTACCATGTTTTGTAATTGCTGTATACTTTGAACGCAATAAATGTAAAGGAATTCTGAAGTGTCTAGTATCTTTTTAAACAATGAAAACAAAGGGAAACTGATTAAAAAAAGAAACATAATTTCATTAAAAAGTAATTATAAATATAAATATTTTACTAGGTTTTAAAAGCCACAAAAAGACTGAAATCCCGTCAACTTAGTATAAATTTGAAGCGAAAAATAAAATAATAAATATTAAAAAAAATTATAAGCGAAAGTATTTAAAAGGTAATATCATTTTCAAATATATAGTGAAATAATCCTGTAATACAAAGGCCTCCAAAAGTTAAGGTACAGGGACTGGATGCTTTCGATTGCACACGGTTTGTCGAATATCTACCAACATTATGAACGAATTGTTCTTGAACATCTGGGATGTAAAGAACATGTTTGATTTCATATTTCTCGATGAAGATTTTGTCGCGCCGACAATTAGGGCGCTAATAAAAAATTTAATAATAAAATAATATTTGCGATCAGCTATGTAACAGAAAATGCTGGAAATGGTTTGTCATGCGTTAAATGACTATTTGGGTCCTGTTAAACGTTTGTGTGAATTTGTGTAAGCATATCACTCATATTCGTAAAGATGCTAACGTTTTTGGGAAAAATTCAAAAGTTTTTTGTTTATAGCATACTTAGTTTTCAACCAAATTTAACACAACTTTCTGAAAACCTGACAAAGAACAGTAGCAACAGCACAGTTCAGTTAAAACATGAATATATTGAATATTTGATGGGATATGGGCACTTGTATGAAATAATTTTTAACTGCGCATGCGTGGAAGATTTCAAATTTTTTATTTCATAATTTGGTAGCTATCTAAACTTATCTAAAACTTACTTAAACTTATCTAAAATGTCCAGTCAAATATCGAGAAATATCACAAAGATAGGGGCTATATAGTGGGTTGCTCTCTAAAAACAGCTTTATTATAAAGATTTTTTCACAACTTTTCAATCAACTCACTATATCTTTCCTGAGTTTCACAATATTTGACTGGCCTTTTTACAGAAGTTACCCAAAATAGCTCGAAACCAAATTATGAAATAAAAATTTAGAAATCTTACACGCTTGCGCAGTTAAAAATTATTTCATACAAGTGTCCATATCTCATCAAATATTCAATATATTCTTGTTTTAATTGCAGTATACTGTTGCTACTGTTCTTTGTCAGGTTTTTGGAAAGTTGTGTTAAATTTGGTTGAAAACTCTGTATGCTATAAACAAAAAACTTTTGAATTTTTCACAAAAACGTTAACATCTTCATGAATATGAGCGCTATGCTTACACAAATTCACACAAACGTTGAACAGGACCCAAATAGTCATTTACCACAGTTGCAAACCATTTCCAGCCTTTTATGTTACATAAGTCATCGCAAATATTATTTTATTATTAAATTTATTATTATCCCCTAATTGAACCCCCGATAAATCTGCACCGAGAAATATTAAATCAAACATGTTATTTACATCCCAGAAGTTAAAGAACAATTCGCCAATAATGTTGGTAGATATTCGACAAATTGTGTGTAATCGAAAGTATGCAGTCCCTGTACCTTAACTTTTGAAGGCCATTGTATTAATAAAAGATTTTTAGGAATATAACGAAAATCTGAAATTTAACTAAAAAAATGCTTCTAGACTTCTCTTCTTTTAAATATTTAATGTTTAATATTTGAAATATACTTCCCCGGTAAATGATATTTTAAGATTTTAAATATTTATTTTACTTTAAATTCAAAATGTTTATCTTGATTACATGTTAGATAAGATACGTCTTATGGAAACTCCGAAAAATAAATGTCTTGAAGTAAACTTTAAAGTTCCTATCTAGAAACGCTTGCGGTCAAAAATAACTGGGGATGCTTGAATACACAAGTAAAAAGAAGAGCGTATCTGATTATTTTTAGATTTATAGATCGATTTTTAGATTTAAATTAAATCAGATCTGGATTTCGCGGGCGCCGATTCGATTTTATTTCGTAATGTAGAAAAATATTATTATCATGTGTTTTATATTACCAATATTAACTAAAACTACCGCCACAATTATTAGATTCACGTGAGAATTTATGAAATGAGTTGAATTTTTGATGCAAGGAGTTGTATTTTTGTTTTTGAAATAGTGAGATACTATTTAAATTGTGAATGAGACTTTTTAGTTTTTTTTTAAACGATAATTTCAGGCATTATTTAATGTACAGTTCTTAATACAGTGAAACCGCCTTAAACTGTCACTCCTTGAAACCCTACGATTGCACCGTTTAGTTATGATGAGTGACACGGTTAGGTGATGGTTTAATTAAATACCGTCTTTATTTGGTAAAATTGGTTATATATATATATATATATATATATATATATATATATATATATATATATATATATATATATATTGCGATTGAAAATTATATATAAGATTTAACATTAGCTTTATTTATAATACGAGAAAAACGTATATTTTATAATAAACATAATGCAAAAAGAAATATTTATAGAAGAAATCCTCAGGTAATTGCATGCACAATATATATATATATAATAAAAACTTTTAATAAATGGAAAATAATACGGTTATTGAAATATATAACAAAACAAATGAGCATAAATCAAACCTTTCTTAAAAAGTCTAGCAAAAGCATCTCATTTCTCTTTACTGTTGTGTAAACTATTTTATTAACGTTTCAAAAAAATTTTCGTTTTCTTTTTTACAAGAAATAACAAAAAACTCCTATGTAAGGTACATAATTGAGAATCTGAGAATTTGAAAGATGTTGGCTTTTCTTCAACGAGTTCGTTGTAGCTCCCAATTAATGTTTATTATGAATTTATGTGTCTTATGTTATTTTGTAGCTATTATTTGAAGAGAAAAAGAAATTTGTAAAGTTTATAGTGGCGGTTTAACAGTGCCATATGTGTTTCTTCTGACAGTTTATAGGACTTTTTTAGCAGTTTTTTTTCTTTTCTGCCTGAACATTAGAGTTTTAGTGTCCAGGGAAATAATGTAAGCGGTTCATTAGCACGGCATAATGATTATGTCTGGGTGTATTTTAATTGAAGTACATATGTTGTAGATATTTAACATTTGGAATAGATAAAAGCCGATATTTTTATTTTACCCTGTGAAGTTAGATATGAACGAACACGGAAAGCTTTCAAAAGTATAAATGTTTATATACATGAACAAGTACAGCCGATATTACATACAGTAATGGGTTGGTGCACTTTTAATAGGACTTCTGAAAGATACATTAAACGACAAAAAAAAATTAAAAACCTTTTTTTTTCTTTTGCTCTATCTTAAAAAAGGTAGAAATGCAAAATTATATATTGTTTCATAATTTCACGTGCTTTCTTCTTCTACCAAGGTTTTTTTTTTTTTTTTAAAGAGTGATTTTTTTTTATAATCCAGTTTGATGCCCATGCCAAGTTAAGGTATTGGAAACAGAAGCTATTGGAAAAAAGAGCCATGAATTTCAAACAAAATGGTAGGCATGATTTTTCAAGGTAAAAATTGAAAGCATATAAAAGAGTGTATTTTCTTTTTAAAACATTTTTTTATTTTTACACTTATTTTTCTCCTTTTCTTTTGTTCGTCCATTCTACTTTTCCACATATTGGATCAATTATCTTACTATGTTCTGTATACGAGACCACTTTGACCGTTTATAAAAGGGAGCATTTCCAAAAATTTAGGTTTTGATGAATACAATAAATTATTCTTATTATAATAAATATTTCTAAGAGGAAGCAAAACAGATTTGTTACATATTCATGGCAGACTCCCTGAAAGGGTCGGATTGTACCTGTCCTTTATCTGAAAATACTGCTTAACCCTCTACTGCCCATGGCAGCACATTTGCTACCATCAGCGTTCATGATTTATTGGATTTATTTATTCAGATATCCCGTATTCACACCAGAAATTAAAAATAGGAAATCAAAACACAAATTTTTAATTTAATTTATAGTAGACATTTCGCTATTAAATAAACCAAAAGTTGCTACTAGATATTCTGGTATGAATTCCGATTCTGTGAATTATGCAATTTCTGGAACGCATTATACCCTGGGAATTTTAGGATTAATGTTAACCTCAACTTTCAACTGAAAACCGAAAAGAAATTTCGTAACCCGAAATCCTATCTGAAGTCGAAGTTACAAAAAATTAATATAAGATTTAATAGAATGATAACAAAGTAGTCGACAGTTATATCTGTAATATAAATTTTACTTACTTTTGTATAAAAATGAACATATATACAATCATTTATATTCAATCACATAGCTTTATCAATTAAAAATGTTTAGGATTTTTTTTTTTTTTTTAATAGTGTCAAACCGACCCCAGCCGAAAAGAATCATAACCTAATCCAAACCTGACTAACCACGAAACAATGTGAATACTGTGTAGGGTTCCTCAGAAGTTATCTTTTTTCCTCGGAAGCAAAAAGACGTGCTTCCACCCGGAGAACAGAAGCGATAGTGAGTAGAATGTTCTAATGGTAGCGCATCATTATTATGCCTAAATTTAATAAAAGAAAATTCCTTTGAAATATGTTGTTTTTCCTGAACATTTTATGACACATGTCAGAAATAGGTTTCCATGTTATTTAATTCTACACCAGTTTGAATACATTCGGTTAATATAATTTCTGCAAAATTAGCGTTCTGATCAATAATCGATTTATAATAACACAGTCCGTCTTGTTATTTAAATTATTTTGCATGTATTGTACTTTTCTGTATTTTGTATTATTAGCAATTTATATTAATTTTGAAATTTTTACTTGTTCTTATTCTCATCTCTTTGATTCGAAAACATGTTATTATATGACGCATTACTATCAAGACATATACTAAAATCTAGCCTTTAAAGTTTATCTTTCAGCTTGAGAAAGAATTTTACATCGCATTTTTTCTTATACAGTTATTTCTAATAAGAAAAAGAAAAGAAATATGAGAAATATTTTTAGGAAGTCATATCATATAAAAATAAGAGCAGTTTATACGACCATTAGCCTCAAAAAAAATTGGTGCTAAATCTCTGAACTAAGATGTAAAATCTGGAGATATACGATATGGTATTATTTATTGAATGATAGGATCAATGGTCCGAATCTTAAATCGAAAAGATATTTCACTGAAAAAATAGTTTTGTAAGAAAAGTATCTTTATCTCAAGACATATAAGAAACATATTTCATCTATTACTTAAATTTGAAACAATAAAATAAATCTAGTTCTAAAGATATTTAATATTTCAATACTAACATCAATGTACATGTAAATACACTGTAAGTAGATCCGATTATTTTATTAAAAAAATAAAAATTCGATAGCACAATTTTCAGGATTGTTTATTTTATGAAAGTGTTTTATTTCTTATGAGCTTCTATAATGAACTAATTTTAGTCGTTTTATAAGAAAATGATGTTTGCAGAATTATTCCGAAAAATAATTAAGGACGTGAGTTTCAAAACTCGCCTTATCCAGAAAATTAAATTTTGGGAAATCGCGAAAAACCTCTAACTGCGTCCATGGGCTTTCATTGTAAACCAAGATTTTGCAATGCCAAAAATACAGGATAAAACTTGCATTTTTGCAGTTTGGTGTCTTTTTTCGAGGTAGGTTTAAGAATAGAAGAGGTTCATAGGGAAAACACGTTAAAAAAAATGTATAAGGTCAGTTCTAAAACTCACGTCAAACTCCTCAAATATATTTTTCTGGCAACCTTACAGACACTTTCCCCTGAAAGCAAGACTTTTTCTAATGTACTACTATACCAATATAAATATTGTACGAACAAATTTTATAAATTTATTTATTTTTAATAGAATTTACTTCCTGTACTACTGAATACTTTCCAACATAGTTGAAAATGGTTTACGAATTCAGTATGTCCGTCTTTTTGTTGTTGTCTGTCTTTCCATGTTTAAGTCCATGTCATCAGGCTCTCCATGTTCTCGTAAATATACTCCGATAGCCATGAAAATTTTATATGTTATTGATGTTTACTATAGAATGTAGGGTAATTATACTACAGTGAGTAATATTTTCAGTTGTTATACACAAAACCTCACAACATAATTCCATTACATTTTGGTCTATCTGAAAAACTCGTTTGCCGTGCATTTTATTGAAGATATTTCAAACATAATGAGGTCGATATGCATCTCTGAAATGAAGCACAACATACTTTCTGGAGAGTATAAAATAAGTAATATTTATAATTCATTTACAGGGTCGCACAGAGAAATGGAATAATCGTTTGAGATGAATGTAATGATGATAGGATACTTGAAAAGTTATGTAATTTAAAAAGGATCAGTAAGGTGCGTAAGAAGCTATTTTATTTAGGTTTTGGACTGCATAGCATTTATACTTTATTTTCAGAACCACACAAAATTATTCGGTTAAAGAACTGACTATAAATGTTATGAATTACGTGTGTTTTAAATTGTTTATTTTGATAAATTATTACATTATACGAAAAAAAATGAAAATCCTTATTAACGTTTTGTCAATGTTTCAAAATTTTAAATATCTATGCCTCATCAATGATTTTTCGTGCTTCTTTGACTAACAGCGGTCGAATATTTATTTATGAATGTTGAAAATAACATTTATTTTAATAGTAAAGTGGCTACTGATCATTTGAGTTTTTTTCCCGCTGTATAGCGGCCCAGCCAAGCAGACACTGGATGAAACAGTCGTCACAAATGCTGATAGTATTGTCTGACTTTTGAATCAGCAGGCTACATTCTTCTCGTTCTGAACTCATTTTATTGTTCTTTCTCATTTTTGATTTTAGGCAACTGGTGCAAGAAAGAAGACAAATCAGGTCAATAGAGAAAGGATTACTCTCGACATTTGCAGTCTGCCTAATTACTGGGGGCACTTGTAATTCTCCATTCGTCAGGTTGATACTCATTAGAGTTTACTTTATCTTGTATCGATTTAATACTTAAAATATTACAAAACATATTATTTATTCTTAATGTTTATTACTTTAGCTTGTGTTGACTAAACAGATACAACCTGAATCAATGAGACTGGTTCATTTAGAATCGTTTCACCTAGCTTAGGTTGGCGAACTGGACATTTGGTACTTTTTCTTTTAAAGTAACGTGTACATTTTGAAATAAATAAATAAAAGTAAAATAGTGATTGAAACAAAATTTCTTATAGTTAATATTGGTACTTGTTTGTAGAACTTGACTGAAAGGTACAAAATTCATCAAGCCTTAGAAGAGTCATTTCAACCCTCCTTTCCCTACGTGTAAAGGATAAATATTTTTTTCTTATGATTCCCCACAGTTTTAAATATTATTATTGAACACAAGAAAATAAATCTATATTAGAATTTTCTTATGTAATAGTTAAAAAACAGAATTCAATTAAAATGATTCGAGTTTCTTCAACATATCACCAGAAGTTTTACATAAGAATATTTAAAAATGTATATATAATAAGCAATAATTAAATTCACAATTGTAAACCTTATAGATTCGTTTAAATAATATCCTGTTATTAGGTTGGTGCAAAAATAATACATGATTTTTCAATTCAAATTCAAAACGCTACAACTTTCTTCAAACTAAGTATATTAAAAAAAATAATAATAAGAGCCATTATAATCAACATATTTTTGTCAATGGGAAACGACCTTAGTGATTTCTGTAACATAAAAGTCTGCTTTCCAAAGGCGACAAACTCTCGGAATGCGTTTCCGACATCCTCTTGATTGACGAAGGCTTTCCACCTGAAGAAGTTTGCTAGGTATTTAAAGAAGTTGTATTTGGTTGCAGAGAGTAGTTGCAGAGGTAAGTATTGTGAGTGAGGTAGTGTTTCGTAGGCCAACGCGTCTAACTTTTGGGTTGCCAATTGTGGGACGTGATTTGTCGTTCAACTCGTCCGACACCATCTTATCGAGTTTATTCGCCTTGCCAATTTGCTCCAAGTATCCAACGATGCTGGCATTGTGTTCATTCAAAATTTATTGAGTTGTTTTGATGGATCAACTTCAACTATCGCATTCAGTTGATCATCGTGAACAACAGAAGGACGCTCGATCACTCTTATCTTGACAGTCGACATTTCTGAACCGTGTTTAAATTGATGATTCTCTCGTCCCGAACGTTATTAATATTTCACGGAATTTGTACTCCACTGCCATTGAGTTTAAACTCGTAAAAAATGACGAAAATCTTGTTTTAACATCTCAGCTTCTGAAGTCAATTAATAGCCTAAACAAAATAAGCAAACAAACGCCAAAACAAACGAATTTTAAAACCGGAAAAATTAAAAGAAAAAATATTTATTAAAAAACATATATATTTTTTACAGAGGTACTTTTCGACACGTTGGTGGCTCGCTCAAGGAACCTAGTCGTCTGCTGTAGACGATTACAGAAATCATAATTGCAAAGTTTTAAGGGGGGTAGGTTACCTTTAAACCTTCAAAATTTTCGATTTTTTTTAAATACATATTTTGATTTCGTAGTCATTTCTCAACAACATGCAAAAAACCGCATTAAAAAATTTCCGTTAGTTTACTATTTATGGTAGTTTTATTAAGACTACATAGGATAGCGAAGACAAGGACGGTTGACCATACGGGAAGGTTGACTCACCCATCAATTTTCATATTTAAAAGAATTTCAGAGTTTTATCAATAGGTGTCAACCAAAGCTACTGGAATGCTCAAACAACAGTCTTCCTTTCATAGAGATAATCGGAATAGGTGTTGAGAAAATCAATTGTGAGGCGTTTTCAACCTAAATGTTGTGGTTTTTTTTTTTTTTTTCGAAATATTTTGTAAGCTTTTTCCAGATAAATTATATCATATAAATTTAAATAAGTCGGTTTAAAATAATGCAAAAATATCGAGCTTTCATTCCAGGCATAAAGATTGTACAATAAATTAGGCTTAACATAACAATGTGCTATTCTATAGATAAGGTATATGTAGGGTGGCTTGACCAAATGCTCAAGGATCCCTTAATTAAGTGGTTTTGGAAATCTTTTTTATTATACACTGAGCATAATGAAAAGTTAATGGTTATATATATAAAAGAATGTAAATTTATTCTATAAAGCTACAGTAAAATGATGTGATGGAAAAGAAAATGTTTAAAAATGACTAAAGAAAGCTGTGAAAAATTGCTAGAAAATGGGAAATTTATTGATAGGAACTTTTATCCGTTTAAATATTACTTACAATAGGTAAAAAAAAACTGGGAATGGCTAGAAAGGATGAATACAGAAGTCTTAACCCTTTCAGGGGCATGGTATGCTTATAAAACCAGTTAATGTTAATTCCGAAACGTCACAATGGCACCAGAATTTTGCTAAAATCTTTTCCATTTGATATATGTATGTGAAATATAGCATTTTTCATATTTCCAAAAAAATTTGTTTGTAAACTCCGGTGCCAGTCATTTATTTCAAAATTTTAGTACTGAAAGTACTTTGCCTCTTAAAGTTTTAAATCGTATTACTGATTAGTTATGTCGTCATGCGGCTGCAAAAGAACATAGCTTCTATCGAAAAACTTTAGGAAGGTATATAGAAAAATCTCACCAGGGTGAATACAGTGAGATGAAGCCAAACTATGTGACAACTAGAGTTTCAGGTCCAGTGTCACAAAAAACAGGTAAAGGAGGCAAAAAAAAGCTGGACAGTGGCTCCTAAATCCGGACATAATAACATGAAACACTATGGAAGCGGAACATGTCTCTAACAGAATATTACCTTAAACGTAAAAATTTTATTTTCTCTGCTCTACAATTATACCTGCTCAGATAAAATTCTGTTTAAAACAAAATTTTTCTCCTCTGACTTGCGATTGCGTCTCAACAGGTTTGTTTAAGTATCATATTAAAGAAAAAACAAATTATAATAATTAAAGCATGTAGCATAATGTTATTAAAATTTTTTTAACTGATTTTATTTCACTTCACAAATATTGCGGTCTAAAATAAAGTGGGTCAAGCATCTCATATAGTGGGTCAAGCCTCCCATATATGGGGAGCCATGACCCAATATTTTTTCATTATTAAAATCAATCATTTTTTAAATTTCTGATATGTTACATTTATGTAGCAATTTTATTTTGATAATGAATCGTATAACGAATAAAATGACATATAAAACTTTATTCTACGTTCAACGTTTAAAAAATAAAAAATCATTTTGTAAAAAGTGAGTCAACCCTCCCTATTCTCCCCTAATTAAATTTTGTTTTGCGTTTATTCAAAACGGTGAATTTTAATATTGCGCGCAATGTTACTAAAACACTACGCATGGCAATGAAAAGAAATTTTCACCACATACTCATTTCTGTACTATCTACAACTTAAAACCAGAAAAAGATAAGATTTTATTTTATTTTTGTACTTTGAAAATATTTTTTTAAGTGATTTTTTTTTATTTTTTGTCAATTTTTTAATTTGGTCAATATTTTTTTAAATATTCTTGTTTTAGTATAAAGGTAACAATAATAGGTATTTATTTTAAAAAAAAATGTCCTCTTTATATGCATAGTTTCAGATTTTATCATGCGCGTAAGAGTTTTTTCTTTTATTATCATATATTTTAAAACTTTTGATTCCAATATTTATTTATGAATTTACAAGTATATATATATTTTTAAATATAAATTTAAATATAAACTTTATATTTAAATTAAGTTTGATTTTATTTTTGACTTATTACACAAGTTTTGAACCTTTTTCGACATGTTCAAAGGTATCCTATCCCCTTGATTACAGCACGACAGACTTCGCACAGTAAGAGATTTAAGGAATGTGTGGGGATAAATTATTATTTTTTTTTGGGTGGGGGGGATTAAACTAATTTAAATCAATCATTAAATCAAGAAATAACTTTCTCTGTTAGAAAAAAAACTTGTTAAACAAAAAATGATTTATCTACCTTTCCTTTTAAATTGAATAAAAAAAAATCGTCTAAAAAAATCAGCTATACTCAACAAGTAGTCCGGGGACCCCATATGGTCTGCCTACCTTTTATGTGTGAACCGAAACACACAGCCAGTTATTCTTATTTATAAAAACTTCATTTGCGTAGTATATTATTTAATATTTTCGCTGATATTTTATATATTTTTCAAACCCACAATCTGCTTTTTTTACTTACAATTAATTTCAAATTATGTTAAAACATCCATTAAATATAATCTACTAAGTATAATGTTCTTTGTAAGTGTAAATCTATTTACCTACCGTGGTGCATATATTTCTTAATCTTCAAGACTAATGAAACATTATTTGAAATTAATTAAATCTGCTCTATGCATTTTTACATATTAAAAAGATCAAAAATTGTTTGAACTCAGTAGCAGATAGATTTATTATAAAAATCTTTAATTTTATTATCTTTAAATCTTACTAGTTCGTCATTGTTATATTATTACGTTTTATATGTAGCGTTAAGTTTTGTTAAAGGTAATACTGAATACATTAATTTTGTTATTTTCCTTTGGTATGTTTTTTATTGTCTTACTATTCTATAATATAATAAAAAATAAATAAATCTCTCAAAATATCTCTTACTGAAATAATAATCATAAGCTTATTACTGCAATTGTATCATGTTTCCATTTATTTCGATCATAGCTAGCCAAAACAATACTACCTGGCGCGAAAATATTATGTTAACATGTGCATTGAATGTAAGGATACCGTTTAAAATGTTTTACAGCGTCTTTGGTTTTTTAAAGCTATTTATGTAGCACAGCATTTTATATCAGTTATAGAATCATTAGATTTGTGTGATTTAATGAACTCTAGACTAGTCTTTTTTTTTATTTAAAGCTTTTAAGCATGAGTTTTTTAAACGTAGAAACATTAATTGGAGTATAAATTTCTTATAAAGAAGAATAGACAATTTTTTTTTTTTATGAACAAAAATCCTCGTTAGCTTTAAACTGTTTTAAAATCTCATTCGCAATTAATACACCGGCAGAACTTCTATTTAAAATGACATTTTTCTCGTTTCAGCAACATTTTCTTTAGCTTTCTGTAAAATTTAAACAGGTTTCACCGCATCATTTTCCATCGGTCAAATCCTAAAAAGTATGTTGTTTTTAGAAGCATATTGGATAAATATCGTCTTTTTAAAGCAAAAAAAATGTATTAAGCATAAGTTTGTATTATTATGTAAAGACTTCCAATAAGACAACAATGTTCTGCAAGAAAGAATTTTACTAAGGTTTCTATTCTTTTCGAATATTGATGCGAGTTTATCAGAATTTAAACATCACGATATTGCGCCACTAATTTATAATCCTTGAATCCATGAAGAAAGATTGGTTTTATACTACGAGTATTTATACAAAATTTATTATTATGAATTGAAAAACACTTTGAAGTCAGTCGTGAAAAAAAAAGTAAACACCGCTTACTAACTCAGCAACAAATTATCATGGAATAAAGT